>OZ024913.1:10284003-10330037 GCA_964017125.1 Flabesymbios commensalis
GTTTTGACGACGTGTTGACATGTAGACATGTAGTTGGTAGTAACGTTAGCAGAGTATAAGAGATAATTAGAGGTGGGGACATGGTGACCTGTAGTGCTGGTATGGTTCTGAGGGTTTTGACGACGTGTTGACCTGCAGACCTGTAGTAGGTAGTAGTAGGGAACAATATATATGGCGAGGTGGTGACATGGTGACCTGTAGCACTGGTATGCTTCTGGGGGTTTTGACGACGTGTTGACCTGTAGACCTGTAGTAGGTAGGAGTAGAGAATATGTTGAGGTGGTGACATGGTGATTGTAGTAATGGTGTGCTTCTGAGGGTTTTGGCGACGTGTTGACCTGTAAACCTTTAGTAGGTAGTAGTAGGGAACAATATACATGGCGAGGTGGTGACATGGTGACCTGTAGTACTGGTGTTGACCTGTAGACCTGTAGTAGGTAGTAGTAGAGATATAGATATGGCGAGGTGGGGTCATGGTGACCTGTGGTATTGGTATGATTCTGAGTGTTTTGACGACGTGTTGACCTGTAGTAGGTAGTAGTGGAGAAGATATATGGTGAGGTGATGACATGGTGACCTGTAGTAATCGTATGCTTCTGAGGGGTTTGACGACATGTTGACCTGTAGACCTGTGTTAGGTGGTAGTATAGAATAAGATATATGGGGAGAGAGACAGAGAGAGAGAGCGAGAGAGAGAGGGAGAGAGAGCGAGAGCGAGAGCGGGAGCGAGAAAAAAAATATTTATATTATATATAAAATATATATAATATAATATAGAATAATATGGAATAATATATATATATATATATATATATATATATATATTTTGGGTGACTTTTTACATATGTCATCTTATGGTTACTTACTATGTACCCTTGGGTGACACATATGTATTGCTGATCAAATGATGTTTACTCTCAATTTTAATAGCAGCTATATTATAGAAGTCGTAACTTTAACGATCTATAATCACATGAAGCAAAGAAACACACCTTTTCATGCGATAACAACTGATTAAAAATGAGGGCTACCCCAAAATAATTTAGTTCACCGCTGTCCTCTATTTTTTGTTTGAATTAAATACACTCGTCAATATATGTTTGGCTTGATTTTTTTCACAATGGGTGAAATTAACGAACAACTCGAAATAATTTGTACTGAGGGCTGTTCCATGATAATGGAAACTACCGCCGCCAGTTTTAACTTATCGATTTAAAATATTGTTTACCACGATACGCTAGCTAGGCAATCATTTATTGTCACCTCAATTTGTATTCAGATCCAACGCACCAATAGCGGGGACATGATCAAAGTTGAGGGTTGTTCCAGATAATTATGCCTAAGGTTTCTGTTTTTACCTGAGAACGTTATTGTGTAGACGACACGGCTGTTAACTTTATTTTACACAACTGGTACACAACTGGTCAATAGTTTGGTGCCATGATCTAAAAATGAACCTTTGGGTGACACCTCTATTAAATCTGAAGTATAGACGAAAAAGAGGGTCTAAATAGATAAAAACAACAACAGACCTGTACAAAATGTTTATTATATATGTTGAATTTTTTTAAATTTGCTTTTTTGTAACATATACTTTTTTGTGTCACCTCAAGGTAAACCACTATCATGCTCATGAAAAAAAACATTTGGGTGACTTTTTATATATGTCACCTTATGGTTTCTTACTATGTACCCTTGGGTGACACATATATATTGCTGATCAAATGATGTTTACTTTCAATTTTAATAGCAGCTATATTATAGAAGTCGTAACTTTAACGATCTATAATCACATGGAGCAAAGAAACACACCTTTTCATGCAATAACAACTGATTAAAAATGAGGGCTACCCCAAAATAATTTAGTTTACCGCTGTCCTCTAGTTTTTGTTTGAATTAAATGCGCTCGTCAATATATGTTCAGCTTGATTTTTTTCACAATGGGTGAAATTGACGAATAACACGAAATAATTTGTACTGAGGGCTGTTCCATGATAATGAAAACTACCGCCGCCAGTTTTAACTTATCGATTTAAAATATTGTTTACCACGATGTGCTAGCTAGGCAATCATTTATTGTCACCTCACTTTGTATTCAGATCCAACGCACCAATAGCGGGGACATGATCAAAGTTGAGGGCTGTTCCAGATAATTATGCCTAAGGTTCCCGTTTTTACCTGAGAAAGTTATTGTGCACACGACACGGCTGTTAACCTTATTTTACACTACTGGTATACAACTGGTCAATAGCTTGGACAAGCTCAAAGATGAGTGGTGTTTCATACTAATGTTGGTGACTCCGGCCGCTTTTTAGCGTCTATGTTAGACACCTATTTTAACATCTAGACTTGTCATGTAAACTTGTAAATATGACACGCTCATAAGTATTTGATCATGTTCCAGCGTGTATAATAGTCAATAAGAAGATAAACTTGCTACCATTTCGTTCACCATGAACCTTTGCAGTTGAGATAAATTAATCATCGATGCTACTATCAAAACCCAACTGAGTATTACAGTGGCGTAGCCAGAAATTCCAAGGGGGATTTCCAAGTGTACATTAACATGCATTATAAGCAAGTCATCGGCGGGCTATATGATGCGCTCTAGGCGATCCCATTTAGTAGAGGAGGAAATCTGAAAATTGACGTTATTTAAGGAGTTAGTTAACACTTAAATTCTTAGAGACAAATAATATATCGCTGGAAAGGTATGAACGTCTAGTTTCACGTAGCGTGAACGGTTTTTGTGGCAAGTGGTCGAGTTTTTCATAAAACGTGCATTTGTGACGTCATGTCGTGATGGTTTTGACGTCACTTTTTTACCAATTTCTACTGGATATTTATAAAGGTGGATCATTTATGAGATGCGATATACACATGTTGATGCCGTTCAATATCCAGCATATGTATAAATTATAGAGAATTGGCCTAGGTAGTCACACAAAAATGACATACATGCTTTGTACACATGACATCACTTGATTTTATGCAACAGTCGTGAGCTTTTGTTTTATATGGTCTAATATTTTTTTAATAAAATAGGTTCAACATTATTATATTTTTTTTAATTTGTATTATTAAAGCATTTCTCTCTTTTCCTCAGAGATAAATAATATATCATTGGAAATGTATAATTCTGTAGTTTCACGTCATATATTTCATTTTTACGCACGTGGTCGAGTTGTGCAATAAACGTACATTTGTGACGTCACGTTTTCATGTACTACGTCATTTTGTCATTTTCTTTCAAATATTGTCAGCATGTGCACGATGAGAATATACAGGATGCCAGGTCATTTTTTATTTGGCACCGTAAAACGTGGGAAAGCCTAGTTTCATGTACGATATGCACGTGATCCTATACCAATAAATATAACGTAGGCCTACATCTGTATCACAACAGCATGGCCGCAACGTCACTTTTTCGTGAATTGAATAACAGAGACACGATAGCCCACAATATTGCAAATCTTGTATGTGGACATTTGATTTTTTATAATCAAGTAAGATATACCGCTGGAAAAGTCACAAAAAATATATTTTCACACAATATGCAACCCGCCTTGTCGAGTTTGAAATAAAACGTGCTTTTAAAAAATATGTATAGAATAGATGTTTCATAACTGCCCAGTGAACACAAAACATTTGTATAAACATAACAACTTTGACATTTGTGCAACATTGTAGGCCTACAAATTTTATACAAAATGTTCTGTTTGTTGGGTGGGGCATATAGGCCTATGTAACACGCACACACAATAGTCTACCGGTATGAGTTGAATAAGACTAGTAGCTGAATACTGTTTCTTTTTAAGAATTTATATCTCATGCTCAACATCACTAAAATAAAGATTTCCCACAGTCTAGTTTCAGTTTGTAATAAATTGTCACAAAAATTGGGGTTAAGTGGTAGTCCACATAACAAGTACCGGTAGGCCTAACACAATATAACTGCACATAGCAAGACTGTGATCATGCGACTACAGAAACCATGCAACACGGCCATTATTGTTATTCATATGCAGTATAGAGTCTACATGATATACTCGAGGTAACATAATTATATTATACTCATGTTTCCAAGCAATATCATACCAAAAGGTGTGCTCAGCTCTGAAAACTTAAAATCACATGCTAAAATAAATTATCGTTTCTCCCTTACTCTATTTAACCCTTGAAGCGCTGGAATATTTATATTCAAAATAAGAGATCACGGGGATTTTCACTTTGAAACCATTTTAAATGTCTTAATTTAGAGGTCTTTCCGCTTCATTTTAATACCTACATTAAAGGGTCTACGACCATTATACTTTTTATTTTTTTTTCAGTGACACAATGCTCGAGATAGCCAAAACGTTTTATCAAACTATCTGTCACTGTCAAAAACACGAAAACCTTCTTTTTGCACATCACACTAATCTAGGCCCAGTGTTCGACACACAAAGCAGCCTTTGAAGGAACACATAATACAGCTGGGTAATTTTATTGACCCTTGAATATGCAGTATACGTGATGATATATATTATCAACGAATGTCTGAAATATTATTAAGAAAATACCATTTTTTAAATATTACATAAAAATTCTCTTCAATGCGAGGAAATACCGAAGGCAGTTACTAAAATTACATTCTGGCACAGAGTAAACTTCGGTTTGCAAAATAAATGTGTTTTTTGATGACAATATATAACGATAGTGTGGAAGTTTAAACAAATCTGTGATTCAAACGTCAATATCACATTTTTGAACCTCCACTCGAGTCAGGACCTCAAACATGTCGAACATGAAGTTATATAATCATATTATTAATATTATTATTATTAATACTGTTATGCTCACCACTTCTAAAACATGGAACTTGATTTATTTTATGTTACTAGCATCATTATATACATGTGCATTGCATTCATTTATCTGATATAGCAATACCAGTCAGAATTATTAATATATTGCTGCTTATATTTTCGGAACTATCCTTTCTCTAAATATATATCGAAAAATAAGTCAATTAAAAACAAAGTTTAGAGTGTTTCTGATAGTGGTTCTCTGGCCCAACTCTGAAAAAAGGCTTCGACTTTGGATTCACGTTTCACACACGTTTTGCCATTACATAAATAACTGCATCTCTATATCTATCTTGTATTATTTGTTAGTGTAATATTGAGGTATCATTGAATTAAATAAGGTTATTAACATAACGTATATCACATAATTATATGACAAAAATAAATTGATGGATAACGACTTTACACAATCATGATAGCTATAATAGCTCTTTAGATAATAATTTTCTTTCATTTCAGCTTAATTTTCTTTCATTTCAGATTAACTCATTTAATTCGCATTCAAATTGTATAATGTACTGTACATTTATTTATTATGAAACTTATTCTGCAATAAATTAATATGATTTCTCGTAGTAGGGCAGTAACTCTAACGCTAAGTAACTCAAGGCCAGACCATACACGGTTAAGGTCATCTCAACTTCAAACACACTAAATGTTGAGTAGATTTTTCAGACATACGTGCCACAAGGATACATTAGGCCTGCTCTTAACTTACATTCCAGGAATTTAACAACAGCAATGCAAGATCCAGATGGTACTGCCGCCTTTTGCCATCACCATAATATTATGACCAATGTTAGTTTCAACTCTCCCAAATTGGAAGAATGAATTGATGCTACAAATGAATAAAATATCTTTTGCGGAGGATAATTTAGATTCCATGACAATTAAATGCCAGGATTGCGTAATATTTGTTTTATGTACGAAGAACTATTATTGGACTTTGCAATGACCTTACGTTGTCCTTGGTATGATATTTGTTTGTTACTGTAAAGGCCAAACCTGCAACCCGAACCGATATAAATCTTTATTTTCTTTAGCATACCCCTTTCTATTAATGTGTAAAACATTACATTTTTACGTCAAATTGTGCAAGTGCTTGAGGACGGGTGTGAAAACAGTATGATATGACCTTGTTCAGATCAGTTATTCTTCTACTTTTCTAATTTAGTATATAACACATGACATCATTTAGCATTTTTGGCCTCCAAAAGTGTTAGTTGCGCATTTGACGTCTTGCAATTCAGAATTATGCGCAGATTGGAATTAATTTCTTAAGATTTCTTTTGATTTGGAATTGAAATGACATTATAAAGCACCCATCGGAAAAGGGACCCTCAGTGTATCTGAACAATTACGCTTGGTTCATATTCTAACCTATCATGCAGTTAGTTATGTTTATGGGTGATGTGTAGGCTTACTACACGCATATAATGAATAGATGTGCCGGTATGTAATTTACTTGGGAATATATATAATAAAGCTTATCGTAGCATTTTAGGCAATATAATGATGTCGAAAGATGGTAGGATTTGTTTTATTGTAGTTCCTGATAAAAAATATTATGGAAAATATGACTTCAGTGATTTCATGGCAGCCATTTTGAATTTCATGTTTTACAAAAAAACATCCACAAGGATAAGAGCTCCACATCCGCCCATATATCTCCATAGGGGAACCAGCCAAGCATAATCAAAACAGGAAAAAAACTATCAGCCAAAACAATGTTAGCCGCAGTTTCATTGCGATATCCGCTTGTTTTTGTTCATATTTGCATAAATATAGACTTTACAATATTTTTTTCTAAAAACTAATGAAAAAATTGGCTTTCTCATACCTGAAAACATAAGAATAGACCTATTATTTATGTCTCTAGCGTATGTAGTTGCAAAACTATTCGTAAATATGTTTAATTTTATATACTTTGGCGGCCATCTTTGATTTCGCCATTTGAAACCTTTTATCGACCTATAAAAAAATGCAATTCCCTTTTTTCTTGATTTTCATGATATTTTGAGTCAGAATCGAGTGAAAAATCAATTTTAACAGACAAATTGCACGAAAGTGTTATATGTGACATATGAGCCTACACTATAGGAACGTTTGTTTTAAGCATAATTCAGATATGAGGATTTAGCCGGCCATGTTCTCAATGCAATAAAAAATAAGTTTATTTGACTTGAAATGACATTGAAATGACCTTGGTGTCATCTCACATCTATGCCACATTAAAACACTGAGGGTTATACAGCTATGTGCCAAGTTTTATGAAGCCGCTTCTAATGGTTGCTTATGAGGGTCTACTTGAAATAGTACATTACGATTTTTGTTAAATAAACTCATGTTCCAGGGGTATGTCTTTGTGGGGAATTTGAACAAAAACGAGTTTTAACTATTTTCCTCGAAATATTTTACGGGAGATTTATGCCCATACACATGGGGTGTCTTATTGTGGTATTTTAGAAAAATGACTGCGATGTTCCGAGTCATCCCCAAAACGGGGTAAATAGGAACATTAACATTTTGTCTACCGCAGTCCCTTATGGGCATAACCCAAACATGGGGTGAACAGAAACAAACAAGTATATTTAAAACAAACAACTGAACATTTCCCACAAAAATATGGAATCTTCATAATAAAATAGAATAGGATGAATAGGAACAGTGGGGTGACTAGAAACGAACAGCAGAAAGAATGGAAGCTGCTAACAAGGCTTTAAAATGTAACTGCGCCGATTTGTGATGCATTGTTTCAACGGACCGGTTTGTAGTGGCGCAGTATCTTGGTGGTGCGCCACAGCAATGCATTCATATTCACCCCGTTTATCATCGAAAAATATCACCTGAAACACAAACAAGTTGCCTTTTTGAAGGATTAATGTCAGGGAGCCACACATTTTCACAATAAATACCCGGCAAGATACTAGTTATCAAATCTTTCTTTTGTAGTTACTTAGTGTAGGTCTATAGTATCCCGAGATATGGAAAAGTGATGTTTGTCAAAATGTAACACTTGCAGACGATGTCAAAACGTGATCAGTGACCAAAACATAGTTTCAGAATGCATTATACTATTAACAAGTTATGTGAGTTCCATATTGATATTTTTAATACTACGGTAGGCCTAATATAATCAGGAGAAATCAGCGCTCGACTGCCTGAAGCATAATATTAAAATCCACGATATTGTTTCTGAGAGTGCAAATGTCATATGGAATTCAATGTTGACTCACAAAATGTCATTTCATAACAGTTTAACTTCACATTTAGTCCGTAATAACATATGCTGTGTGCGAAACAGAGTCTGTAATCATTGCCATTCGTAAAGTTGTGCCCCAAAAATCCGGTGCGTGAACGATCGATTGCGCAATGAATTCAGGCGTCATTGTTTGATCAATGATTTTTATTTCACAATGACATATTTACATCTGATTCGAATAATGCCTTTACGTGGGTATTTAGACGCCAGTCTTTATCACTGAATTTATCATTTGAACAGGGTTACCCTGACATTTTTTATGAAATTGTTGATCTCAGTGCGTACACTGGCTACCAGCATACATAAGCTATTGCTAGGCTCTCCAGCTCTGAAACTAACCCATGCGAACCTTGCGTCAAACGCGGACTACGTTACATTATGACTTTAAAGCAACACAATCAGGACAAAATCATCATTTTTATTTTGGCTTCTTGATATGTCCATAATATGTCAACATGTTCATAGACTAGAACTGCGTAAGTCTTTTACATTTTGTATTGCTCGAGAAATAAGGACGAGATTTAATTTCGGACTTGCATGTCCAAAATAAGAAATACGAAAATAAGTGATTAACTGTGGCTTTCGGCACACTTGCTAGGTTGCCACAGCAAAACCAAAATTTAAAAGATCTCCACAATTCTAATAAATGTTCACATATTATTATGGACATATAAAGCGAAAATAAAATGTTGGCTTTTGGATGATTTTTGGCTTGCTTGTGTCACTTTAACATGTCACGATATGTCCTTTTATGGTCAATATATTGTACTAAAATGGTATGATATTACAATGAAATGCCAGGATATGAAATTTTAATGTCAGGATATGACATTTTAATGTCAAGATATCACATTTGACTGTCAGGATATGATATTATAAAGTCAATATGTGGAATTATAATGTCAGGTTATGGCCCTTTAACGGCTCGATATGGCAATAATATCTCATGAGATTGCACTATATAATCAGGATATGGCATTATACTATCAGCATATGCCACTTTATATCATAATATAGCCTTATATCATTAGATTATACAATTTTTATATCAGTTTTATACCAAGCTATGACATTATAATAATTATTGTCAAAATGTGGTATTATAATGTCAGTATATAGCATTATAATATCAGTAGCATGGTACATGGTAGCTTTATGCACAATATGGCCTCATAATAAAAGGATGTTATAATATCACGATTTGGCATATTAATGTGAGAATATAGCATTGTTAGATCAGGATATGGCAGTATAACATCACTCTGTGGCGTTTTTTGTCAAGAAATGACATTTTTATGTCAGGATGTGGCATTATATTGTCATCGTATGACATTATATGACAGTTTATGGTCAGGGGACATTATTTGAATGTAAATATATGCAGTTTTAATGTCACGATATCACATTTGACTGTCTAATAGACAGTGTCTATGATATTATAAAGTCAAGTATGTGGAATTATAATGTCAGGTTATATGGCCTTTTAACGTCTTGATATGGCAATAATATTGCAGGAGATGGCACTTTATAGTCAGATATGGCATTATAATATCAGGATATACCACTTTAATGTTATAATATAGCCTTATATCATTAGGTCATACCATTTTTTATATTATTTTATTACCAAGCTATGACATTGTATTTTCATAATGTGGTAGATCAGCATATAGCATTATAATATCAGGAGCTATGGTAGCTTAATTGCACAATATGGCCTCATAATAGTAGGATGTGGCATTATAATATCACGATCTGGCATGTTAATGTGCCAATATAGCATTGTAATAATTATAAGGACATGGCAGTATGGCGTCATCATGTGGCATTTGTTGTCAAGAAATGACATTTTTATGTCAGGATGTGGTGCAGTGTATAGTCAGGGGACGATTTTTTTAAGTAAAGTAATTTGTATTAATGATATGACATTATAATGTCATGATTTTGCATTATAATGTAAAGGTAGGCATGTTCGGCATCATTAAATGTCATTTTAATATCTGGATATGACACAATATGCACTAGTCAGAATATGCACTATAAAGTCAAGATATAACAGTTTACCGTCATTATTATATCACTGTGCATGGCACTATGACTATGTTGAGACCAGGATGTGTATTACAATGTCGGGATGCGGCAGTATAATGTAAGAATATGGCATTTTATTGTCAGAATATGGCGGTATATCGTTAGGACATGGTATTATGTGACTCATCACTTTTAACTGTGAGTAGTCAGGCTGTGCTAACAATAGTTTAAATTCGTAAAACGCTGCAATTGGAATATTGATGCCTAGCGACCTTTAACGACATGCTATATGTGTGTCACAATACACCTTTCCCAATAGCAACACGCCACACAGTGACTAAAAACTGAACTATTTAGTTGGGAGTCCTGCTTATGCGAAAAATTGTGCAAACAGTGTATAGCATGCATGCTAACTCATTTTTACTAATAAATAACAATTTTCTGGTTATATATCGGTAGGATAAATACAATATGTTAATTTACCCCATCCCATGTTAATGCATCCCCTTTGAGGCCAATTTCTAACGTATAACCATACTAATATCATGTTCTAAGGGAATGCTTGGACATTAATACTATTGGAAATACTGTACTGTTTCTGAATTTAATGGTATTTGTGAGCGAATCCACTCAAACTGATAATGTGAAAAGAATGGCCTAGAATGGTGACCACATAACAAGCAACACGTGGTTTCCAGCCCTACCAACCATGTGGTTTTGTTTTCAGAGACATCACACGTGACAGAATAACTCTGTAGAGCGTGTGGTTGATCCCCGCGTATCGATATCTTCAGCATCAATCTAATCTCTCCAGGTGAATGACACAAATCGACGACATTTGTATTGCGCCTGCTATAATAGACCAATTTTTTTTTTTTATTTTTAATGTATTTTCGAGTACAGGTCATTTTTATTATGTTACAATAATAACATCTTTTTGTTACTTTCTCTGTGCAAATATTGAAAATGTAGCTAAATCTGTTTATGATTTCACCCATTTCATTCAAGTGATATTAAAATCGATATATGGTCTCACCACCCTAAATAAGCCGAAATCCAGGGAGGTGTCTACTAATGATGGAATCATCACACAAAATATTTTTAATGCGGCTGTTCCAACCTCTATTGAAACAAAATAAAATACAAAGAAGTAGTAATTTTGTGAATATTTAATAAGCCCACGTTATCTTCTTTGTCAAGGATATCATATATAACTGTTTCATGATAACCTCGCAGGGATACAGTGGGTTAAAATGATGTGTGTCTGTTCTGTGAAAGAGAGCACGGATTATAGCCCAATTTTAACAGTATTGACTTTTTTACACTCTAGGGGGCGTAGCTCAAAATCTGTCTGGTAACCATACCCATAGCGGGCCTGTTTTCGAACAAGGACATCTCAAGCTTTATCCTGATATGTCACACTAAATATCTAATAGGGTGAAAAATGGTGAAATCGGCCTGCGGAATTGAGTCAGTTTACATGTGTTTCAATGGGACTGGCATTTGGGGTGGTGAGACCATCAGTAGACACAAGGGGTTTGCATGTTCTGGTCCTTTCTAGACATATTCCAGCTGCTTGATAAAAAATCTGCAGCTTGATATCTATATTTTATTGAGTTTTACTATCGCTGTAACAATCTAAGTGTAATAGTTTTGATTAGAAAGTATATAATTGGTGAATAAATGTGATAACCATGTCTAGAAAAGACCAGAAGAGGCCGTGTTTTGGTGATATAAGTCATAGATGAAATGCCTGGTTGGTAGTTTGATTTTCATATGGGCCCAAATAAAAATAAAAAATAGTGAATTTAAGTATGGATGCTACTAATAGCAGTCCATTCTAATATGTGTGGCATATTTCAACAACAATTTTCGAAATACAAGGTAACCATGACGACTTTGTGTGACGAAATAGAGGCGGGAATAGCCACTTCATTTAACTGTTTTATTCAATGCGACTTTCAAGGAAACCAGGCCGATTTTCATGATATCAATAATTATTCAAAGGGCTCCGAGGGCAACAGTTTTCAAAATATTTGCCTAATTCAAAAACTATATTGTTCAGAACACCTTCAAGCATCATACCAGGCCGAAATAAAATAATCAAAGAAAATTATATCTCTACATCAGTAGACACAAGGGGTTTGCATGTTCTGGTCCTTTCTTGACATATTCCAGCTGCTTGATAAAAAATCTGCAGCTTGATATCTATATTTTATTGAGTTTTACTATCGCTGTAACAATCTAAGTGTAATAGTTTTGATTAGAAAGTATATAATTGGTGAATAAATGTGATAACCATGTCTAGAAAAGACCAGAAGAGGCCGTGTTTTGGTGATATAAGTCATAGATGAAATGCCTGGTTGGTAGTTTGATTTTCATATGGGCCCAAATAAAAATAAAAAATAGTGAATTTAAGTATGGATGCTACTAATAGCAGTCCATTCTAATATGTGTGGCATATTTCAACAACAATTTTCGAAATACAAGGTAACCATGACGACTTTGTGTGACGAAATAGAGGCGGGAATAGCCACTTCATTTAACTGTTTTATTCAATGCGACTTTCAAGGAAACCAGGCCGATTTTCATGATATCAATAATTATTCAAAGGGCTCCGAGGGCAACAGTTTTCAAAATATTTGCCTAATTCAAAAACTATATTGTTCAGAACACCTTCAAGCATCATACCAGGCCGAAATAAAATAATCAAAGAAAATTATATCTCTACATATGGTCTCACCACCCTAAATAAGCCGAAATCCAGGGAGCTGTCTACTAATGATGGAATCATCACACAAAATATTTTTAATGCGGCTGTTCCAACCTCTATTGAAACAAAATAAAATACAAAGAAGTAGTAATTTTGTGAATATTTAATAAGCCCACGTTATCTTCTTTGTCAAGGATATCATATATAACTGTTTCATGATAACCTCGCAGGGATACAGTGGGTTAAAATGATGTGTGTCTGTTCTGTGAAAGAGAGCACGGATTATAGCCCAATTTTAACAGTATTGACTTTTTTACACTCTAGGGGGCGTAGCTCAAAATCTGTCTGGTAACCATACCCATAGCGGGCCTGTTTTCGAACAAGGACATCTCAAGCTTTATCCTGATATGTCACACTAAATATCTAATAGGGTGAAAAATGGTGAAATCGGCCTGCGGAATTGAGGCAGTTTACATGTGTTTCAATGGGACTGGCATTTGGGGTGGTGAGACCATCAGTAGACACAAGGGGTTTGCATGTTCTGGACCTTTCTTGACATATTCCAGCTGCTTGATAAAAAATCTGCAGCTTGATATCTATATTTTATTGAGTTTTACTATCGCTGTAACAATCTAAGTGTAATAGTTTTGATTAGAAAGTATATAATTGGTGAATAAATGTGATAACCATGTCTAGAAAAGACCAGAAGAGGCCGTGTTTTGGTGATATAAGTCATAGATGAAATGCCTGGTTGGTAGTTTGATTTTCATATGGGCCCAAATAAAAATAAAAAATAGTGAATTTAAGTATGGATGCTACTAATAGCAGTCCATTCTAATATGTGTGGCATATTTCAACAACAATTTTCGAAATACAAGGTAACCATGACGACTTTGTGTGACGAAATAGAGGCGGGAATAGCCACTTCATTTAACTGTTTTATTCAATGCGACTTTCAAGGAAACCAGGCCGATTTTCATGATATCAATAATTATTCAAAGGGCTCCGAGGGCAACAGTTTTCAAAATATTTGCCTAATTCAAAAACTATATTGTTCAGAACACCTTCAAGCATCATACCAGGCCGAAATAAAATAATCAAAGAAAATTATATCTCTACATATATGGTCTCACCACCCTAAATAAGCCGAAATCCAGGGAGGTGTCTACTAATGATGGAATCATCACACAAAATATTTTTAATGCGGCTGTTCCAACCTCTATTGAAACAAAATAAAATACAAAGAAGTAGTAATTTTGTGAATATTTAATAAGCCCACGTTATCTTCTTTGTCAAGGATATCATATATAACAGTTTCATGATAACCTCGCAGGGATACAGTGGGTTAAAATGATGTGTGTCTGTTCTGTGAAAGAGAGCACGGATTATAGCCCAATTTTAACAGTATTGACTTTTTTACACTCTAGGGGGCGTAGCTCAAAATCTGTCTGGTAACCATACCCATAGCGGGCCTGTTTTCGAACAAGGACATCTCAAGCTTTATCCTGATATGTCACACTAAATATCTAATAGGGTGAAAAATGGTGAAATCGGCCTGCGGAATTGAGGCAGTTTACATGTGTTTCAATGGGACTGGCATTTGGGGTGGTGAGACCATCAGTAGACACAAGGGGTTTGCATGTTCTGGACCTTTCTTGACATATTCCAGCTGCTTGATAAAAAATCTGCAGCTTGATATCTATATTTTATTGAGTTTTACTATCGCTGTAACAATCTAAGTGTAATAGTTTTGATTAGAAAGTATATAATTGGTGAATAAATGTGATAACCATGTCTAGAAAAGACCAGAAGAGGCCGTGTTTTGGTGATATAAGTCATAGATGAAATGCCTGGTTGGTAGTTTGATTTTCATATGGGCCCAAATAAAAATAAAAAATAGTGAATTTAAGTATGGATGCTACTAATAGCAGTCCATTCTAATATGTGTGGCATATTTCAACAACAATTTTCGAAATACAAGGTAACCATGACGACTTTGTGTGACGAAATAGAGGCGGGAATAGCCACTTCATTTAACTGTTTTATTCAATGCGACTTTCAAGGAAACCAGGCCGATTTTCATGATATCAATAATTATTCAAAGGGCTCCGAGGGCAACAGTTTTCAAAATATTTGCCTAATTCAAAAACTATATTGTTCAGAACACCTTCAAGCATCATACCAGGCCGAAATAAAATAATCAAAGAAAATTATATCTCTACATATATGGTCTCACCACCCTAAATAAGCCGAAATCCAGGGAGGTGTCTACTAATGATGGAATCATCACACAAAATATTTTTAATGCGGCTGTTCCAACCTCTATTGAAACAAAATAAAATACAAAGAAGTAGTAATTTTGTGAATATTTAATAAGCCCACGTTATCTTCTTTGTCAAGGATATCATATATAACTGTTTCATGATAACCTCGCAGGGATACAGTGGGTTAAAATGATGTGTGTCTGTTTTGTGAAAGAGAGCACGGATTATAGCCCAATTTTAACAGTATTGACTTTTTTACACTCTAGGGGGCGTAGCTCAAAATCTGTCTGGTAACCATACCCATAGCGGGCCTGTTTTCGAACAAGGACATCTCAAGCTTTATCCTGATATGTCACACTAAATATCTAATAGGGTGAAAAATGGTGAAATCGGCCTGCGGAATTGAGGCAGTTTACATGTGTTTCAATGGGACTGGCATTTGGGGTGGTGAGACCATCAGTAGACACAAGGGGTTTGCATGTTCTGGTCCTTTCTAGACATATTCCAGCTGCTTGATAAAAAATCTGCAGCTTGATATCTATATTTTATTGAGTTTTACTATCGCTGTAACAATCTAAGTGTAATAGTTTTGATTAGAAAGTATATAATTGGTGAATAAATGTGATAACCATGTCTAGAAAAGACCAGAAGAGGCCGTGTTTTGGTGATATAAGTCATAGATGAAATGCCTGGTTGGTAGTTTGATTTTCATATGGGCCCAAATAAAAATAAAAAATAGTGAATTTAAGTATGGATGCTACTAATAGCAGTCCATTCTAATATGTGTGGCATATTTCAACAACAATTTTCGAAATACAAGGTAACCATGACGACTTTGTGTGACGAAATAGAGGCGGGAATAGCCACTTCATTTAACTGTTTTATTCAATACGACTTTCAAGGAAACCAGGCCGATTTTCATGATATCAATAATTATTCAAAGGGCTCCGAGGGCAACAGTTTTCAAAATATTTGCCTAATTCAAAAACTATATTGTTCAGAACACCTTCAAGCATCATACCAGGCCGAAATAAAATAATCAAAGAAAATTATATCTCTACATATGGTCTCACCACCCTAAATAAGCCGAAATCCAGGGAGGTGTCTACTAATGATGGAATCATCACACAAAATATTTTTAATGCGGCTGCTCCAACCTCTATTGAAACAAAATAAAATACAAAGAAGTAGTAATTTTGTGAATATTTAATAAGCCCACGTTATCTTCTTTGTCAAGGATATCATATATAACTGTTTCATGATAACCTCGCAGGGA
This sequence comes from Flabesymbios commensalis, assembly GCA_964017125.1. Taxonomy (NCBI): domain Eukaryota; kingdom Metazoa; phylum Annelida; class Polychaeta; order Terebellida; family Flabelligeridae; genus Flabesymbios; species Flabesymbios commensalis. The sequence goes on from OZ024913.1 coordinate 10,300,397, forward strand.
TACAGTGGGTTAAAATGATGTGTGTCTGTTCTGTGAAAGAGAGCACGGATTATAGCCCAATTTTAACAGTATTGACTTTTTTACACTCTAGGGGGCGTAGCTCAAAATCTGTCTGGTAACCATACCCATAGCGGGCCTGTTTTCGAACAAGGACATCTCAAGCTTTATCCTGATATGTCACACTAAATATCTAATAGGGTGAAAAATGGTGAAATCGGCCTGCGGAATTGAGGCAGTTTACATGTGTTTCAATGGGACTGGCATTTGGGGTGGTGAGACCATCAGTAGACACAAGGGGTTTGCATGTTCTGGTCCTTTCTTGACATATTCCAGCTGCTTGATAAAAAATCTGCAGCTTGATATCTATATTTTATTGAGTTTTACTATCGCTGTAACAATCTAAGTGTAATAGTTTTGATTAGAAAGTATATAATTGGTGAATAAATGTGATAACCATGTCTAGAAAAGACCAGAAGAGGCCGTGTTTTGGTGATATAAGTCATAGATGAAATGCCTGGTTGGTAGTTTGATTTTCATATGGGCCCAAATAAAAATAAAAAATAGTGAATTTAAGTATGGATGCTACTAATAGCAGTCCATTCTAATATGTGTGGCATATTTCAACAACAATTTTCGAAATACAAGGTAACCATGACGACTTTGTGTGACGAAATAGAGGCGGGAATAGCCACTTCATTTAACTGTTTTATTCAATGCGACTTTCAAGGAAACCAGGCCGATTTTCATGATATCAATAATTATTCAAAGGGCTCCGAGGGCAACAGTTTTCAAAATATTTGCCTAATTCAAAAACTATATTGTTCAGAACACCTTCAAGCATCATACCAGGCCGAAATAAAATAATCAAAGAAAATTATATCTCTACATATGGTCTCACCACCCTAAATAAGCCGAAATCCAGGGAGGTGTCTACTAATGATGGAATCATCACACAAAATATTTTTAATGCGGCTGTTCCAACCTCTATTGAAACAAAATAAAATACAAAGAAGTAGTAATTTTGTGAATATTTAATAAGCCCACGTTATCTTCTTTGTCAAGGATATCATATATAACTGTTTCATGATAACCTCGCAGGGATACAGTGGGTTAAAATGATGTGTGTCTGTTCTGTGAAAGAGAGCACGGATTATAGCCCAATTTTAACAGTATTGACTTTTTTACACTCTAGGGGGCGTAGCTCAAAATCTGTCTGGTAACCATACCCATAGCGGGCCTGTTTTCGAACAAGGACATCTCAAGCTTTATCCTGATATGTCACACTAAATATCTAATAGGGTGAAAAATGGTGAAATCGGCCTGCGGAATTGAGGCAGTTTACATGTGTTTCAATGGGACTGGCATTTGGGGTGGTGAGACCATCAGTAGACACAAGGGGTTTGCATGTTCTGGTCCTTTCTAGACATATTCCAGCTGCTTGATAAAAAATCTGCAGCTTGATATCTATATTTTATTGAGTTTTACTATCGCTGTAACAATCTAAGTGTAATAGTTTTGATTAGAAAGTATATAATTGGTGAATAAATGTGATAACCATGTCTAGAAAAGACCAGAAGAGGCCGTGTTTTGGTGATATAAGTCATAGATGAAATGCCTGGTTGGTAGTTTGATTTTCATATGGGCCCAAATAAAAATAAAAAATAGTGAATTTAAGTATGGATGCTACTAATAGCAGTCCATTCTAATATGTGTGGCATATTTCAACAACAATTTTCGAAATACAAGGTAACCATGACGACTTTGTGTGACGAAATAGAGGCGGGAATAGCCACTTCATTTAACTGTTTTATTCAATGCGACTTTCAAGGAAACCAGGCCGATTTTCATGATATCAATAATTATTCAAAGGGCTCCGAGGGCAACAGTTTTCAAAATATTTGCCTAATTCAAAAACTATATTGTTCAGAACACCTTCAAGCATCATACCAGGCCGAAATAAAATAATCAAAGAAAATTATATCTCTACATCAGTAGACACAAGGGGTTTGCATGTTCTGGTCCTTTCTAGACATATTCCAGCTGCTTGATAAAAAATCTGCAGCTTGATATCTATATTTTATTGAGTTTTACTATCGCTGTAACAATCTAAGTGTAATAGTTTTGATTAGAAAGTATATAATTGGTGAATAAATGTGATAACCATGTCTAGAAAAGACCAGAAGAGGCCGTGTTTTGGTGATATAAGTCATAGATGAAATGCCTGGTTGGTAGTTTGATTTTCATATGGGCCCAAATAAAAATAAAAAATAGTGAATTTAAGTATGGATGCTACTAATAGCAGTCCATTCTAATATGTGTGGCATATTTCAACAACAATTTTCGAAATACAAGGTAACCATGACGACTTTGTGTGACGAAATAGAGGCGGGAATAGCCACTTCATTTAACTGTTTTATTCAATGCGACTTTCAAGGAAACCAGGCCGATTTTCATGATATCAATAATTATTCAAAGGGCTCCGAGGGCAACAGTTTTCAAAATATTTGCCTAATTCAAAAACTATATTGTTCAGAACACCTTCAAGCATCATACCAGGCCGAAATAAAATAATCAAAGAAAATTATATCTCTACATATGGTCTCACCACCCTAAATAAGCCGAAATCCAGGGAGCTGTCTACTAATGATGGAATCATCACACAAAATATTTTTAATGCGGCTGTTCCAACCTCTATTGAAACAAAATAAAATACAAAGAAGTAGTAATTTTGTGAATATTTAATAAGCCCACGTTATCTTCTTTGTCAAGGATATCATATATAACTGTTTCATGATAACCTCGCAGGGATACAGTGGGTTAAAATGATGTGTGTCTGTTCTGTGAAAGAGAGCACGGATTATAGCCCAATTTTAACAGTATTGACTTTTTTACACTCTAGGGGGCGTAGCTCAAAATCTGTCTGGTAACCATACCCATAGCGGGCCTGTTTTCGAACAAGGACATCTCAAGCTTTATCCTGATATGTCACACTAAATATCTAATAGGGTGAAAAATGGTGAAATCGGCCTGCGGAATTGAGGCAGTTTACATGTGTTTCAATGGGACTGGCATTTGGGGTGGTGAGACCATCAGTAGACACAAGGGGTTTGCATGTTCTGGTCCTTTCTTGACATATTCCAGCTGCTTGATAAAAAATCTGCAGCTTGATATCTATATTTTATTGAGTTTTACTATCGCTGTAACAATCTAAGTGTAATAGTTTTGATTAGAAAGTATATAATTGGTGAATAAATGTGATAACCATGTCTAGAAAAGACCAGAAGAGGCCGTGTTTTGGTGATATAAGTCATAGATGAAATGCCTGGTTGGTAGTTTGATTTTCATATGGGCCCAAATAAAAATAAAAAATAGTGAATTTAAGTATGGATGCTACTAATAGCAGTCCATTCTAATATGTGTGGCATATTTCAACAACAATTTTCGAAATACAAGGTAACCATGACGACTTTGTGTGACGAAATAGAGGCGGGAATAGCCACTTCATTTAACTGTTTTATTCAATGCGACTTTCAAGGAAACCAGGCCGATTTTCATGATATCAATAATTATTCAAAGGGCTCCGAGGGCAACAGTTTTCAAAATATTTGCCTAATTCAAAAACTATATTGTTCAGAACACCTTCAAGCATCATACCAGGCCGAAATAAAATAATCAAAGAAAATTATATCTCTACATATAGACACAAGGGGTTTGCATGTTCTGGTCCTTTCTTGACATATTCCAGCTGCTTGATAAAAAATCTGCAGCTTGATATCTATATTTTATTGAGTTTTACTATCGCTGTAACAATCTAAGTGTAATAGTTTTGATTAGAAAGTATATAATTGGTGAATAAATGTGATAACCATGTCTAGAAAAGACCAGAAGAGGCCGTGTTTTGGTGATATAAGTCATAGATGAAATGCCTGGTTGGTAGTTTGATTTTCATATGGGCCCAAATAAAAATAAAAAATAGTGAATTTAAGTATGGATGCTACTAATAGCAGTCCATTCTAATATGTGTGGCATATTTCAACAACAATTTTCGAAATACAAGGTAACCATGACGACTTTGTGTGACGAAATAGAGGCGGGAATAGCCACTTCATTTAACTGTTTTATTCAATGCGACTTTCAAGGAAACCAGGCCGATTTTCATGATATCAATAATTATTCAAAGGGCTCCGAGGGCAACAGTTTTCAAAATATTTGCCTAATTCAAAAACTATATTGTTCAGAACACCTTCAAGCATCATACCAGGCCGAAATAAAATAATCAAAGAAAATTATATCTCTACATATGGTCTCACCACCCTAAATAAGCCGAAATCCAGGGAGGTGTCTACTAATGATGGAATCATCACACAAAATATTTTTAATGCGGCTGTTCCAACCTCTATTGAAACAAAATAAAATACAAAGAAGTAGTAATTTTGTGAATATTTAATAAGCCCACGTTATCTTCTTTGTCAAGGATATCATATATAACTGTTTCATGATAACCTCGCAGGGATACAGTGGGTTAAAATGATGTGTGTCTGTTCTGTGAAAGAGAGCACGGATTATAGCCCAATTTTAACAGTATTGACTTTTTTACACTCTAGGGGGCGTAGCTCAAAATCTGTCTGGTAACCATACCCATAGCGGGCCTGTTTTCGAACAAGGACATCTCAAGCTTTATCCTGATATGTCACACTAAATATCTAATAGGGTGAAAAATGGTGAAATCGGCCTGCGGAATTGAGGCAGTTTACATGTGTTTCAATGGGACTGGCATTTGGGGTGGTGAGACCATCAGTAGACACAAGGGGTTTGCATGTTCTGGTCCTTTCTAGACATATTCCAGCTGCTTGATAAAAAATCTGCAGCTTGATATCTATATTTTATTGAGTTTTACTATCGCTGTAACAATCTAAGTGTAATAGTTTTGATTAGAAAGTATATAATTGGTGAATAAATGTGATAACCATGTCTAGAAAAGACCAGAAGAGGCCGTGTTTTGGTGATATAAGTCATAGATGAAATGCCTGGTTGGTAGTTTGATTTTCATATGGGCCCAAATACAAATAAAAAATAGTGAATTTAAGTATGGATGCTACTAATAGCAGTCCATTCTAATATGTGTGGCATATTTCAACAACAATTTTCGAAATACAAGGTAACCATGACGACTTTGTGTGACGAAATAGAGGCGGGAATAGCCACTTCATTTAACTGTTTCATTCAATGCGACTTTCAAGGAAACCAGGCCGATTTTCATGATATCAATAATTATTCAAAGGGCTCCGAGGGCAACAGTTTTCAAAATATTTGCCTAATTCAAAAACTATATTGTTCAGAACACCTTCAAGCATCATACCAGGCCGAAATAAAATAATCAAAGAAAATTATATCTCTACATATGGTCTCACCACCCTAAATAAGCCGAAATCCAGGGAGGTGTCTACTAATGATGGAATCATCACACAAAATATTTTTAATGCGGCTGTTCCAACCTCTATTGAAACAAAATAAAATACAAAGAAGTAGTAATTTTGTGAATATTTAATAAGCCCACGTTATCTTCTTTGTCAAGGATATCATATATAACTGTTTCATGATAACCTCGCAGGGATACAGTGGGTTAAAATGATGTGTGTCTGTTCTGTGAAAGAGAGCACGGATTATAGCCCAATTTTAACAGTATTGACTTTTTTACACTCTAGGGGGCGTAGCTCAAAATCTGTCTGGTAACCATACCCATAGCGGGCCTGTTTTCGAACAAGGACATCTCAAGCTTTATCCTGATATGTCACACTAAATATCTAATAGGGTGAAAAATGGTGAAATCGGCCTGCGGAATTGAGGCAGTTTACATGTGTTTCAATGGGACTGGCATTTGGGGTGGTGAGACCATCAGTAGACACAAGGGGTTTGCATGTTCTGGTCCTTTCTAGACATATTCCAGCTGCTTGATAAAAAATCTGCAGCTTGATATCTATATTTTATTGAGTTTTACTATCGCTGTAACAATCTAAGTGTAATAGTTTTGATTAGAAAGTATATAATTGGTGAATAAATGTGATAACCATGTCTAGAAAAGACCAGAAGAGGCCGTGTTTTGGTGATATAAGTCATAGATGAAATGCCTGGTTGGTAGTTTGATTTTCATATGGGCCCAAATAAAAATAAAAAATAGTGAATTTAAGTATGGATGCTACTAATAGCAGTCCATTCTAATATGTGTGGCATATTTCAACAACAATTTTCGAAATACAAGGTAACCATGACGACTTTGTGTGACGAAATAGAGGCGGGAATAGCCACTTCATTTAACTGTTTCATTCAATGCGACTTTCAAGGAAACCAGGCCGATTTTCATGATATCAATAATTATTCAAAGGGCTCCGAGGGCAACAGTTTTCAAAATATTTGCCTAATTCAAAAACTATATTGTTCAGAACACCTTCAAGCATCATACCAGGCCGAAATAAAATAATCAAAGAAAATTATATCTCTACATATGGTCTCACCACCCTAAATAAGCCGAAATCCAGGGAGGTGTCTACTAATGATGGAATCATCACACAAAATATTTTTAATGCGGCTGTTCCAACCTCTATTGAAACAAAATAAAATACAAAGAAGTAGTAATTTTGTGAATATTTAATAAGCCCACGTTATCTTCTTTGTCAAGGATATCATATATAACTGTTTCATGATAACCTCGCAGGGATACAGTGGGTTAAAATGATGTGTGTCTGTTCTGTGAAAGAGAGCACGGATTATAGCCCAATTTTAACAGTATTGACTTTTTTACACTCTAGGGGGCGTAGCTCAAAATCTGTCTGGTAACCATACCCATAGCGGGCCTGTTTTCGAACAAGGACATCTCAAGCTTTATCCTGATATGTCACACTAAATATCTAATAGGGTGAAAAATGGTGAAATCGGCCTGCGGAATTGAGGCAGTTTACATGTGTTTCAATGGGACTGGCATTTGGGGTGGTGAGACCATCAGTAGACACAAGGGGTTTGCATGTTCTGGTCCTTTCTTGACATATTCCAGCTGCTTGATAAAAAATCTGCAGCTTGATATCTATATTTTATTGAGTTTTACTATCGCTGTAACAATCTAAGTGTAATAGTTTTGATTAGAAAGTATATAATTGGTGAATAAATGTGATAACCATGTCTAGAAAAGACCAGAAGAGGCCGTGTTTTGGTGATATAAGTCATAGATGAAATGCCTGGTTGGTAGTTTGATTTTCATATGGGCCCAAATAAAAATAAAAAATAGTGAATTTAAGTATGGATGCTACTAATAGCAGTCCATTCTAATATGTGTGGCATATTTCAACAACAATTTTCGAAATACAAGGTAACCATGACGACTTTGTGTGACGAAATAGAGGCGGGAATAGCCACTTCATTTAACTGTTTTATTCAATGCGACTTTCAAGGAAACCAGGCCGATTTTCATGATATCAATAATTATTCAAAGGGCTCCGAGGGCAACAGTTTTCAAAATATTTGCCTAATTCAAAAACTATATTGTTCAGAACACCTTCAAGCATCATACCAGGCCGAAATAAAATAATCAAAGAAAATTATATCTCTACATATGGTCTCACCACCCTAAATAAGCCGAAATCCAGGGAGCTGTCTACTAATGATGGAATCATCACACAAAATATTTTTAATGCGGCTGTTCCAACCTCTATTGAAACAAAATAAAATACAAAGAAGTAGTAATTTTGTGAATATTTAATAAGCCCACGTTATCTTCTTTGTCAAGGATATCATATATAACTGTTTCATGATAACCTCGCAGGGATACAGTGGGTTAAAATGATGTGTGTCTGTTCTGTGAAAGAGAGCACGGATTATAGCCCAATTTTAACAGTATTGACTTTTTTACACTCTAGGGGGCGTAGCTCAAAATCTGTCTGGTAACCATACCCATAGCGGGCCTGTTTTCGAACAAGGACATCTCAAGCTTTATCCTGATATGTCACACTAAATATCTAATAGGGTGAAAAATGGTGAAATCGGCCTGCGGAATTGAGGCAGTTTACATGTGTTTCAATGGGACTGGCATTTGGGGTGGTGAGACCATCAGTAGACACAAGGGGTTTGCATGTTCTGGTCCTTTCTTGACATATTCCAGCTGCTTGATAAAAAATCTGCAGCTTGATATCTATATTTTATTGAGTTTTACTATCGCTGTAACAATCTAAGTGTAATAGTTTTGATTAGAAAGTATATAATTGGTGAATAAATGTGATAACCATGTCTAGAAAAGACCAGAAGAGGCCGTGTTTTGGTGATATAAGTCATAGATGAAATGCCTGGTTGGTAGTTTGATTTTCATATGGGCCCAAATAAAAATAAAAAATAGTGAATTTAAGTATGGATGCTACTAATAGCAGTCCATTCTAATATGTGTGGCATATTTCAACAACAATTTTCGAAATACAAGGTAACCATGACGACTTTGTGTGACGAAATAGAGGCGGGAATAGCCACCTTATTTAACTGTTTTATTCAATGCGACTTTCAAGGAAACCAGGCCGATTTTCATGATATCAATAATTATTCAAAGGGCTCCGAGGGCAACAGTTTTCAAAATATTTGCCTAATTCAAAAACTATATTGTTCAGAACACCTTCAAGCATCATACCAGGCCGAAATAAAATAATCAAAGAAAATTATATCTCTACATATGGTCTCACCACCCTAAATAAGCCGAAATCCAGGGAGGTGTCTACTAATGATGGAATCATCACACAAAATATTTTTAATGCGGCTGTTCCAACCTCTATTGAAACAAAATAAAATACAAAGAAGTAGTAATTTTGTGAATATTTAATAAGCCCACGTTATCTTCTTTGTCAAGGATATCATATATAACTGTTTCATGATAACCTCGCAGGGATACAGTGGGTTAAAATGATGTGTGTCTGTTCTGTGAAAGAGAGCACGGATTATAGCCCAATTTTAACAGTATTGACTTTTTTACACTCTAGGGGGCGTAGCTCAAAATCTGTCTGGTAACCATACCCATAGCGGGCCTGTTTTCGAACAAGGACATCTCAAGCTTTATCCTGATATGTCACACTAAATATCTAATAGGGTGAAAAATGGTGAAATCGGCCTGCGGAATTGAGGCAGTTTACATGTGTTTCAATGGGACTGGCATTTGGGGTGGTGAGACCATCAGTAGACACAAGGGGTTTGCATGTTCTGGTCCTTTCTTGACATATTCCAGCTGCTTGATAAAAAATCTGCAGCTTGATATCTATATTTTATTGAGTTTTACTATCGCTGTAACAATCTAAGTGTAATAGTTTTGATTAGAAAGTATATAATTGGTGAATAAATGTGATAACCATGTCTAGAAAAGACCAGAAGAGGCCGTGTTTTGGTGATATAAGTCATAGATGAAATGCCTGGTTGGTAGTTTGATTTTCATATGGGCCCAAATAAAAATAAAAAATAGTGAATTTAAGTATGGATGCTACTAATAGCAGTCCATTCTAATATGTGTGGCATATTTCAACAACAATTTTCGAAATACAAGGTAACCATGACGACTTTGTGTGACGAAATAGAGGCGGGAATAGCCACTTCATTTAACTGTTTTATTCAATGCGACTTTCAAGGAAACCAGGCCGATTTTCATGATATCAATAATTATTCAAAGGGCTCCGAGGGCAACAGTTTTCAAAATATTTGCCTAATTCAAAAACTATATTGTTCAGAACACCTTCAAGCATCATACCAGGCCGAAATAAAATAATCAAAGAAAATTATATCTCTACATATGGTCTCACCACCCTAAATAAGCCGAAATCCAGGGAGCTGTCTACTAATGATGGAATCATCACACAAAATATTTTTAATGCGGCTGTTCCAACCTCTATTGAAACAAAATAAAATACAAAGAAGTAGTAATTTTGTGAATATTTAATAAGCCCACGTTATCTTCTTTGTCAAGGATATCATATATAACTGTTTCATGATAACCTCGCAGGGATACAGTGGGTTAAAATGATGTGTGTCTGTTCTGTGAAAGAGAGCACGGATTATAGCCCAATTTTAACAGTATTGACTTTTTTACACTCTAGGGGGCGTAGCTCAAAATCTGTCTGGTAACCATACCCATAGCGGGCCTGTTTTCGAACAAGGACATCTCAAGCTTTATCCTGATATGTCACACTAAATATCTAATAGGGTGAAAAATGGTGAAATCGGCCTGCGGAATTGAGGCAGTTTACATGTGTTTCAATGGGACTGGCATTTGGGGTGGTGAGACCATCAGTAGACACAAGGGGTTTGCATGTTCTGGTCCTTTCTTGACATATTCCAGCTGCTTGATAAAAAATCTGCAGCTTGATATCTATATTTTATTGAGTTTTACTATCGCTGTAACAATCTAAGTGTAATAGTTTTGATTAGAAAGTATATAATTGGTGAATAAATGTGATAACCATGTCTAGAAAAGACCAGAAGAGGCCGTGTTTTGGTGATATAAGTCATAGATGAAATGCCTGGTTGGTAGTTTGATTTTCATATGGGCCCAAATAAAAATAAAAAATAGTGAATTTAAGTATGGATGCTACTAATAGCAGTCCATTCTAATATGTGTGGCATATTTCAACAACAATTTTCGAAATACAAGGTAACCATGACGACTTTGTGTGACGAAATAGAGGCGGGAATAGCCACTTCATTTAACTGTTTTATTCAATGCGACTTTCAAGGAAACCAGGCCGATTTTCATGATATCAATAATTATTCAAAGGGCTCCGAGGGCAACAGTTTTCAAAATATTTGCCTAATTCAAAAACTATATTGTTCAGAACACCTTCAAGCATCATACCAGGCCGAAATAAAATAATCAAAGAAAATTATATCTCTACATATGGTCTCACCACCCTAAATAAGCCGAAATCCAGGGAGCTGTCTACTAATGATGGAATCATCACACAAAATATTTTTAATGCGGCTGTTCCAACCTCTATTGAAACAAAATAAAATACAAAGAAGTAGTAATTTTGTGAATATTTAATAAGCCCACGTTATCTTCTTTGTCAAGGATATCATATATAACTGTTTCATGATAACCTCGCAGGGATACAGTGGGTTAAAATGATGTGTGTCTGTTCTGTGAAAGAGAGCACGGATTATAGCCCAATTTTAACAGTATTGACTTTTTTACACTCTAGGGGGCGTAGCTCAAAATCTGTCTGGTAACCATACCCATAGCGGGCCTGTTTTCGAACAAGGACATCTCAAGCTTTATCCTGATATGTCACACTAAATATCTAATAGGGTGAAAAATGGTGAAATCGGCCTGCGGAATTGAGGCAGTTTACATGTGTTTCAATGGGACTGGCATTTGGGGTGGTGAGACCATCAGTAGACACAAGGGGTTTGCATGTTCTGGTCCTTTCTTGACATATTCCAGCTGCTTGATAAAAAATCTGCAGCTTGATATCTATATTTTATTGAGTTTTACTATCGCTGTAACAATCTAAGTGTAATAGTTTTGATTAGAAAGTATATAATTGGTGAATAAATGTGATAACCATGTCTAGAAAAGACCAGAAGAGGCCGTGTTTTGGTGATATAAGTCATAGATGAAATGCCTGGTTGGTAGTTTGATTTTCATATGGGCCCAAATAAAAATAAAAAATAGTGAATTTAAGTATGGATGCTACTAATAGCAGTCCATTCTAATATGTGTGGCATATTTCAACAACAATTTTCGAAATACAAGGTAACCATGACGACTTTGTGTGACGAAATAGAGGCGGGAATAGCCACTTCATTTAACTGTTTTATTCAATGCGACTTTCAAGGAAACCAGGCCGATTTTCATGATATCAATAATTATTCAAAGGGCTCCGAGGGCAACAGTTTTCAAAATATTTGCCTAATTCAAAAACTATATTGTTCAGAACACCTTCAAGCATCATACCAGGCCGAAATAAAATAATCAAAGAAAATTATATCTCTACATATGGTCTCACCACCCTAAATAAGCCGAAATCCAGGGAGGTGTCTACTAATGATGGAATCATCACACAAAATATTTTTAATGCGGCTGTTCCAACCTCTATTGAAACAAAATAAAATACAAAGAAGTAGTAATTTTGTGAATATTTAATAAGCCCACGTTATCTTCTTTGTCAAGGATATCATATATAACTGTTTCATGATAACCTCGCAGGGATACAGTGGGTTAAAATGATGTGTGTCTGTTCTGTGAAAGAGAGCACGGATTATAGCCCAATTTTAACAGTATTGACTTTTTTACACTCTAGGGGGCGTAGCTCAAAATCTGTCTGGTAACCATACCCATAGCGGGCCTGTTTTCGAACAAGGACATCTCAAGCTTTATCCTGATATGTCACACTAAATATCTAATAGGGTGAAAAATGGTGAAATCGGCCTGCGGAATTGAGGCAGTTTACATGTGTTTCAATGGGACTGGCATTTGGGGTGGTGAGACCATCAGTAGACACAAGGGGTTTGCATGTTCTGGTCCTTTCTAGACATATTCCAGCTGCTTGATAAAAAATCTGCAGCTTGATATCTATATTTTATTGAGTTTTACTATCGCTGTAACAATCTAAGTGTAATAGTTTTGATTAGAAAGTATATAATTGGTGAATAAATGTGATAACCATGTCTAGAAAAGACCAGAAGAGGCCGTGTTTTGGTGATATAAGTCATAGATGAAATGCCTGGTTGGTAGTTTGATTTTCATATGGGCCCAAATAAAAAAAAAAAATAGTGAATTTAAGTATGGATGCTACTAATAGCAGTCCATTCTAATATGTGTGGCATATTTCAACAACAATTTTCGAAATACAAGGTAACCATGACGACTTTGTGTGACGAAATAGAGGCGGGAATAGCCACTTCATTTAACTGTTTTATTCAATGCGACTTTCAAGGAAACCAGGCCGATTTTCATGATATCAATAATTATTCAAAGGGCTCCGAGGGCAACAGTTTTCAAAATATTTGCCTAATTCAAAAACTATATTGTTCAGAACACCTTCAAGCATCATACCAGGCCGAAATAAAATAATCAAAGAAAATTATATCTCTACATATAGACACAAGGGGTTTGCATGTTCTGGTCCTTTCTAGACATATTCCAGCTGCTTGATAAAAAATCTGCAGCTTGATATCTATATTTTATTGAGTTTTACTATCGCTGTAACAATCTAAGTGTAATAGTTTTGATTAGAAAGTATATAATTGGTGAATAAATGTGATAACCATGTCTAGGAAAGACCAGAAGAGGCCGTGTTTTGGTGATATAAGTCATAGATGAAATGCCTGGCTGGTAGTTTGATTTTCATATGGGCCCAAATAAAAATAAAAAATAGTGAATTTAAGTATGGATGCTACTAATAGCAGTCCATTCTAATATGTGTGGCATATTTCAACAACAATTTTCGAAATACAAGGTAACCATGACGACTTTGTGTGACGAAATAGAGGCGGGAATAGCCACTTCATTTAACTGTTTTATTCAATGCGACTTTCAAGGAAACCAGGCCGATTTTCATGATATCAATAATTATTCAAAGGGCTCCGAGGGCAACAGTTTTCAAAATATTTGCCTAATTCAAAAACTATATTGTTCAGAACACCTTCAAGCATCATACCAGGCCGAAATAAAATAATCAAAGAAAATTATATCTCTATGGTCTCACCACCCTAAATAAGCCGAAATCCAGGGAGGTGTCTACTAATGATGGAATCATCACACAAAATATTTTTAATGCGGCTGTTCCAACCTCTATTGAAACAAAATAAAATACAAAGAAGTAGTAATTTTGTGAATATTTAATAAGCCCACGTTATCTTCTTTGTCAAGGATATCATATATAACTGTTTCATGATAACCTCGCAGGGATACAGTGGGTTAAAATGATGTGTGTCTGTTCTGTGAAAGAGAGCACGGATTATAGCCCAATTTTAACAGTATTGACTTTTTTACACTCTAGGGGGCGTAGCTCAAAATCTGTCTGGTAACCATACCCATAGCGGGCCTGTTTTCGAACAAGGACATCTCAAGCTTTATCCTGATATGTCACACTAAATATCTAATAGGGTGAAAAATTGTGAAATCGGCCTGCGGAATTGAGGCAGTTTACATGTGTTTCAATGGGACTGGCATTTGGGGTGGTGAGACCATCAGTAGACACAAGGGGTTTGCATGTTCTGGTCCTTTCTAGACATATTCCAGCTGCTTGATAAAAAATCTGCAGCTTGATATCTATATTTTATTGAGTTTTACTATCGCTGTAACAATCTAAGTGTAATAGTTTTGATTAGAAAGTATATAATTGGTGAATAAATGTGATAACCATGTCTAGAAAAGACCAGAAGAGGCCGTGTTTTGGTGATATAAGTCATAGATGAAATGCCTGGTTGGTAGTTTGATTTTCATATGGGCCCAAATAAAAATAAAAAATAGTGAATTTAAGTATGGATGCTACTAATAGCAGTCCATTCTAATATGTGTGGCATATTTCAACAACAATTTTCGAAATACAAGGTAACCATGACGACTTTGTGTGACGAAATAGAGGCGGGAATAGCCACTTCATTTAACTGTTTCATTCAATGCGACTTTCAAGGAAACCAGGCCGATTTTCATGATATCAATAATTATTCAAAGGGCTCCGAGGGCAACAGTTTTCAAAATATTTGCCTAATTCAAAAACTATATTGTTCAGAACACCTTCAAGCATCATACCAGGCCGAAATAAAATAATCAAAGAAAATTATATCTCTACATATGGTCTCACCACCCTAAATAAGCCGAAATCCAGGGAGGTGTCTACTAATGATGGAATCATCACACAAAATATTTTTAATGCGGCTGTTCCAACCTCTATTGAAACAAAATAAAATACAAAGAAGTAGTAATTTTGTGAATATTTAATAAGCCCACGTTATCTTCTTTGTCAAGGATATCATATATAACTGTTTCATGATAACCTCGCAGGGATACAGTGGGTTAAAATGATGTGTGTCTGTTCTGTGAAAGAGAGCACGGATTATAGCCCAATTTTAACAGTATTGACTTTTTTACACTCTAGGGGGCGTAGCTCAAAATCTGTCTGGTAACCATACCCATAGCGGGCCTGTTTTCGAACAAGGACATCTCAAGCTTTATCCTGATATGTCACACTAAATATCTAATAGGGTGAAAAATGGTGAAATCGGCCTGCGGAATTGAGGCAGTTTACATGTGTTTCAATGGGACTGGCATTTGGGGTGGTGAGACCATCAGTAGACACAAGGGGTTTGCATGTTCTGGTCCTTTCTTGACATATTCCAGCTGCTTGATAAAAAATCTGCAGCTTGATATCTATATTTTATTGAGTTTTACTATCGCTGTAACAATCTAAGTGTAATAGTTTTGATTAGAAAGTATATAATTGGTGAATAAATGTGATAACCATGTCTAGAAAAGACCAGAAGAGGCCGTGTTTTGGTGATATAAGTCATAGATGAAATGCCTGGTTGGTAGTTTGATTTTCATATGGGCCCAAATAAAAGTAAAAAATAGTGAATTTAAGTATGGATGCTACTAATAGCAGTCCATTCTAATATGTGTGGCATATTTCAACAACAATTTTCGAAATACAAGGTAACCATGACGACTTTGTGTGACGAAATAGAGGCGGGAATAGCCACTTCATTTAACTGTTTTATTCAATGCGACTTTCAAGGAAACCAGGCCGATTTTCATGATATCAATAATTATTCAAAGGGCTCCGAGGGCAACAGTTTTCAAAATATTTGCCTAATTCAAAAACTATATTGTTCAGAACACCTTCAAGCATCATACCAGGCCGAAATAAAATAATCAAAGAAAATTATATCTCTACATATGGTCTCACCACCCTAAATAAGCCGAAATCCAGGGAGGTGTCTACTAATGATGGAATCATCACACAAAATATTTTTAATGCGGCTGTTCCAACCTCTATTGAAACAAAATAAAATACAAAGAAGTAGTAATTTTGTGAATATTTAATAAGCCCACGTTATCTTCTTTGTCAAGGATATCATATATAACTGTTTCATGATAACCTCGCAGGGATACAGTGGGTTAAGATGATGTGTGTCTGTTCTGTGAAAGAGAGCACGGATTATAGCCCAATTTTAACAGTATTGACTTTTTTACACTCTAGGAGGCGTAGCTCAAAATCTGTCTGGTAAACATACCTATAGCGGGCCTGTTTTCGAACAAGGACATCTCAAGCTTTATCCTGATATGTCACACTAAATATCTAATAGGGTGAAAAATGGTGAAATCGGCCTGCGGAATTGAGGCAGTTTACATGTGTTTCAATGGGACTGGCATTTGGGGTGGTGAGACCATCAGTAGACACAAGGGGTTTGCATGTTCTGGACCTTTCTTGACATATTCCAGCTGCTTGATAAAAAATCTGCAGCTTGATATCTATATTTTATTGAGTTTTACTATCGCTGTAACAATCTAAGTGCAATAGTTTTGATTAGAAAGTATATAATTGGTGAATAAATGTGATAACCATGTCTAGAAAAGACCAGAAGAGGCCGTGTTTTGGTGATATAAGTCATAGATGAAATGCCTGGTTGGTAGTTTGATTTTCATATGGGCCCAAATAAAAATAAAAAATAGTGAATTTAAGTATGGATGCTACTAATAGCAGTCCATTCTAATATGTGTGGCATATTTCAACAACAATTTTCGAAATACAAGGTAACCATGACGACTTTGTGTGACGAAATAGAGGCGGGAATAGCCACTTCATTTAACTGTTTTATTCAATGCGACTTTCAAGGAAACCAGGCCGATTTTCATGATATCAATAATTATTCAAAGGGCTCCGAGGGCAACAGTTTTCAAAATATTTTCCTAATTCAAAAACTATATTGTTCAGAACACCTTCAAGCATCATACCAGGCCGAAATAAAATAATCAAAGAAAATTATATCTCTACATATAGACACAAGGGGTTTGCATGTTCTGGTCCTTTCTAGACATATTCCAGCTGCTTCATAAAAAATCTGCAGCTTGATATCTATATTTTATTGAGTTTTACTATCGCTGTAACAATCTAAGTGTAATAGTTTTGATTAGAAAGTATATAATTGGTGAATAAATGTGATAACCATGTCTAGGAAAGACCAGAAGAGGCCGTGTTTTGGTGATATAAGTCATAGATGAAATGCCTGGCTGGTAGTTTGATTTTCATATGGGCCCAAATAAAAATAAAAAGTAGTGAATTTAAGTATGGATGCTACTAATAGCAGTCCATTCTAATATGTGTGGCATATTTCAACAACAATTTTCGAAATACAAGGTAACCATGACGACTTTGTGTGACGAAATAGAGGCGGGAATAGCCACTTCATTTAACTGTTTTATTCAATGCGACTTTCAAGGAAACCAGGCCGATTTTCATGATATCAATAATTATTCAAAGGGCTCCGAGGGCAACAGTTTTTAAAATATTTGCCTAATTCAAAAACTATATTGTTCAGAACACCTTCAAGCATCATACCAGGCCGAAATAAAATAATCAAAGAAAATTATATCTCTACATATAGACACAAGGGGTTTGCATGTTCTGGTCCTTTCTAGACATATTCCAGCTGCTTGATAAAAAATCTGCAGCTTGATATCTATATTTTATTGAGTTTTACTATCGCTGTAACAATCTAAGTGTAATAGTTTTGATTAGAAAGTATATAATTGGTGAATAAATGTGATAACCATGTCTAGGAAAGACCAGAAGAGGCCGTGTTTTGGTGATATAAGTCATAGATGAAATGCCTGGCTGGTAGTTTGATTTTCATATGGGCCCAAATAAAAATAAAAAATAGTGAATTTAAGTATGGATGCTACTAATAGCAGTCCATTCTAATATGTGTGGCATATTTCAACAACAATTTTCGAAATACAAGGTAACCATGACGACTTTGTGTGACGAAATAGAGGCGGGAATAGCCACTTCATTTAACTGTTTTATTCAATGCGACTTTCAAGGAAACCAGGCCGATTTTCATGATATCAATAATTATTCAAAGGGCTCCGAGGGCAACAGTTTTCAAAATATTTGCCTAATTCAAAAACTATATTGTTCAGAACACCTTCAAGCATCATACCAGGCCGAAATAAAATAATCAAAGAAAATTATATCTCTACATATGGTCTCACCACCCTAAATAAGCCGAAATCCAGGGAGGTGTCTACTAATGATGGAATCATCACACAAAATATTTTTAATGCGGCTGTTCCAACCTCTATTGAAACAAAATAAAATACAAAGAAGTAGTAATTTTGTGAATATTTAATAAGCCCACGTTATCTTCTTTGTCAAGGATATCATATATAACTGTTTCATGATAACCTCGCAGGGATACAGTGGGTTAAAATGATGTGTGTCTGTTCTGTGAAAGAGAGCACGGATTATAGCCCAATTTTAACAGTATTGACTTTTTTACACTCTAGGAGGCGTAGCTCAAAATCTGTCTGGTAAACATACCTATAGCGGGCCTGTTTTCGAACAAGGACATCTCAAGCTTTATCCTGATATGTCACACTAAATATCTAATAGGGTGAAAAATGGTGAAATCGGCCTGCGGAATTGAGGCAGTTTACATGTGTTTCAATGGGACTGGCATTTGGGGTGGTGAGACCATCAGTAGACACAAGGGGTTTGCATGTTCTGGACCTTTCTTGACATATTCCAGCTGCTTGATAAAAAATCTGCAGCTTGATATCTATATTTTATTGAGTTTTACTATCGCTGTAACAATCTAAGTGCAATAGTTTTGATTAGAAAGTATATAATTGGTGAATAAATGTGATAACCATGTCTAGAAAAGACCAGAAGAGGCCGTGTTTTGGTGATATAAGTCATAGATGAAATGCCTGGTTGGTAGTTTGATTTTCATATGGGCCCAAATAAAAATAAAAAATAGTGAATTTAAGTATGGATGCTACTAATAGCAGTCCATTCTAATATGTGTGGCATATTTCAACAACAATTTTCGAAATACAAGGTAACCATGACGACTTTGTGTGACGAAATAGAGGCGGGAATAGCCACTTCATTTAACTGTTTTATTCAATGCGACTTTCAAGGAAACCAGGCCGATTTTCATGATATCAATAATTATTCAAAGGGCTCCGAGGGCAACAGTTTTCAAAATATTTTCCTAATTCAAAAACTATATTGTTCAGAACACCTTCAAGCATCATACCAGGCCGAAATAAAATAATCAAAGAAAATTATATCTCTACATATAGACACAAGGGGTTTGCATGTTCTGGTCCTTTCTAGACATATTCCAGCTGCTTCATAAAAAATCTGCAGCTTGATATCTATATTTTATTGAGTTTTACTATCGCTGTAACAATCTAAGTGTAATAGTTTTGATTAGAAAGTATATAATTGGTGAATAAATGTGATAACCATGTCTAGGAAAGACCAGAAGAGGCCGTGTTTTGGTGATATAAGTCATAGATGAAATGCCTGGCTGGTAGTTTGATTTTCATATGGGCCCAAATAAAAATAAAAAGTAGTGAATTTAAGTATGGATGCTACTAATAGCAGTCCATTCTAATATGTGTGGCATATTTCAACAACAATTTTCGAAATACAAGGTAACCATGACGACTTTGTGTGACGAAATAGAGGCGGGAATAGCCACTTCATTTAACTGTTTTATTCAATGCGACTTTCAAGGAAACCAGGCCGATTTTCATGATATCAATAATTATTCAAAGGGCTCCGAGGGCAACAGTTTTTAAAATATTTGCCTAATTCAAAAACTATATTGTTCAGAACACCTTCAAGCATCATACCAGGCCGAAATAAAATAATCAAAGAAAATTATATCTCTACATATAGACACAAGGGGTTTGCATGTTCTGGTCATTTCTAGACATATTCCAGCTGCTTGATAAAAAATCTGCAGCTTGATATCTATATTTTATTGAGTTTTACTATCGCTGTAACAATCTAAGTGTAATAGTTTTGATTAGAAAGTATATAATTGGTGAATAAATGTGATAAACATGTCTAGGAAAGACCAGAAGAGGCCGTGTTTTGGTGATATAAGTCATAGATGAAATGCCTGGCTGGTAGTTTGATTTTCATATGGGCCCAAATAAAAATAAAAAATAGTGAATTTAAGTATGGATGCTACTAATAGCAGTCCATTCTAATATGTGTGGCATATTTCAACAACAATTTTCGAAATACAAGGTAACCATGACGACTTTGTGTGACGAAATAGAGGCGGGAATAGCCACTTCATTTAACTGTTTTATTCAATGCGACTTTCAAGGAAACCAGGCCGATTTTCATGATATCAATAATTATTCAAAGGGCTCCGAGGGCAACAGTTTTCAAAATATTTGCCTAATTCAAAAACTATATTGTTCAGAACACCTTCAAGCATCATACCAGGCCGAAATAAAATAATCAAAGAAAATTATATCTCTACATATGGTCTCACCACCCTAAATAAGCCGAAATCCAGGGAGGTGTCTACTAATGATGGAATCATCACACAAAATATTTTTAATGCGGCTGTTCCAACCTCTATTGAAACAAAATAAAATACAAAGAAGTAGTAATTTTGTGAATATTTAATAAGCCCACGTTATCTTCTTTGTCAAGGATATCATATATAACTGTTTCATGATAACCTCGCAGGGATACAGTGGGTTAAAATGATGTGTGTCTGTTCTGTGAAAGAGAGCACGGATTATAGCCCAATTTTAACAGTATTGACTTTTTTACACTCTAGGGGGCGTAGCTCAAAATCTGTCTGGTAACCATACCCATAGCGGGCCTGTTTTCGAACAAGGACATCTCAAGCTTTATCCTGATATGTCACACTAAATATCTAATAGGGTGAAAAATGGTGAAATCGGCCTGCGGAATTGAGGCAGTTTACATGTGTTTCAATGGGACTGGCATTTGGGGTGGTGAGACCATCAGTAGACACAAGGGGTTTGCATGTTCTGGTCCTTTCTAGACATATTCCAGCTGCTTGATAAAAAATCTGCAGCTTGATATCTATATTTTATTGAGTTTTACTATCGCTGTAACAATCTAAGTGTAATAGTTTTGATTAGAAAGTATATAATTGGTGAATAAATGTGATAACCATGTCTAGAAAAGACCAGAAGAGGCCGTGTTTTGGTGATATAAGTCATAGATGAAATGCCTGGTTGGCAGTTTGATTTTCATATGGGCCCAAATAAAAATAAAAAATAGTGAATTTAAGTATGGATGCTACTAATAGCAGTCCATTCTAATATGTGTGGCATATTTCAACAACAATTTTCGAAATACAAGGTAACCATGACGACTTTGTGTGACGAAATAGAGGCGGGAATAGCCACTTCATTTAACTGTTTTATTCAATGCGACTTTCAAGGAAACCAGGCCGATTTTCATGATATCAATAATTATTCAAAGGGCTCCGAGGGCAACAGTTTTCAAAATATTTGCCTAATTCAAAAACTATATTGTTCAGAACACCTTCAAGCATCATACCAGGCCGAAATAAAATAATCAAAGAAAATTATATCTCTACATCAGTAGACACAAGGGGTTTGCATGTTCTGGTCCTTTCTAGACATATTCCAGCTGCTTGATAAAAAATCTGCAGCTTGATATCTATATTTTATTGAGTTTTACTATCGCTGTAACAATCTAAGTGTAATAGTTTTGATTAGAAAGTATATAATTGGTGAATAAATGTGATAACCATGTCTAGAAAAGACCAGAAGAGGCCGTGTTTTGGTGATATAAGTCATAGATGAAATGCCTGGTTGGTAGTTTGATTTTCATATGGGCCCAAATAAAAATAAAAAATAGTGAATTTAAGTATGGATGCTACTAATAGCAGTCCATTCTAATATTTGTGGCATATTTCAACAACAATTTTCGAAATACAAGGTAACCATGACGACTTTGTGTGACGAAATAGAGGCGGGAATAGCCACTTCATTTAACTGTTTTATTCAATGCGACTTTCAAGGAAACCAGGCCGATTTTCATGATATCAATAATTATTCAAAGGGCTCCGAGGGCAACAGTTTTCAAAATATTTGCCTAATTCAAAAACTATATTGTTCAGAACACCTTCAAGCATCATACCAGGCCGAAATAAAATAATCAAAGAAAATTATATCTCTACATATGGTCTCACCACCCTAAATAAGCCGAAATCCAGGGAGGTGTCTACTAATGATGGAATCATCACACAAAATATTTTTAATGCGGCTGTTCCAACCTCTATTGAAACAAAATAAAATACAAAGAAGTAGTAATTTTGTGAATATTTAATAAGCCCACGTTATCTTCTTTGTCAAGGATATCATATATAACTGTTTCATGATAACCTCGCAGGGATACAGTGGGTTAAAATGATGTGTGTCTGTTCTGTGAAAGAGAGCACGGATTATAGCCCAATTTTAACAGTATTGACTTTTTTACACTCTAGGGGGCGTAGCTCAAAATCTGTCTGGTAACCATACCCATAGCGGGCCTGTTTTCGAACAAGGACATCTCAAGCTTTATCCTGATATGTCACACTAAATATCTAATAGGGTGAAAAATGGTGAAATCGGCCTGCGGAATTGAGGCAGTTTACATGTGTTTCAATGGGACTGGCATTTGGGGTGGTGAGACCATCAGTAGACACAAGGGGTTTGCATGTTCTGGTCCTTTCTTGACATATTCCAGCTGCTTGATAAAAAATCTGCAGCTTGATATCTATATTTTATTGAGTTTTACTATCGCTGTAACAATCTAAGTGTAATAGTTTTGATTAGAAAGTTTATAATTGGTGAATAAATGTGATAACCATGTCTAGAAAAGACCAGAAGAGGCCGTGTTTTGGTGATATAAGTCATAGATGAAATGCCTGGTTGGTAGTTTGATTTTCATATGGGCCCAAATAAAAATAAAAAATAGTGAATTTAAGTATGGATGCTACTAATAGCAGTCCATTCTAATATGTGTGGCATATTTCAACAACAATTTTCGAAATACAAGGTAACCATGACGACTTTGTGTGACGAAATAGAGGCGGGAATAGCCACTTCATTTAACTGTTTTATTCAATGCGACTTTCAAGGAAACCAGGCCGATTTTCATGATATCAATAATTATTCAAAGGGCTCCGAGGGCAACAGTTTTCAAAATATTTGCCTAATTCAAAAACTATATTGTTCAGAACACCTTCAAGCATCATACCAGGCCGAAATAAAATAATCAAAGAAAATTATATCTCTACATATAGACACAAGGGGTTTGCATGTTCTGGACCTTTCTTGACATATTCCAGCTGCTTGATAAAAAATCTGCAGCTTGATATCTATATTTTATTGAGTTTTACTATCGCTGTAACAATCTAAGTGTAATAGTTTTGATTAGAAAGTATATAATTGGTGAATAAATGTGATAACCATGTCTAGAAAAGACCAGAAGAGGCCGTGTTTTGGTGATATAAGTCATAGATGAAATGCCTGGTTGGTAGTTTGATTTTCATATGGGCCCAAATAAAAATAAAAAATAGTGAATTTAAGTATGGATGCTACTAATAGCAGTCCATTCTAATATGTGTGGCATATTTCAACAACAATTTTCGAAATACAAGGTAACCATGACGACTTTGTGTGACGAAATAGAGGCGGGAATAGCCACTTCATTTAACTGTTTTATTCAATGCGACTTTCAAGGAAACCAGGCCGATTTTCATGATATCAATAATTATTCAAAGGGCTCCGAGGGCAACAGTTTTCAAAATATTTGCCTAATTCAAAAACTATATTGTTCAGAACACCTTCAAGCATCATACCAGGCCGAAATAAAATAATCAAAGAAAATTATATCTCTACATCAGTAGACACAAGGGGTTTGCATGTTCTGGTCCTTTCTTGACATATTCCAGCTGCTTGATAAAAAATCTGCAGCTTGATATCTATATTTTATTGAGTTTTACTATCGCTGTAACAATCTAAGTGTAATAGTTTTGATTAGAAAGTATATAATTGGTGAATAAATGTGATAACCATGTCTAGAAAAGACCAGAAGAGGCCGTGTTTTGGTGATATAAGTCATAGATGAAATGCCTGGTTGGTAGTTTGATTTTCATATGGGCTCAAATAAAAATAAAAAATAGTGAATTTAAGTATGGATGCTACTAATAGCAGTCCATTCTAATATGTGTGGCATATTTCAACAACAATTTTCGAAATACAAGGTAACCATGACGACTTTGTGTGACGAAATAGAGGCGGGAATAGCCACTTCATTTAACTGTTTTATCCAATGCGACTTTCAAGGAAACCATGCCGATTTTCATGATATCAATAATTATTCAAAGGGCTCCGAGGGCAACAGTTTTCAAAATATTTGCCTAATTCAAAAACTATATTGTTCAGAACACCTTCAAGCATCATACCAGGCCGAAATAAAATAATCAAAGAAAATTATATCTCTATATATATGCGGTCATAATTATCTTGGCATTAATCGCTGCGTGTTTATTTATTTGAGGCAGGCTTTGCCGACGCAATTCCCGCTTCAAATCAATGCAAAATATGCCTATAATTAATGGTTTACTAGAGATAAAATTATGAACATTTCATAAATCTCAATCAATATTTCTAGTGAAAAATCAGTTTAAAACGATCCAAAGCGTCAACCACAATGATAGAATTAACTACAATGGCGACGATTTTGTAAATATTGATATTTATGTTGATAAATACAATATAATAACATATATACTTCATAGGCCTGAAAATAGTCCCAAAAAGACATTTTAGGTTCAAGGACGAGATAGTTACGGCATATTATTCATATCACTCATACAATATGGCGATAATCTTGGATAAGTATTAAGGAAACAACTGATATTATTCCTTCTCGTACTTCAAATCCTGGATAAACACACAATGAATTATTTCAAATTATAAAAGTGATGAAGTGCATGGGGTGTACCAAAAATGGCGTTACCGTGATGGCGGCCATATTGAATTTAAAACAAACACAAGGTAGGTTTTAAGGATTTTTAGACATTCGTATGGGTGGATTCCCCGGTATAATTCCTGGAAAAACAGCTTTTAGTATCCTCGGTTACGTAAATTAACCATTTCTTTCCTTAAGTTTAATTTTTTGGTTTAATCTATCACAGAATCCATTGGTTTCATTTTGTCAACAAGATCCTTGTCAGCAAATTTTAAATAACACGATTCAGCACATATTTTCCCCCACAACAGCGAAAAAAGAGTGAGTATAGCAGCCGTTCTATCTATTACTTATATATACACAAGTAATGAGATAATTTATTGTATGAAAGCCAATTAAAAATTAATTGATGTTTTTGTTGCCTTCAAATCGTGTTATACATAACACTATCTTACACTAATTGACGGATCCAAGATTTGACTGACAGGAGGCGCCTAGCATATATCAGACTCAGTCAGCCTCCTTTATTTACAGTCTAGAGGGGTCTGAGGCATGCTCTTCGAGAAATTGTTAAATTTAATTAAGACTTCACATGATGCATTCTAGAGCATATTTCCACCCAAATGTGGCCTTTTTTTGTTATACCGGGGACACTGAACAGAGGGCATGGGTGACAGACCCAGCAAACAGGAGACGTTCAGCCAATGTTGCATTAACGTTGACCCACCGTCTTTGTCGCTGGTCCAACATAAGGGCAGCATTGGGTCAAGTTGTTGTGTATACTGGGGTATTCTGAGCGAGTCGTGAAGATCCACCTAGTGATAAATAGTGGATAAATCAAAGGTAAGGTTGTTAAATACGAAGAACTATGACGTCATAAAAGAGCGCTGTATTCACCATATGATTATTTTGACGTTACTACCGCTAGCTTACGCAAATGTAGAGATTAATACCTTTCCAATGATGTATTACAAAGGTCTCCGTAATCAGAATTATAAAGATATAACACACAACTTTATTCTCAACAATATTTCGCGTGCATTATTTTTCTAAAACAATGTATTCGCTTGTATCAAAGACTTATGTAATTTTATGGTCATTAAATGTGAATTTACGACATAATGAATATATATAACTATTGCCAGGTATGCGTAGTATGTGCTGAAACATTAAGAATCGCCACCGCATCATACTAATACCGAGCAGTGGCTTGAACAAGACCCCTGTTTTGTAGTTTATCTGGCCAATTTGGTTCATAAAATGACTTCATTGCCATAGCGACATGACGTCACAAACGTACGTTTAAAAAAAAATCGACCACGTACGGCAAAAACGATATACGCCACCATAAACTAGAGACTTAAACCTTTCCCTTGATATATTTTTTATCTCTAGGAATTTAAGTGTCAACTCAACTCCAAAAATGGGTCCATTCCTCCTGTACTAATTGCTACTGACCCCTCCCCCACCCTCTAGATACCGCCACGCATTTTTACTATATAGGGCCTAATATACGAGGTCATTTAGAAAGTTCCATTTCAATTGAAAAGGTATTTGTTGTTACATTATGCTCATCAAGGTATCACATATCATACACATGAATGAATGAATGACTGAATTAAAATATTTGAATGAAATAACTAATTAATTAATTAATTAATTAAGCTCTATTAAATATAAGGTGCCGATAGGAACAGTTTGTTGATATATTTAAAAAAACGAGAGTATCATATGTGCAAGAAAAAAAGCTCAGTTTCTATATTAAATAATATAATGTTGTAGCATAGATGATTATAATGAATTCCGTAGCATAACACAGGAAGAATACCCAATTGATTTTGGTCCGACAAATGCTCTACATGCATTTGATTTTGTTGACATGTGACTGACCGTGGACTTTATTATTTCACTAAAAGTAGCATATACATTTGATATAATATATACCAGCGTCTTCAATGCATCTCAAATCATGCAATTGATTTCCATTCCCTATTTCTCCTCACACTTCAATACAATACGCTAGGTAGGCCTAATATGGTAATGGTAAATAACACTCTGGTATAATCAGATAATGTTAGTCCAGTAGAAATCGACACAAAAATTGAAGAATCCAGACATTTTCCATAACACACCGTTTTTAGTTTTAAATTGGTCAGGTGAATGTCCCAAGCAATGACAAAAGATTCAAACAAAATCGCGCTTGGTGAAACCATTTGTTGAGTGGGTTAAAGTACACCGCTCCAATAAACTCATTGTAAAATCAGTTCATCATATTGCTCTTGTGATTGCTCTTGTATTTATGTTGATAAATGTAAATTGAACATACGTAATGGCATGAATACCACACGAGCGCCTTATAAAATTTGAATGCAGATATTAGAGGCCTGCGCGGGCCTTTAAATCATGCCCGCAGCCGCCCCGCGAGCCCCCGCGCTTGACTGAACCCGCACATGAATTTATATTCTGTATCCGCACCCGCCCCGCACAAGTTGTACCCGCACCCGCCCCGCACCCGCACAAGTTGGACCCGCACCCGCCCCGCACCCGCACAATTTTTTTCAGGCCCGCAGCGACCCGCAAAACTTATTAACAAATTAACAAAAATTCAAATTTTTTCAGTTCTTTTCATTAATGATCGATGCATGCTTATAATATAAGCATGTTTGATATTGTCTTTTTTTAAAGAGATAATTGGCCCAACATTGTACCAGGATAATTACGTTAAACAGCACCATGAGCAAATAAATTTGTTTGAACAATGTCTACTTGGTAGCCACAATATTGGTGTAACATTGGCCCAGCGTTCTCGACACTTGCCCAACTCAGGTGTTTTATCAACTTTCCACCTGGTGATAATTACGCGCCTATTGTCTTGATTATGTAACCAAGCAGGGTCGATAGATATCTCACACTCCCTCCACCCCCCCCCCCTCATCCATATATGCGGGGGGTTCAACTGATAATATACACCAAGCGACGCGTAATAAAAATATTTTATTATAATCATGTACGTTATATCATTTATTTGATATCAATTTTATTATAATTAATCTAATGTAACACAGTCCCTGAATAATTTAGTGGTAAAAATAGGATACATTTATATTTCATGGCGTCACTTGAAAAATAGTAGTGCATGATTACAATTTTATCAATCTATATTAATGTTATGGCGTATACTGCAATTTTGTTGATATCAATTTTCAGGGAAAACCATTGTTTTCAGCATTTGTCGGTCTCTTGATTTGCTGGAAAATATCTTTTTTAGCCCGGAGACATTACATAGTCACCTCGCTGTACAAATTGTTGTCATCACACTTTCCGACCAGTAATCACTATGACATAACATACATGTAGGTTAACATTACGTCATCGTCACTAATTATCTTCGCTGACTGACCATATTGCGGCTAATCCCCTTGACACGCGTGGTCTATCAACCCTATCAATCCTGCAAAATATCATTCAATTAATTGTTATTTTACGGTTTGTTTGCGCGAATAGTAAAACAATAACAAAGTATTAAGTATGTAACGTGTTTGACTATATATGGGCTATATTTTGTTTTTACTACAATGACGGGCATACTGCACCATCCTACACCATTTGGGCCCAGGTGCAATTTATTGTGACATGGCATTGATTAGAATTTAAACTATTGTTTCACTCTCTTATATAAGCGCCTGGAAAATTATAATTATACAGAATAATCATGATAATTATACTTGATTAATCGCATAAATTTCAAATCACTAACCTGTCCCGTCGTTTTAGCTTTCTCATATACATACACATATTAACACATAGCTAATTTTTTTTACAATAATTGTCTCTATTGTACTATCACCTCATAACTTTTTATAACTTTCACCTGTTATATTATATTTTAACTTTCACATATTGGTACTTTTCCTTTTCTGTTTTAAATGTTATTACTTTATCACGTTTCATTCACAATTGCTGAAATACATGTAGCTATAGTTGGCTAATTCTTGGGAACATGTCCAAATCTTACCTCTGGGTCACACAGATGATAAAAAAATATGTCCCGGTGAATCCTGAGGGGGTGCATGGGGGGATATTCTGCCCCCCAGACTAATATATTTTACTGTGTGGAACGAATGTATTCTTGTTTATCATGTCCTTGGAATAAAATATTTAGTCATAATACTTAATAAATGTGTTTTTGTTTTTTTCACATGTTGATATTCAGAGTTGATGACCACGCCCATAATTATGCTGACCATGCCCACTGCGACCACCGCTAGAGCTGGGCCTATCAGATAACGATAATTATGTTTTAATTCATGCATGATCCTCGATTGGATAATGAGAACTGGGTCCTGGTGTTGAACAAGTCGATGTGCTACCCCCCCCCCCCCTCCTGTAGTAGGCGCTGGGCGCCGCACGAGGCACTTTCCTTACGGATCGGCACGGCCAGTGGCTACCAGTACAGGCGTGAGCGCGTGAGCGCGTGGGCGCAGGGCCCCCCCCCCCTGCGCCCACGCGCTCACGCCTGTACTGGTGTTAGCATAGTGGGGTACCACTTTATATCACATGTAATGATTAGCCATTATATTGGTAAGATAAGTCTGGATATGGAATTATGATATTGGTATATGAGATTG
>OZ024913.1:10330237-10361870 GCA_964017125.1 Flabesymbios commensalis
ACTATTTTCTGTGTCTGTGCTTCAGTTGGGCCAATAATTGTATTGCAATAAGTATCATTTTTGCCATGGTCACTCAAGTTTGCATGGTCGATCTATGAAGAACACGAAGCATGGGTCCATGGAATAAAAGTATATTACTGGTAGCAAAGAGAAAGGGCAATAACGTTCATTGAACCTACACCTTTAAGTGTTACCCTTAGAGCACTGAGCTATTCAATTTAAATTTTCAGTAACTTAAAGCTGTGTCTCGCTACCGCGATCCACAACTTCAAGTGACTGAGAATTTTTTTGATTTGCGAAATTTAAGTCCCCCACATATATCAGTGTTTCAATATTTAGAGCATATTTTATTTTTACCAACAGGTTATACAGGTGCTAGTAAAAAGACAGAATGTCTACTGTAGTCGACATCAGTGTTCTAAGGTTAAGAACGACCATATCGCTGTTTATTCTGCTTTATTAGCAGGCTAAATCACAGTTATTGCATCAGCCAGGAAGGTTATGTTTTTGGTCTTGTTTGCTGGTCTGTCACTCTGTATGTCTGTCTGTCGGGTTATTTAAAAAGTAGTGAATGGATTTGCATGAAACTTTCACTTTCCGGCCAAGGAGACATTGATTAAATTTTGGATCACGACTAACTGACGAAATAAAAGAAAACTTAGGCCCTTTCCATTCTTTTGTATGACATATTTAACTCCGGCAGTAAAAATAAAGGCTATGCGATACAGAGTTCCATGCTTTCAACAAGGCACGATAATAAATAGGAGTAGGAGATTATAAAAAAACTAGAAATACATTATATTTATAAACAATCACTTGCCCACAGTCGATGTCAGGTGTGTACGTGTGCGTGTTTTTAATGTGCATTTAATGTATTATCTAACATTAGCATACCATACGCTTATTTCTTAAATGATTGCATTTTATTTCGGGGAAAAATATGTGAAATACGATGCTTCAATCGATAAAAATCGCTAGGAATAGATTTGCTGATCTAATCAATTGAACAATAAAATAATTAAATAAACAATTTATTTTTTAATTAATTACATTAATTGAGTGATTTTATAAAATAAATAAATTAAATACATTAAAATAAAATAAAATACATTGAATAAATTAAATGAATAATAAAAAAATAAAAGAAACAAAATTAACAAAATTAACAAATTAATTATATATAAAATAAATAAAATCAAAAGAATAAATAAAATAAATAAGATAAATAAAAAAAATAAAATAAATGAAATAATTTAAATAAATTAAATAAATATAAATGAAAGAAATAAATAAAATAAATAAAGTAAATAAAATAAATAAAATAAAAAATATAAATAAATAAAATAAATAGACTACAATAAATAAATGAAATAAATAAAATAAATAAAATAAATAAAATAAATAAAATAAATAAAATAAATAAAATAAATAAAATAAATAAAATAAATAAAATAAATAAAATAAATAAAATAAATAAAATAAATAAAATAAATAAAATAAATAAAATAAATAAAATAAATAAAATAAATAAAATAAATAAAATAAATAAAATAAATAAAATAAATAAAATAAATAAAATAAATAAAATAAATAAAATACAGTAAATGAAATAAATAAAATAAATAATATAAATAAAATAAATAAAATAAATTAAATTAATTAGGTAAATTAAATTAATTAAATTAATTAAATTAATTAAATAAAAATAAATGGATTAAATAGAATAAAATTAGTGAAATAAATAAATGAATGACAAAAATAAAATAAAATGAACTAATTAAATAAATTAACTGTTTTGTTATAGTTATTGACCGATGGCATATTGGCAATATGGCATCCCAATGTAGAGTGATC
Organism: Flabesymbios commensalis; assembly: GCA_964017125.1. NCBI lineage: Eukaryota > Metazoa > Annelida > Polychaeta > Terebellida > Flabelligeridae > Flabesymbios > Flabesymbios commensalis. The sequence continues at coordinate 10,332,092 of OZ024913.1, forward strand.
CTGATTGACAAGGTCATGAACACGCGGTGCAATTTCATGACTAGAATACATGACAACTAAACTTTATGCACAGGAAGGAGATCAATGTGTCTTTAGAATTTAGGACTCACGAAAAGTTGGCCAGTATCGATCGAGTGCAACGCCACCGTCCCTGACACTGTTGTGACAGAGTGTCATGTTTGACGTACTGGTCATGGTTTCTCAACGTCAACGTAAGAGGTTGTCAATAAAACTATTCTTAAAGCACGAGCCATTAATCAGACGAGTGTGTCCTGTGAATGCTGAGTGAACAGCGGCAGCGGCGGATTTACAAGTTAGGAAAAACCGGGGGGGGGGGGGGGGGGTGTTGTCTGATGTGAATGTCGTTGCCTCTCGTAATTTTAACTTAATTTTAGGCGTAAATTAATGATTGTTCTGGTCATAGACTACAGCTAATAAACAGGGGTTGTCAAATAAGATTTTTTAGTGATTATTTGACAATTCAGTTTCTGAAAGGGGAGAGGCCTGAGGAACCACTAAGTGACAGGGTTATATTTATATTATGTAGGGCCAGCCCTTAAAGCGCTGAACTATTTGTATATAAACCATGAAGACCAAATGGTTTTTTTTGAATTTGAAATCATCATAACAGTCTTATAGTTTATTCTTCTCGCTTCATTTGAATATTTATGTTTTTGGTCTACCACCATTAGAAATGTTTTACACTTTCAGCGGTGATCGACTTTAGACGTCAGAATCTGAAGTCTATAGACGTCAGATTCTGACGTCTAAAGTCGATCTCCGCGCTGAACGGGTTAGGCTACACAGTGCTCTGTGTACATTAGTGGGTATTTTGTTGGTATTTACGGACATGGGATACAGAACGCGCTGAAGCTGGTGCTGCAGTAGCTCCAACGTGGCTGAAACACATCTTCCCACACAAGGCTCGCTGCTCCCGAGGTCGTAGAAGTTTCGGTCTGCGACCTCGGGAGCAGCGAGCCTTGCTGTCAGGTGGATGCTGAAACAGAACTGGAAAATGAAGGTTTTAGCCACAGATTGCGCCAATACGAAATCATGGGACGTTTCTTTGGACAGTTATATCTGAGATTTGGCCTCGATAACATCTCAGCTACATGATCGAATCCTCAGCTCATATTCCGCACAGTCATTAAAATGTTAATAGCATTTTAGAACCTTGGGTTCAAGATCGCTGTCAGTCACCGCCATGTTGAAAACGTAGATTTTTTTTGGGCAAAAGGAATACAGCAACCCACAGCCCACACTTTTACGGTATGGGCTAGTCCACGGCTGATACTGCAGCCGATCACTCAATAATGTATTCTTCCGTCGGCCGTCCACAAGAGCAAATCAATAGCTGGAAATACATGGTAATAAGACTCTCAAGAAAGATATGATATACCAGGCATGTGGTCTGTCATAGATACATAATGCAATCTCTTATTGATATTGCCTGGATGAAGGTCACATAATACAATTTATAGTGCCACCTCAGTGCCTGATCCAGGGGGGAGGGGTACTAGGGGGTATCATCTCCGGTTTTTTTAAACTAAATTACCCAACATTTTACCAGACTGCCCAAATATCGCTATTTACAGGGATTTTTTTCGCGGTGGTGTCCCGAACACCCATTTATTAGCTGCGAAGATCTTACAAACTTTGTTTGACGCCTACATTTATAATTTATTTGTGGAAAGGCTGCCGATTTGCCGTCGGATACCCTTTCTTGTAAATTCTGGATTCGCCAACCAATACTGCCCTGAAAGGCGGTATCTACTTACTTTACAAGTAAACAGATACTGTATTTTGCCTTTGCAGATCAGAATTGTCCTATCTACCAGTGTATACAGTTATACCTACTGCAATATGTAGGCCTACACACACAAATGTTACCATAGCTATATGTTGTAACAAATATTATGTCACAACAATGAAAAGCACACGTATTATAGTGGAATACATGGGTATGAACATATGAATAATTATTACGTTATTGTGCGGCTTTAACGCTTAAAACGCTAAATAGTGTAGTGGTTAAGCTCCCATAATGAAACCATTGTGCATTTTATGATTAAAGCATGAAACTTCCACCATTATTAGTACATATCCTAGGGTTTATTTTAAGATGTGGAGGTAAGTTAGATTTGACCCCTGGTGACCTCTAGAGGTCATTGACCTCGAAAGGTCAAAAGATCCAATTGCGAAGCCAAAAAGTTATGAAAATTGTGTATTACACTATCTATAAGATGTTTTTGTATTCCAGAAGTGTGCCAAATACTCTAAGAGACTGATGGTAATCAAAAACATAACACCAAGGTTATGTCAAGGTTACTTTAGGGTCATTTGGAGGTCAAAATGTCAACAAATAGCAAAAATATCCACTTTTAATCAATTAAAACAATACTAGTGGTGCAGTCATCTATTACAAAGGATTGGTTTTGACACAGCCCTGGTCAGATATCTTTTCCATGCGCCTTTTAGGAGATTTAGGGCAGTATATAACTTGGGGAGGGAAAATACACCCTTAGTATTCCCCTGACTACACCCCTTCCTCAATGTTTAATTGGACGAGCAAAATGACAGTGTGCAGCAGCTGTTAAACATCAGTTTGGGCTCCCATGGCAAACTATTGATACATAAATGGGCTATGAAGTGTGACATGGGTTGGGATTATGTTTTACTGGGGTACCGTCGAAAAAAACCGTTAAGGTCATATCAAGGTCATTTCAAGGTCAAACTGTCAAATATCATAAAAAAGATGTTTTTTTACTTTCATATCGGATACCAGAAATTAATTTCTAGACTGCATCATTTTTTTCAGAAAGTTTGGCAAAATACTAGGGTCATAGAGTAGTGTTTAAACTACCATAATGAAACAATTGTGCATGTCATGATTAAAGCATGAAAACTTCTACCATTATTAACACATATCCTGATCTTTATTTTAAATTGTGGAGGTAAGCTAGATTTGACCCCTGGTGACCTCTAGGTGTCATTGACATCGATATGAAAACACACACCCTTGAAATGATCTTAACTTGACTTTGGAAGCCCAATCTCAGGAAGCCGAATGGCGCCCTCTTTGTATGTCAACTGTAGTTTTTTGTACATCGATTGGTTGATACAAGAGTGAGAGGCAACGTTAATCAGAATTTCAAAATATATAGAGATATGATGTTATTCACAGTGTTATAGTCCAATACTAGTATGTTTTCGCGGTATCGTGACTAGGGCTGTACCACACATTTAAACCAATATGTATCTATTTCGCGAACGCTCCGAATTTATTAGCAACGCTTACAAATACTCGGCGAGTGTTGCGAATTGTGAGCGAATTTCAAATATTTTAATTGATAAGCACATTCGCTAGCATATTCGCCTATCTGTGAGAGGCAGGGGGGGGGGGGGAGGTATATTTTTCTCACTCGAGCAATAAATTTATTTCAGTTTGTGTGTGGAGATATATATTTACTTCACTTCACTTCCTTATGTATTTTTCTGTCTACAAATTTGGATCCCAAGCTAAGTCTAGCCTTCCTCTGGAGGAAAACGATTCTAGCAAAGCGAGGCTTCACAAATTTAAAGGTCATTTAATGATGCCAGATAAATGAGGATCGATTTTTTTGGGATTTTTAAATTATGCTGCTCATAAGCTGAAATAAGTATTTCAAATCTTAATATTTATTTACAGCATTAGACAATTATTTATTTCACGAAAATTTAGTTTGGAAATATATATTCAAAAAATAGTCCCCCTCCCTTGTAATTGAAGGTGCCCCCCCCTCTTATGTAGGATACAAATGAACAAGTAGATTATTACTGTTCATTGTCTTATATGTGTAATGATGTGCTATTAAGTATTTATCACGGCGTGTAATGCTCTGAGAGAGGGATTTTCAACAAGAAGAATTAGGAAAAGCATAATAATTTTGGCGATTTCTTGGCAGCCATTTTTATTTTTGTTATTTTCAAGGATAAGAGTTCTACATCCGCCCAGATATCAATACAGGTGTGGGTAATTCAAAGGAAAAAACTATATCAGCTAAAACAAAATATTTTTATGACAATAAGATTGTTTTTATGACAATCAGATTTTTTCAATCCCTTTTAACGTCTACTAATCCGCTATAACGGTCTAGTAATACCGTTAAAAAGGTCTACTATCCCGTTACAACGGTCTAGTATTTCATTATAACTGTCTACTATTCCGTTATAACGGTCTAGTCTTTCGTTATAACGGTCTACTAATCCGTTATAACAGTCTACTGATCCGTTATAAAGGTTTACCAACCCATTAAAAAGGTCTACTATTCCGTTATAACGGTCTACTATTCCGTTGTAGCGGTCTAATATTTCGTTATAACGGTCTATTATCCCGTTATAACGGTCTAGTATTTTGTTATGACGGTCTAGTATCACGTTATAGCGGTCTACTAATCCATTATAACGGTCTACTCATCCGTTATAACGCTCTACTAATCCGTTATAACGGTCCACTAATCCGTTAAAGAGGTCTACTATTTCGTTATAACGGCCGAGTCTTCCGTTATAACGGTCTACTATCCGTTATAACTGTATAGTATTTCATTATAACGGTCTACTATCTCGTTATAGCGGTCTTGTATTTCTTTATCACTGTTAAGTCTACCGCTATAACGGTCTACTATTCCGCTATAAAGATCTTAGTATTTCGCTATAACGGTCTACCAATCTGTTATAACTGTCTACTATCCCGTTACAACGGCATACTAAGCTGTTATAACGGTCTACTAATCCGTTATACCTACTAATCCGTTATAACGGTCTACTAATCTGTTATAACGGTTTACTAATCCGTCAAAACGGTCTCGTATTTCGTTATAACGGTCTCGTATTTCGTTATAGCATTCCGGTCTTTCGTTATAACGGTCTAGTAGCTCGGTATAGCAGCGTACTAATCCATTATAGCAGTCTACTATTTCGTTATAACGGTCTAATATTTTGTTATAACGGTTATAACTGATTAATAGACCGCTATAACGGAATAGTAGACCGTTATAAATTCTCAAGGATAAGAGCATCCGCCCAGATAACAGGACAGACATGGATAATTCAAAGAGAAAAATCGATATCAGCCAAAACAAGGTTATTTACGGAAGTGGATTTATTGTTTAATCCGTTATAACGGTCAAGTATTTCGTTATAACGGTCTACCAATTTTTTATAATGTCTACTATCCCATTATAGCGATCTATTTTTTCGTGAATATGGTCTTGTAGGTCGTTATAATGGTCTAGTATTTAGTTATGACCTTGATAACGGTCTAGTATTATGTTATAACGGTCTACTATTTCGTTATAACGGTTTATAGCAAAAAAGTAGACCGTTATAACGAAATACTAGAGCGTTATAAAATGATAGTATACCGTTATAACGGATTAGTAGACTGCTATAATAGAATAATGGACAGCTATAATGAATTAGTAGACCGTTGTAACGGATTAGTAGACCGTTATAACGAAACTCTAGACCGTTATAGCGAAATAATAGACCGTTCTAACGAAATAGTATTCCGTTGTAACGAAATACTAGCCATTTATAACGCGAAATATGGTGCAATAATGAACCGTTATAGCGGAATAGTAGACCGTTATAACGGATTAGTATACCGTTATAGCGAAATACGAGACCGTTATAACGAAATGCTAGACCGTTATAACGGGATAGTAGACAATTATAACGGATTAGTAGTTGGTGATTATGGTCTTGTAGGTCGTTATAAGGGTCTAGTATTTAGTTATGACCTTGATAACGGTCTAGTATTTCGTTATAACGGTCTACTATTTCGTTATAACGGTTTATAGCAAAATAGTAGGCCGTTATAACGAAATACTAGACCGTTTTAAAATGAAAGTATACCGCTATAACGGATTAGTAGACCGTTATAATGGATTAGTGGACAGCTATAACGGATTAGTGACCGTTGTAACGGATTCGTAGACCGTTGTAACGGATTAGTAGACCGTTATAGCGAAATAGTATTCCGTTGTAACGTAATACTAGCCATTTATAACGGAATAATAGATCGCTATAGTGCAATAATGAACCGTTATAGCGGAATAGTAGACCGTTATAACGGATTAGTAGACCGTTATAACGAAATGCTAGACCGTTATAACGAAATGCTAGACCGTTATAACGAAATGCTAAACCGTTAGAACGGAAAGTAGACTGTTATGATGGATTAGTATGTCGTTATAACAAAGTAGTAGACCGTTGTAACGAAATACTAGACCATTATAACGGAACAGTAGATCGCTATAACAGATTAGTGAACCGTTATAACGAAATAATATATCGTTATAACGAAATACTCGACCGTTATAACGGGATGGTAGATGGGCAAAGTAGTTAATATTAGATAACCTATTTGATGGCTATGAAAAGTTTATTCTAGTAATAATGCAATTGTTGCCGAAAAGTTGAGGAAAAGTGCAATGTCCTAATAGAAAATAATGCAGTATGAATTGAATACAGAACGATGGAATAATCGGTTTTATATATATCATGGTGACAGGGTCTTAATTTAACGAGAAAATTTGGCAGTCATGACATCGATATTTTGCCGAGCTTTCTGAAAAATTGATGTAGCCTAGAAATTAATTATAGTATCCGGTATGTTTAAAATTTGATTAATTTCTTGCAAAGTTTGAGTTTTTGCAGCCACAATAAATTATAGAGTTGATTTGTGGCGGCCATTTTAAAATTCAGTGAAAACTTTTAATAAATTGCCTGTACATCTCCATATCGTGGGGAATGTGATTGTAAGATTTGGATCATTTCTGATTAAGGTTTTGAGTTTTTCCGCTTACAAAATAAATTGTTTTGAACTCTGGGAGATATTTTGGTGGCATGTTTAATAACTCACTTGCACATCCCCAAGTTGTTGAGAATGTGATGCCTCACGCTTGATAGATCACGGGGCGAAAATACCCCTTCCCCTACGGTCGTGGGATAAAAACTTCTATAAGGATATTAGTGTCACGCTAAGAATATATATAAAATTCAACATTCTAGTCGAACAGTTATAATCAGTATAAAAGGCCGTCATTTCCTCTAAATTTGTGTGGTCTTCTAACAACGTCCAGCTACCTGGAACATTAGAACAGAGAGACTAGATAGAGATGATGGCATTAACGCCATACCCATGGCTCGCATGGCTTACATTATGCATCTATGCCTATAGATAATGATGTGGTCCCGAATTAGAAGACACTGATTTGTTGACCAAACTTATTGAAGGAGACATATGATTGCTACATGGATGCTAGTAAATTTATAACCATTATAACCAATAGACATGAAACCAATTACATTAAGGGAAAGTACAATAATAAAACTGAGCTGTCTTTAAATTATCAGATATGGCTCACTTGCATAAAGTTAGGTTGATGTAGACAGATGTGATTCTAGAAAAATTGTATACGTGTGCAATCACCAGACTGGAGCTCAGGCTCCTTTAAGTGAAGACACGTGCGAAAAAGAAATTGGAAGAAGACATGTGATCATGGTAACAGTTTTTGCCAGTTTGACCTTGAAATGACCTTGACATGACCTTCAAATTGCTTTCGGATGGTACTCCAGTAGAACACAACCTCACCCTATGTCAAATTTCATAAACCCAATTATTTATCAATATTTAGCTTTGGGAGCCCAGATTAATCTTTAACAATGCTGCATATTTGTAATTTGGCCCGCTCAACTAAATATTGAGGAAGGAGCGTAATAAGTGGAAGATAGCCTCCTTCCCAAGGTTTATACTGTCCTTAATGTCATGAAATGTGTGTCGAAAATACATAGGACGAAGAATATGTCAAAACCAGTCCTTTGTAATAAATGACTCCAGTGTGGAAATTGATAAAAAAGTGGACATTTTAACTATTTTCTGCCAGTTTGACCTTTAAATGACCTTGGTGTGACCTTGACATGACCTTGGTGTTAAGTTTATGATTCAGAACAGTTAAGGCGAGTATTTGACACACGTTTGGGACACAGAAACAAATTATAGACATTGTTATGTATAATTTTCACTACTTTTTGGCTTTGCTAGTGAATATTTTGACCTTTCGAGGTCAATGACCTCTACAGGTCATCAGAGGTCAAATCCAGTTTACCTCCACATCTAAAAATGACCCTTGGGATATGTTCTACAAGTGGTGAAAATTTCATGCTTTAATCATAAAATGCACAATAGGTTACCTTATCTACTAAACTAAAATTAAATAATTTAAATTTTCACCCACTTGAAGTTGTTTCTCGCTGCCGCGATCCACAACTTCAAGTGGGAGAAAATAACTCTTATTTGTTTAATTTGAAACCAAACATTTGCAAATCTTGATGCTTAAGCACCAATTTAATTCTCAATATCAGTGATTTGATCTCAATATCAGTGATTTAATAAAACGGATTTATAACGACTATGGTCGCGCTCAGCGGGTTAGGGGTTAATATTTGATTAACCCATGCGACGCTGAAATATTTTTAAATAAATCATAGAGACCAAACGGTTTTTCATTTTGAAATCATCATAAATAGCTTAGTTGGCTCTCTCCGCTTCATTTGAATACATAATATTTTATGAGTGTACGGCCATTACAAATATTTTAATTCTTACAGTGCGGTGACCGACGTTAGACGTCAGAATCTGACGTCTGTAGACGTCAGATTCTGACGTCTAAAGTCGGTCACCGCGCTGCAAGGGTTAGGGCCTAAATCAATCCACATAGATCTAAAGCCACATTGATCTATGGCCTTAACCTATGCACTTAAGTCAATTCAGAAGACAATTTTTACCGACGGAAATACTCTCATATTAAATGTACTTCTCATGTGGAAGCACTTATATAACGTTCGGTAATTTTTTTTATATGATCGCATGTTTTTGTGAAGTCAATCACACGTACGTGTTTACTTGCACGTAGAAATCATGCTCAGAGATGAAACGATTGTGGCTTACCATGGCCAGTCAAGCGTGGCGAACACACTGTCTACTCAATGATGGGCCAACGCCGTAGACGTTGGCCCAGCATCGAGCAGACGGTGTGCCAATGTGCACCTCTCTCTGACGTGGCAGTCACGCATGGTATGTGCCCCCCCACCCCTCACGCCAGTCAATAGCTTACTGGTTTAGGGACTGATCAATACGGCCACTCAACCAAGTCCAGTGCTAGGTCACCGAAATGTTTGCCAAACAAACCCCTCTCATAACACTACACCATGCACCACACATTATCACCGGTCTTTTATTTCACGAACCATGCGTCGATCCAGATTTTGTTGATATCATATAAGGCCCTAAAAGGCCGTTGCATCGGATATTTTTATTCTCTGACGATAAAAGTGATTATGGAACTTAATTATTCTTTTGGAACTCCCGAAGAGACACAGAAAATGAAGAGTATTCGCCTTAATATGAGATAGAACCAACAATTTGTAAGTATTTATGACTTTGCTATTATTATATTATTGCCATGTGTGACAGCGTAGGCTATATCCACGTGTGTTACAGGCGTACAGAAAAATGTTTCTAATTACATTAAAACAAATATTAAAACACTTTCCTTGTAATGAATGAGGGCGGGGGGCCCTCGGGTAGTGGTTAGCACCGCTGCCTTTCACGCCAGAGTCCGGGGTTCGGTTCCCGGTCTCGGCGGTTTGAAAGAAACAAAAATGTTTCTTCCCCATCCACGTGTGAAAGTTAGTATTGTGGGGAGCCTCCGTGACCGAGAGGTAGCGTGCTCGGCCTCAGACCGCCATGACTCGAATTTCGAATCTTGTGTCTGGAGGACAGTGTCATCTCAATCATCTCACCATCCTCAGGAGGTTTTCCTGGCCCAGTTTAGTCTATATATGTGCACAAAGGTGGCCTAAAGCCCGATTCATATCATTTGTAATGAATGAGCTATCAACTATGCAGCTAAATATATAATATTTGTAATTAAAATTCATAATAAAATATAGGCCTACTATGATGACGCGTCAATTATTTTTGGATTTTAAAATATGAACATAGAACATTTTGCATCCATTCTTGCGCCTACCTATCGTAAAAAATAATCTGATTAAGTTAGACACGACATGCATGCTTCTCGATGCATGACCAAACTTGTCTACTGAAATTATATAATGGGAGACCGTGGGAGACCGAAAACGCACAACTTATACCGCCTGAATGTGACACACAAGTATATATAAGTAATGCAGGCTATTATACACAGACACAACATATCCTGCATGTTACGAGTTTGTCAGCTTCATAATTTGGATCACGAATAGAGTGTAGACAAATAATAGCTGTAGGAGACACATTACCAATATGGTCTGTGGATTGATCAAACAAACCTACAACAGATACAGATCGGACTGACCAAGTAATTAAACATTTTTTATTTGAACGTATTTATTTATTGTTTGATAACAGCATTCCACACAACTTTTTTCTTATATACATGTAGATTATACGCCTTTATTGTACAAGGAATAATTGTAGTTTTTAAATGACTGAAAGGTTTCCCCAAATTTCATTTTTATTCCTATATAGTTATCTGAAACGAGAAAGACCTGCGCTATTTGTTTTGATACATTTTATAATATTGTCCTCGTCGCATGGTATCCTTGTATTATATTTCCGTATATATATGTCTATACTTGCATTTGTAATTATACAAATTAGGTCAGAAATGAACTAATTTAAATTAGTGTCATTAATAAGTGCAAATTAATTCCGAATTCTTGTCGCCTTCAAGAACAGTAGGTCTTGATGTGAAATTCATTTAACAAAAATCTGATAATCGATCAAAAAGAATATATTCTCATTCACGGCACACTTGGTAATAATGCAATCAGATCAGTTTATTTTGATGCATTGCTAGACCAATTCATATCTAAATGTGAACGAATAACGAAAAGAAATGTCACAGTGGTGAAAGGGTTAACTCTTACAGTGCTGAAATATTTGATATAAGCCATGGAGACCAAAGGGTTTTTCAATTTAAAATCATCATACATGGCTTAGTCAAATCTTTCCGCTTCATTTGAATATCTATGTTATGGGTCTACGGCCTTTATATATTTTTTTCAGTGCCGAGATTGACTGTAGACGTCAGAATCTGACGTCTATAGACGTCACATGCAGACGCCCAAAGTCTTTTTTTTAGTAAATAGAGAAAGCGATACACTGGATTAAATAATAATTTTAATATTTTTACCTGCATTATATTTTCTATTAAGTAGTACATACTAGCAATGTACGTGAAAGGGTATCGCAATATATATTTTCTTTAAATTTGTATTAAAATTGTATTTATCCCACATATTTCTTTCCAGATTATCCGGCCGTAGATATCCCTGCGCCATCATGGAAGCTGCTAATCCGAACTTAGACGGGGACTTTGTGGCTTTGTTGGACGCCAAGAAGGTAATGCAAAAAAGAATCTTCACCAAACACCAAATATCGATTTAATATTGTTTTGATTAATTTGTTTCATTTATTTATATCACTTTCCATTTGAAAACTTTGAAAAATGTGCACTATCATTATTAACCTATTAAGCGCTACATTATACAAATTAAATTTTAAAATTTTAAAAAATGTTTTCACCCACTTGAAGTCGTGTCTCGCTACAGCGATCCACAACTTCAAGTGGGTGACAATAAAACACAATAAAACACACATTACATTCCCACTACCTGTGATTGAACGTGCTAATACGAGGTCAGTTAACCATATAAGTTAACGAAAAAATAACATATAGCCCTATATAGAATAAAAACTGTTGGGCTACCGTCTACGATGCTGCCCCAATATCAAAACAACATTGGGCCAACGTCTAGTGTTTGCTGGAATCATTCAAAATATTTGCTGACTATTTTTTTTAACTGCATTCAACTTTGCAAGTTATGCGGTGACTATTTATGACATTTTTTTCGGCAAAAAATACTTCTCATCGCCTGCCCCTTTCTTTGTCATATATGATGACAGGTGCTATTCATTTATCATTAGAGCGGTGGGCGGTATTACGTGAAATTGGGTAATATCGCTATAACAAAGGAAGGATTTCGCAAGGTTTTTTTTCAAACAAATATTATACCTGGGGATCGCCGCACATTTTAGTGAGTTGAATGAAAGTAAAGACAACATTTTAGCTAGTAAATATCTTTTAAATGGCGAAAAAAATGGTTCTCGATATTGAGCGTAGGACCTATATGCCTACTCAATGATTACTCGGCATGACCAGTCTGCCTAAATCGCTTCGCCGCAGACCCGGTCACATTGACCGCCATTTTATGTACACAACAAGCTGTGTAAAAACGACACTCACCCCGCCACCGAATAGCTTTGGTGTCATGAAACTGAGACAACATTTTCGAGTGCCTATTAAAACTAGGCCTTTTTTTCAGCTGGCAAAATCTAGTGACCGTATTAGAACTAATATATTTTAAGATGGATGTCTCTGTGTGGCCGTACTCAATGATACGTTAACACGAGCACCGCATAATACAGTACCGGTAGGCTATTATGCTATGCAGTTCTCGTATTACAGAAAGATTGTAACGTATATTACTGTAACAGGATACATGGTGTTTTCTATGATCATTATGTTATGACAGATTTTCAAATATTTATATTAGTGATGATAGAGACGGGATTTTAATAAGGTTTCGATTTGTCTTGCAGTTAAACATTCGCTTGGTGGGATAAATGAGATGACACTTTTGGAAAAAATAAAATTGGCCATTTTAAAGATATTTACGTGGTTAACTATCATTAATAAGTTGAGTAGCCTATTTTATCGAGTAACATTTCAACACAAGCTTATTTTTCTTGATATTTCTTCACGGATCAACATTCATTTCGCACTTCAACAGACATTCACATCCCATGGTGAATGAAAAAAGTAACTGGTTGTTCACAAGTTTAAATAACTACCTGTACGCATAGCTATAGAGAGTAATATTTTAATTCGTAAAATTTGATTGCATAGACAACAGGAACATACTATTGTGGTTGGTGAAAAATGTGAGCTTAACTTGATCAGTCACTATTGATAAATACACGTAGCTTGTTTTGCAACGTTTTGTCAGTTACTTATCGTGTGAAAGCGTTTTTATTACACCTCAAAACTGTGAGGATCTCAACATTGAGGCATGTATTGCGTTCTAACCTCAAACATTAGAGCATGCAACACAGACTTTACTCGTGTCATCAGTTGTGCACTCTTTGATACCCTCTGGTTAATATGGAGGGCAGTGCGTGTAAAGATTCCCAAGTTCTGACAAATACTTTGTAAACACAACTGGCCGATATCAATACCACTCATCCCCTGATCAGCTTATTACCACCACCACCAGTGGTCACATCTTTCATAGCCACTATTTGTACTGTCGCGTCTAGATGTGTAAAAATCCAACACTACTTTTAACCGTTACAGCGCGGGGATCGACTTTAGTCGTCAGAATCCGACGTCTGTAGACGTCAGATTCCGACGTCTAAAGTCGATCCCGGCACTGTAAGAGTGAAAATATTTATAATGGCCGTAGACCCATAGCATAGGTACTCTAATGAATCGGAAAGAGCCAACTAAGACATTTATAATGATTTCAAATTGAAAAAACTCTTTGGTTTCCATGGTTTGCATTAAAAATCAACGCTTTAAAGATTAAAATGGTGACCCCACAGTGTGCAAAATAACCCTGTTCATGTTATTCATTTTATTAGCATTATATTTCTGAAAATGAGATCAAAATATCTAGGCTAAATATATATCATCTTCCTTACAGCAATGCTAGGCTTCTTGTGGTCGCGGACCCAGCCTGAATCAGTTAGATGATATATCTTTTCCCTAGATATTTTGATCTTTGGATATGTGACAGTACATTACATATTGATAATAATATACATGTGTTATTTGTGTTGTAGAAATGGGAGTTAAGGAGACAGCAGAGACCATGTACACTTTTAGATCTGGAGCAGCTAACACAAATACCAGTTCAAGAAACCACAGCGGCTGTACCAACTACGGACACCATCACCCCAGAGCTGGTGAAGATACGTAGAGGGCTGGTGGAAGCTGTACAGAAGGATGACGTCACTCAGCTCACAGCGGCTCTTGATGTAGCTGACAATAACGGTGTGAGTTTATGTGATCAGGTGATGAGAGAGGAGGAGAGCTTGACTACAGTGTTACACCAGGCGCTGATCTTAAGCTCCAATAACACAGCTAACCACCTGATCAACACTGCCCATCCTAAACTACTCCTAGAAGAGTACGAAGTCCACGTGAGAGGTGTGCCATCCAAAAAAACATGTCTTCACATAATGACAGAAAACAATCAGCTAACGCTGGCAAAGGCCTTAACAGATAGACTTAAGTCAGATGGTCTTGTTAAAGAACTTGATACTATTCTGAGGAAGACTGTACTGAAGGAGTTAGAAGGTCAGAGGCCACGGCATTTATCAGCCATACATATAGCTGCTCTGGTGGGTAACACAGAAATGGTCAAGTTCCTAGTTGGTCTAGGGGTAGACCCTAACACCACTAACAATAAGAAGGACACACCTGTACTCTGGGCTGCCAGAGGAAATCACCTAGAAACTCTACGCCAACTTATTGAATTCGGAGCTGATTTAAATCTTGAGAATGACAAGGGTTCCACACCTCTGTACTGGGCTGTCAGATATGGCTTTGTTGACTTGCTACCCGTCATAATTAATGAAGGTAAAGCAAATGTGCATCAAAGACGTAAACTGGGACTAGTTTCTCCTATAGTGTTATCATCGGCAATGGGCTACACTGATATAGTGAACGTGTTATTGCTGTATGGAGCTGATGTTAATACGCGCATAACAGGTGGACAGCAGGCACTTCATTACGCCGCAGCCCACGGGCACTCAGATATCATAGATATATTGGTAGAAAACAAGGCAAATGTGGACGACATGGATGACCTCGGCAACACACCACTGCTACACGCCATCAAAGAGGGTCAAGTCGACTCACTGATAACACTAGTTACACATGGCGCAAATATAGACAGCAGGAATAAACTTGGACAAAATATCTGGGATTATTCCATAGACAACCCGGACGAAAATTTGTTGATAAATGTGATAAAAATTTACAAACAAGTGAAAAGGGCTTCCGACAGAAATCTCATATTTCCTCTTGGGAAGACACCACTTCACATAGCAGCCCAAAAAAATGACTGTGCAAAAATTAAAGCGTTGTTAAATATGGGAGCTGATGCTCGAAGTAAAGACCAGAACGGTAATACATACTACCATTTGGCGGCGAGAGAGGATTGTGTGGACGTCCTACGATCATTTATAAGCCAGGTAGATCCGAATGAGCAGAATGATGACGGTAATACAGCCATGCACCTCGTGTGTGAGAATGGAAGTGCCGAAGCTGTGGAGATATTAATCAACAAAGCTAATTTAGTGAAAGTAAATAAGATGAATGAAACCCCCTTACACGTGGCGATCAGATCCCAGTGCACGGGGGCTGAGGTGGTAGCCAGGCTGGTGGACATGGTGGTCAAAGCTAATAACTGGTCATGTTTGGATTCTATTGATGTTAAAGGCAACACAGCGCTACACCTGGCAGCAATATCGGGTAGAGATGATGTCATTGAAGCTCTAGTTCATCTAAACCCTAAAATATTAAACCACGAGGGAGAGAGTCCCCTGCACTTAGCAGCGAAACTAGATAATACCAGAGTACTGGAAGAGATGCTTAATGTTTTCAACATTCCTGGCAAAGGTTTAAATATTGATCAACAAAACACACTTGGTGAGAGCTTATTACATATTTGTGCAGAGCAAGGTGACCCGGAAACAGTAGATATGTTAATTAAGCAGGGAGCTGATTTATCACTCAAAGACACCGAGGGGGACACCGTATTACACGCATTAGCTCTGAAGACAGTCAGTGATCCTAATAATAAAGACAACCTACTTAATGTGTTTCGCACAATCGTTCACGCTGCTCCAACATGGTGGTGTATAAAGAAGGATTTGAATTGTCCAGATGAGCATTCAGAGCTGCATAACATGTACAAAAAACTGGCTGTGGTTTATCTCGCCTCGTATATTCAAAATGACGAAGGCCTCAATCTGATATGCTACGCCACAAAATTGGGCGCCAAGGATTTTCTGGAAAGGCTTCTGAACTTACCCGAAGTGTTTAGGCATAAAGTAGGGAAGCTATATAAATTTGACGTGACACATCTAATTCCAGAAACAGTAGGACATTCTACAAAGAAACCATCGAAGAGGAAAGAGTCTTCCACTGTTGGCATTGTAGTGGAGGGTCGTTCTCCAGAATATGAACACCATGACGAATCATGTTTGGACTTCATTGTAGAGCTTCAGGATGAGATATTGGCTGCTAAGATTCTGGACATATCTCCTCTGAAGCAACTGGTGAAGAACTATTGGGATGCCTATCAGTGGGTTTATGGGTTATTAATGTTGATCCATATTGCCTTCATGGCTTGTTTCAGTGGATACAGTATATCCTTAGTGAGTGATTCCCTGCACGGTACAGACAACCCGGATCCCGAAATACTGCCTTGGATACTCTTCGTCATTTGGCCTTCGATACTCTTTATTTTTGAATGCTACTACATCTTTGTTAACATTGTTGGTTGGTGCACACGGCGTAGAAACGATAAGCGAGATAGAAAATGTGCGGCATTGGGTAGTTTCATAAACGCGCCATACAAGTTCTTCAACTTTTTCCTGGGGTATTTGTCACACATTACCTCTATCTCTTTTTCAATATTGGTTATTACTTGGTTTATTTTATATGAGATTTCCCATGACAGGCAACCTTACGTTCTTTGTCCTGCTCTCATCATTGGCTGGATGTTCACCATCTCATTTACGAAAGGCTTTCAAACAGTGCATGCATTCTCCATCATGTTGAAGTACATTATTCTCAGGGATATCACTAGGTTCATGTTTATCTATCTGTTCGTCCTATTAGCATTCTCCTTTGGTTTACATGCTCTCTTTCAGATAGTGCCAGATGTCGCTGACGCTTACGCTTCGCCTTTTGACACCATTTTCCTCACATTCAATCTGATGGTTGGCATGGGGGAGATATTTGATGAAGAATTTGATAATAATTATATAGCAGAAGGCAGTAATAGTATCTATGTCAAGATTACGTATCTATTTTATGTTATATTAGCTACAATTATCCTGCTAAATTTACTGATCGCCATGATGAGTGATACGTATAACGCCATCAAGTCTAGAGAGGGTACAACCTGGCGTATTGGTAGTGTGAGACTAACCCTCAGGCTAGAACGCTCACTGAAAATCATTCCAAAGCTGTTCAGGGCGATTGGTGTCATCAAAAATAAAATAAAAATAGACCCTGAATCTGAACGCTATATATTGACATTGCAACCGCATGAAATCGATGATTACAAGGAAACAGAGATGAGTGAATTACACAGATTAGAAGAGCGAATAAACCATCTACACACGACATACGTAGACATGTGTAAAAAAGTGGAAGAAGTGATGACCAGCAAAGAAGGTGATGATGATGGTACAGGAGATAACAGTGGTGTGGTGGCATTACATCCTAAGCTCGGCCGCCCAGCATCTGCCCATGCCAGAAGAACACTACGCAATAGACAATCACATTTAAGAGCGTTGAAAAGTAGACACTCAAAACTGCTGAATTAGAATTTATTAATAACAAAGTGACAATGACACAAATAAAAGCAACAGAATATATATAGCCACCAGAGACATGCGGTATTTTATTATGCCGCAAATCCCGTCTCAAGGACACCCAGTAGATGATCGAGTTTTTGGCCATTTGAAGTTTTGGGTCGCGGTAGCGAGGCACAACTTCAGGTGGGTGAAAAGAAATATATATTTAACATAACGCTTTAATGGTTAAGTGAAGAGTGCAATAAGACACACATATAATGTTTGCTTATATTGTGATATATTATTATTAGTGCTAAAATATGTATATTCACTATACTGTGATATGACTATACACTAGCTATGATAACGGCTTTTGAATTAACAAGACAAGTTGGCAAATATTGATTTAATTTTGGTCCAACGTCTGCGACATTGGCCTAACATTAAGCCAGCATGCCAACGTTTTTTGCTAGCTGGTCTATAACTAAGCATTACTGTGATATTTATGACGTTCTTTGGCTGGAGTATATCTGCAGATTATAAATAATGCTAACCATTTGAATACCGAACCTTGTAATTTACATCACATGTGATATTTATCCTCATAATAAATATTATTTTTGTATCAAAGAATTTTTTTTTACAAGTGTTTGAATTCTGTTTAAGGCGACGATTACAGGATGTTGTGTGGATAATTAAAATTGCTCATTTAGTTTGAATGACATTAAACCTACAGTCATCTTCAGAATGGGCATGCGTAGGTCACGTGCATATATGGGCCTTCAGTATACAGAGTAGGCCTACAGGTATATTGCAGCTGAGTAGCTATAACATGATTACTAGACTATGAATACTACCCCAACGAAACACTCACCCAACACTGTTTTCATGTTAGGCCAACGTCTGTGACGCTGGCCCATCATTGAAACAACATTGGAGAAATGTACAATGCTTGAGGGAAAGTCCTCCTGCCCAGAAACGCAAAACATTTGTGTAACATTAATACAACTTCGGCTCAACCACTTCCACGTTTTCCCAACATTGTATAAAGTCATGCAAATGTTTTGTGCTTCCTGGTTGTCAATATAAGTGTGGGTCAGCCCGTTTCGAAATCCCCGCAGTAATACAGTCAGTTTGTATGCAAATCAACGACCAGCTAAGAGCTAGGGCTAAGGGCTTTGAGCTTTGATGGAATTATTAACTCATTATACATAATTTAAATCTTTCAGTGCATCTTTGTCTTCATACATGATCTGACGTCTATAAACATGGTATTCACGCTGAAAGGACTAAGTACTGTGATGTCTACATTTGACATGAACAGACCTAATTTATCATCAGTTTCTCAAATTCAACCAAATATTCTGGCCTATGCGGCCACATTAGTGAGGTGTTATTTATGCGCTGGTTAATTGTCACCATGATCCTCTACTGCTCATCCCAGCAGACATTTCTCGCTCCATCCAGAGACAAACCCTTAATGCGCTAAATTTAATAATTAGAATATTTCCTTACTTGAAGCTACAGCGACTCAAAAATGTAAACTGTCTTCTTTTTGCCCAACTTGAATCAAAAGATATGCTAATTTTTCCAATTTAAAGGTATAGTTTTTGGACATACTGAAAATGAGATCTAGTGTTCGTTCAGTGGCCGGCCGGCATGGCCTGCATTGGTCTGTAAAAGTGTAATAGTAAGAAGGATCCAAATAGTTCACAAATTTATAACTCTGGCTTTTTAGTCTAATCTGGACTGCTAATAAGCCTGAAATATCATTTTGACGTGAACATGTGTCATTTGGTGATGAGATTCGGTGCATAAGACTTTAAAATCAGCTATGATAGAAGGTGTAGGGATACTAAAGTAGTGAACATGACAACTACATACGCATTGTCGGAATAATTGTGGGCCGGTGTCACAGGGGGCGGCGTAGCATTAAGCCGACACTGGGTAAAAGTCTCGTTTTTTTCTGGGCAGAAAGAGGCACTGCTTTATACAGACATCCTGTCTGGCAGGTGCTATGTGTACATCAGCTCTCTGTGTTTAGGTCCAGGAATATTAAGACACATATTTTCTTCATTACAAGCTGACATTGCTTGCGCGATTGACAGTTTCTAATGAACAATAAAAAATGATGATTTATAACAAATTCAGTTGATATGTGTGTGGTTGAAGCGCAATGTTAAGGTCATTAAAACGTATTTAGCTGTGCAAAGGGTCTGTGTGTAAAGAAAAGATACATCGTCGCCTCGGAGCTAAAGGATCCTATCTGACACTCGTCAGAGTGGCAGATAGGATCCTTTAGCTCCGAGGCGACGACATGTTGTACACCAGGGCATAGAGGGGTACGTGGATCCTGTGCTATTTTTTTTAAGTGTATTATCAATATGTAAATTTGCTACAGGCCATACATGTAAATTATATTGCGTGTTTTTGTTCAATCAATCAATCAATCAATCAATCAATCAATCAATCAATCAATCAATCAATCAATCAATCAATCAATCAATCAATCAATCAATCAATCAATCAATCAATCAATCAATTAATCAATCAATCAATCAATCAATCAATCAATCAATCAATCAATCAATCATTCATTCATTCATTCATTCATTCATTCATTCATTTATCCATTTATTCATTTATTCATTTATTCATTTATTCATTTATTCATTTATTCATTCTTTTGTTCATTCTTTTGTTCATTCTTTTGTTCATTTATTAATTAATTTCGTTGTTCATTCTTCTGCCAGTTAGTTAGTTGATTAGTTATTTGGGGTTGGTTAGTTGGTTGGATTGGTTGTCAGGATGAGAGTAAGGGTTCAACGTTAGGGTCGGGTAAGGGTTCCAGTACCTGGTTCCCCAAAAAATCCGGTATCGATGTGTCAACCCTACTCTCATCATACCCTTAAGCGTCCGACTTTCGCCACCCCTTCAAGGGCATGCCTTTCCATGTTTCCAACCTATTGCACTGACCGAGGAGAAGTATAGCCTGATTTCTAAAAAGGAAAACCATCATACTAATTTGATATAAATTATACCTCATCTAATGCATTTATTAATGTAGTCGGATCCGGTAATAGTGAGATTGTTCAGTGGGGCTTTCCCCAATCTACTTCTCACCAAGAGATCACGTAGATTTTGTCCCCTTTTATATGCCGTTACACACTTTTTATAAAGGATGTTCGGATGTTTCGCTTTAAGTTTATTGAAAGAAGCCTTCACTAATTTAGCTGCCTCAACAAAGGGGGTGACGCTACCATCCTTAGGGGAAGATATCGTATTTAAGCCGAATGGAGAATACGTTTTCAGAGCTAATTGCCACTTCCTTTCCGCTTTCAGTCGCCCAATCTTATTTAGAGTTGTGTCTCCCGTATTCTTCAATACTTCAAGATACAACACTCTCAGATGGGTCGACCTGCAGCTCCCAGAGTTAAAGTGTGTGGCAACTGCTGTGTCCTTCTTAAGGCGTACATCCGAACGATGTAGGTTTATCCTTGTTCTGAAGGAGAGCCCAGTTTCCCCCACATATAATTTATTGCATTTTAAACAAACTAAACAGTAAATACCGTTAGTTGAATCACAATTTTGTGTGGTAGGAATTTGAATTTGATTCCCGGCATCCAGTACGCCCCCCCCCCCCCATGGTCTTACCACTCTCTACAACTACTTGTGTCGAACATAATTTACAGTTCCTAGTAGTGCATCTTTGAGAAGATCCCTTGTTTGGGTTTTTTCTCGATTCACACAAGGTTTTATATTTAATTTTTTGCAAAAAACGTTCCGAATAACCTCTCCTAACTAGTGCCACAAAGAGTTTTCTACACGCTATTGTCACATCTTGCTTGTTATTACATATTCTAGCATATCTAAGGATTTGTGACCTAATTAATTCCTTAAAAGTATGGTTTGGGTGATGTGATTTCTTGTGTAATAGTTCCAAAGTATCTGTTGGTTTAAAATAAACTTTGGTATCCAATGTCCCTGTCTTTTTAAATCTGTTTCCTTTGTACACTACTGTGTCTAAAAAATGCATTGATTCTGAGCTCAACTCTGCCTGAACAGTAATCGAAGGGTGATGGGTGCTCAAAATTTCCACAAATTTGTAAAATTCTTCCTTGGAGTGTTCCCAGATCATAAAAATGTCATCCAAGAACCCCCAGTAGCCTATACTGAGGGTTTTAGGACGCATTTTTCTAATGCTTTGTCCCCCCACTCTGCCAAAAACAAATTAGCATAATTTGTTGCAAATTTCTTACCCATCGAAGTTCCCACGTTTGTAGGTACCATTGGCTGTTGAACTCAAAATCATTGTTTTCTTAATTAATTTTTAATAGTTCTAAAATGTCTTTATCCAGCCTCTTTGGGTCTGGATTATTATTAAATATTTGTTTGACAGCTTCTAACCCATTGGTATTATCTATGTTTGTATAGAGACTGGACACATCTATTGTGGCTATAAATGCTCCTTCCCTCGCTTTAATTCCCGCAATTTTGGTAACAAAGTCATTAGTATTCTTTAGATATGATTTATGTTGTTTTGCAAGCGGTGCTAAAAAATTATCTATATATTCGGCTGACGTTTTTTTAATTCTTCTAGCAGAAGAATGAACAAAGGAATTAATGAATGAATTTAAAAAAAACGAACAAACAACCCGACCTCAGCGGGGAGCCCAGCTCTGTCACCCATAGTGACAGAGCGAGCACCTGGGGAGATCAGCAAAATTCCTAATTTTTATGGAACGTGGGTCATTCCAGCGAAAAGGAGACTATTAGGATATATTTTTTTTCGTATTTTTTTTAACTGAATTTATTTTGTATGTATACTACTTCATTGAACACATTTCCAAGAATACAAAATTATGGTTTTCCATGCTAACTAACCATTTTGGTTGGTTTAGGGTATACTTTTAAAACTGGCGTAACAAAAATAATATGACCAAAATGTCCACTAAGTTACGGATAACCCCCTAATGAACTATTACATTGTTAATAGACTGTGAATATATTGCATTGCTGCAAAACATAGCCAATGTGTCCCTCTGCATGAAATAATGTCATGGTCACATTATATATTTACAAAAGAGGTCATATGTCAGGTGATTTTTAAAAATGACATTTATATTTACGTAAATATTGTGTTTCAGCAAATGACTCTTCAACGTGTTTAAGTAAATAAAAAACTACTAAATATTGAGCCATCCTATATGGTGACGCATCATATGCACTGTTTTATGGACTATATAGTGTATGTAGATATAAAGATAGATATTCATTACAAATAAACACTTTTTGTTCAGGTAACATAGTGGACAAATGATAACACAGTGGACAATTATAGAATACAACTAAGTTACTTATCATATTACTAAGAGGCTATCAACATGCTTATATACCTACGTTTCTTTTTTATCAAATTGGGATGTAAGACAACAATATATGTATTATACCAGTCTTAATAATAAGGTGTAATGATACTTGTACTGTGCAGAGCCAAGTCACATAGTCACTAAGTTTCATTGTCGTCCACTAAATCACCTATAATTCTAGAATGTACTATTATGCTTCAATACCAGATAAATTAAGTCCATAACGAAGACATATTTGAAAATTTGATATATTGAGTTACCAAAAAATTATACTAATTTACCGCAAAAGTAACTTAGAAGACAGCAACTTAGTAGAAATTCTTTGAATAACATGTGCTAAGAATCTGAAAAATCCCCTCTATTGTTGCCCACTTGTTTGCATCAAGTTGTGATACAATTGAACTTCAGAATGAAGTGATAGATAAATATATATACTATACATGTCCACAAGTGCAATGGTAACTTCGCAGACAGGAAATGAACATACTATTGGCTCATCTTTACAAAATCTTCAGCAAATCCCGTTTTCGTTTGATAATTGAAAAAATGTCATATTTCTTTGGCGAAAATACATGCAGTGGCACCTGGTGAACATTTAGTGATGATTGGAATCTATTCACCAGGTGTCATCCATAGACGAAATAATATGATAACATAGTGGACATGGCTAAGAGGGACATTATGAAAAAGATCCATAACTAATATTTTTTGTACATTTTCAATTAACAAATGTTTACATTAATACCAGCCACAATACTAAATTATATGTTAGGGAAAGCAAACTTATATTGCTGGCGTAATGTATTCATCAGCAGCATTATAAACATAGGCCTGGCGCGCATTGGGACAGTAACTTAGTAGACAATTTAATGATATTTGTTTCTAAAAAAATTCAAATCAATTAAACTATCACAGTGTTTCATCTAGCCATTTCTAACATGGCGCAGCGCCATGTTGCCTTTTGTGAGCGCCATGTTGCCCTTCATGTGTGCCATTTTGCCCTTCAGGTGCATCAAATTGCCCTTCTAATATTCAGACAGTGAAGTGTCTCATTGAACTATTGTTACGTCATATTTAATCCACCCAGGCCATTGTCACCGTGGAAAACACCCCGATCACTGGTCTGCTGTCTCGCGCTCACACCTATTACACAATAGTCAATACCTGATAACGGCTTGTGTACATAGTGGTAATAACTGGCGATGTCTACGTACTTAACTGATTCTGTTTGTACCCTTAATTGGGGAGGGTGGGTGTTGGAAATGCCCAAGTGAGTCAACTGGGTGCCCGGCGGGCATGATAAGGTGCCCCCAATGATCGGTGGCGCCATGCCCCTTCTGAATCCTAGATGAAACACTGTATCACCAGAAATAATATAAATATATAAATACACGCTGTAAACTAGCTCATACTATATATTGGGAAAGAAAAAAAATACTATACATTACATAAATAGATTTAATTAGGATGGGACAAAATACACCCCAAATAGTCTCCTTTTCGCTGGAATGACCCGGGTATATAGATACCCTGGATGTATCAGCTTCATGTGGTCTGGAGTTTAATCCTGGGTAGACATTAGAATGAATCTTCTAGGCGCTTTTTTTAAGTTATGAGCAGACATAGATTTTTCATGTTAGGGTGGCGGCCATCTTGGATTTCTATACATTGTAGGCCCTACTGCTTTGATAATTTTTATTTTTTATTTTTCGAATTCCTCATAGGCCTACCTAAAAACTTAGGTGTAGACACCAAAATGAATGTTCTTAGTGCATTTCTTTAAAAGTTATGAGCAGTCATCGATTTTTCGGGTGTGCCTGGTGGCCATTTTGAATTTTTGCTTCCTGTGGCTTTAGGTCTAACTTTTTAAAAGTCTACCCTGGTTATTTTCATAGCCACATGACCCCAGTATATGAATGTAAAGTCAAACTCTCTGCCTCTTTCATTGTAGGCCTATACGGGGTCCCGTGACAGAGCCAAGAGTAAACTCCAGACCACATGAAGCACAGCTGTTGTTAAAGGTAAAGTCAACTGTCAAAATTCGCAGGACAAGGGTCCCCCAGAATGCAATAGTGCCCGTGGGTAGGCCAAGGCCCTATTCCATAATAATACTAAATATGCGCTTCATACCCAAAGCCTCATTAAGAGCAAGTTCTCAAATCACAGCAAGTCCATATATACTTGAGCAACATCTATGAGTTAAAAATTCAAAGCCCATTGCCCTTACCCCTACTTGGTCGCTGGCTTGCAAACAAACTGACTGTATTACTGCGGGTATGTGGAAACTGCCTGACAGTGAACACAAAACATTTGTATGACTTCCAATGTTGAACCAGCGTCGAAGACGTTAAGCCGACATTGTATAAATGCCATACAAATGTCTTGTGTTTGCTGGGCAGGAGGACTTTCTCTCAAACATTGCACATTTATCCAATGTTATTTCAATGTTGGGCCAGCGTTGCAGACGTTGGCCTAACATTAATACAGCATTGGATCAATGTCTTGTTTGAGTGGTATCTTGTAATCAGTTCAGTGGGTATATTAATGCCGTCAATTTGTACTCAATAGGCTACTGTTGGCCTACACTTGACCGTCCCAGGCATGCGCATTTTGCAGTTGAATCATTCTTTAACTTACTCTCAACTAGGGCCCAGGGCCATTCATTTCTGTGCTTGGGACTACGTCTTCACGCGGATTGCAACAGATCACGTTACCATCCCCTCTCGTGACATTCTTGTCACATAGATCCCAGTAAACACAAAATATTTGTATAACATTTATACAATGTTGGACCAATATTGGGGCGGCGTTGTATAAATGTAATCAGGGCCCCAGGCCACACACTTTAAGTTGATGGCCCCAGGCCACACACTTTAGTTTGATGGCCCCAGGCCACACACTTTAGGTTGGTGGTCCCAGCTAGGCCACACACTTTCAGTTGCTGACACCTCGGCCACACACTTTAGGTTGATGGCCCCAGGCCACACACTTTAGTTTGATATGGCCCCAGACCACACACTTTCAGTTGATGGCCCCAGGTCACACACTTTAGTAGATATATGCCCCCAGACCACAAACTTTGAGTAGATGGCCCTAGGCCACACACTTCAAATAGATGGCCCCAGGCCACACACTTTTAGTTGATGGCCCCAGGCCATACACTTTTAGTTAATGGCCCTAGGTCACACACTTTATTAGATATGCTCCCAGACCACACAGTGTCAGTTGATGGCCCCAGGCCACACACTTTAAATAGATGCTACCAGGCCACACACCATTTAGTTGATGGCCCCAGGCCACACACTTCAAATCGATGGCCCCAGGCCACATATACTTTAAGTAGGCCCAAGTACAAAGTGTGTTGCCTGGGGCCATCAACTGATAGTGTGTGGCCTGGGCTGTGACCTGCAGCAGCAGTGCCATCTATTTGAAGTATACATGTGAAGAAGTGGCCTGTGGGTAGTCCAGGCAATGAAGTGACCGTGGACCATTGGAAATGGACAAAAATGTTAACAAAGGTATTTCAATGCAATTTGACTCCGTGGGGTTATGTAAAACCCCCTATAAAACCCCACCCGAATCCACCTCGGGGAAAGCCTCGTTTTCGGGTAAAATCCAAAATGGCCGCCAATAAACCAGTAATTTATATGTATTTTTAAAATCGTCACAAACAAGGGCAAGGTCAAATAATTAGACCTAACAATGTGAATAATTTGCATTTTTAAGTGAAAAGTTCCCAAATATTTAATGGAAATAAATGTTAGTGAATGTTTTTTAACATAATTTGGCTCGGTGGGGCTATATAAAAACACACATAAAACCCCACCCAAATCCACCTTGCGGAAAGCCTCGTTTTCGGGTAAAATCAAAATGGCCGCCATTAAACCAGTAATTGATGTATTTTTTTAATAAATAGGTATCATTTGAGAACTAAACATCGTAGAGTCACATATAATATATTTTTTCGCACTATTTTTTTAAGGGTTTGTATTTGTTTACAATTAAAATTTATCAGAAGTGAATGTGAGGTCATTTTCAAGGTCAAGGTCAAATTAGACCTAAAAAATGTGAATAATTTGCTTTTTTAAGTGCACAATGCCAAAGTATTTAATTGACACAAATGTTAAAAAATGCTCTACAACATAATTTGACTCGGTCGAACAATTTAAAACAACACATGAAACCCCACCCGAATCCTTCTTGGGGAAAGCCTCGTTTTCGGGTAAAATCCAAAATGGCCGCCAATAAACCGGTAATTTATATATATTTTTAAAATCGCTATCATTTCATCGTAGAGCCACATATAATATGCCTTTTTGCACTATTTTTTTCGGAGATTCTATTTTTCACATCTCTTGAAAAGGTCAAAATGAGTTTATTTTCAAGGTCAATGTCAAATTAGACCTAAAATATAAATAATTCGCATTTTTAGGCTCTCAAATGCCAAAATATCCAAAATAGCCGCTATTAAAGCAGTAATTTATATATTTTAAAAAAATCACTATCATTTAAGAACTAAACATCGTAATTATAATATGTCTTTTCACACTATCTTTATGGATTCTATTTGTTAACATTTCAAATTCGGAAAAGTTCAAACTGAGGTAATTTCCCAGGTCAAATTAAGCCTAAAAAAATGAATAATTTTAAATTCTGAAGTGGACGAATGCCGAAATATGTTAACTTCAACATAATTAGCCTCGGTGTGGCTATGTAAAAACACACATTAAACTCTACCCGAATCCTCATTGAGGTGGGGTACTGGGATGATTGCTAGTAGTAGTACGTTTCGCCCCCATCCGGGGAGGGTCATCAGGGATCTGTTTCGTCTGTTGAAAGCTGTGTATGGCATTGTACGGAAGCACTAGTCTACGCAATCATCCAAGGGCAGCTGCAGCCTCCTCGTATCTGGCCATAATCTTCGGGCAGATTGCCAGTGGCGTACACTGGCTCCTCCACTCAACAGCGGAGCCAATGCAGCACCCGCATCAGTGCTGGCGCTGTTGTAGGCCGTGGTTTGCCTTAAATAACCGGCAATAGCGTGTTTGACATTAGGTCACTCACGTGGGATGAATGGAGTTACCCAGAGGAAGTTATCCTTCCTATTGTTACACTGGGGACTCTCCGACCCAAGGATCGCGGAGCTGCGCGAAATGCCACGTGTTTCAGCATTAAATTGCACAGCGAAACCCAAGTCTCCGGCCGTCTGGGTATGTCTGGGGGTAGATCACCTAGACATGCCCAGAAACCCTCATCGGGCGAGCGAAGGAAAACGCTCTCAATAACCCACCATGCCCTATCACCCCCACCCTGACATCATCTGTACATCATTACTCTCATCAATTGACTTCAACGTTTTTATCGTATTACAATGTCACTTAAAAGACCATTTGCGCCAAAAAGTGACGTGAAGCAATGATTTACTACTACAGCCTCATTGAGGTAAGCCTCGTTCTCGGGTGAAATCCAAAATGGCCCCCAGTTCGACCAGTAATTTATTAAAATTCATATAACTTTAAACTCATCAACATAGTATTACGCTATGTCTTTTCGCACAAAAATATGTGATTTTATTTTTTCACATTTTAATTCCTAGGAGGTCAAGCTGATGTAATTTTCAAGATTAAGGTCAAATTTTACATAGAAAATAATTAAATCTGTTGCACAAATGCCAAAAATTACAACCTGAGATAGTTGCTACTTTTATATCATGGTATAAGTTGATAGATAATACTTTTCGACATGATTTAATGTTTTTAAATCTGAAGTTGACTGTTTTGTGGGTTACTTGATCTCGAAGGAAACTACGTATAACCCACCTACACTGGTCGGATACTAATTTTATGGTTTTAAAGTTTTACTTCGGTCATTATACAGTTCCCAATGCAGCTCTAAACCAGAACTATATTGGGACCGACGCCATAGATATTATAGTCCAGGAAAGCTAGCCTAATATCTGGAACAAATTCGTAACAAGCTGAAAATAAGGTATGCAGGTGGTGGAAGTGTCCTAAATTTAGTTCAGAAGGGCGCACAAAGGTCAAACTACTAAAAATCATATAATAGCTGGTTCCAAAACCATGATTCTGTGACCAACCTTTGGCAAGTAAGATATTTGTCAAAAAATAACCTTCTACGGCTCTTTAGAGAAGGTGGGCAAAATTTCGTAGAGCGTAAAATCCAACATGGCCACGATCGATCACAAGTGAAAAGCAAGTATTCACTTATTTCATCCAGTGGTCTCCCAGTGGACCAGATTTTTTTATGCATTTATGTGGAAAAATGATTTATGGAGGTCACCAGTTTTTAATTCAAAAGATGCATTTTGCCGAAAATCACAAAAATCCAAGATGTTCGCCAGCGGCCTTTTGAACAAAATAGCTTTTTACTTAAAAATCTCATAATCAACTGTAATATGTCATTTCGGACTAATTTTAGGATGTATAGCCCATTTATGTTCATCAAATTACAATCATAAGCCTCTGTGACCTTCAAGCATCACAAGAAGGTCACAAATGATCAGTATAACAATTATAGTGGGTTTTTTACTAGTGGTTCAATAGTTACATGTGCCACTGTAATATACTTTAATTTCGCGAATATGAATTTTCGCGCAAGCCTGATTTTTGAGCACATTTCACTCAAAAACATTTTTTGAAGTTATTTTTTGGCTTGGAGACATGTAATTGTTATCTCGCCGTAA
>OZ024913.1:10362070-10547070 GCA_964017125.1 Flabesymbios commensalis
GCACATTTCACTCAAAAACATTTTTTGAAGGTATTTTTCGGCTTGGAGACATGTAATTGTTATCTCGCCGTAACGACTGTCATCACCCTTCCCGACTAGTAATCACTATAATGCAGCGTCGTAAGTAAACATAATGCTAAGGGCATCAATTGACTAGAGTGGGGGGGGGGGGGGGGTTTGACCGACCATTGAGGCTAATGCACTGGACACAGCTGCTCATTAACCCTATCAATCCAACAGGTTATCAATTTAATTAATTATTATTATTATTATTATTATTATTATTATTATTATTAAATATTATTATTATTATTATTATTATTATTATTATCATTATTATTATTATTATTATTATTATTATTATTATTATTATTATTATTATTATTATTATTATTATTATTATTATTATTATTATTATTATTATTATTATTATTATTATTATTATTATTATTATTATTATTATTATTATTATTATTATTATTATTATTATTATTATTATTATTATTATTATTATTATTATTATTATTATTATTATTATTATTATTATTATTATTATTATTATTATTATTATTATTATTATTATTATTATTATTATTATTATTATTATTATTATTATTATTATTATTATTATTATTATTATTATTATTATTATTATTATTATTATTATTATTACTATTATTATTATTATTATTATTATTATTATTATTATTATTATTATTATTATTATTATTATTATTATTATATTGAATTTATCATAAATCATTATTATTATTATTATTATTATTATTATTATTATTATTATTATTATTATTATTATTATTATTATTTTTATTATTTTTATATTGAATTTATCATAAATCCCACATAGTTGTTAATTCAAAATAACACCAGGTGACGCCTTTTCTTTTTAATGGTATACCCCAATTCCTCACTTTTGAAGTTAAAACAATGCTTTTGGTGTCTCAACCTATGTTTTGAAGTACTAGGAGGTTATCCAGATGATCAGAAATAATATCAGTACTTTTCTTAATACCACAAATTCAAGATGGCCGCCATGATATTTTGTTAAGCGATCTCTTAAAAAACCCGAAAATATGCGATAACTATCTCGTTGTTGAAACTAAAATGTATTTTTTTAGCCGATCCCATGGGGTCCTGAACTTATTTAGATGACCATATTTTATTATATTGAGTTTATCGACATGAATCCCACATGGTAGTTAATTCTACCATGATGGGTGACGCTTTGGAGTGTTTTCGAACTGCTTTCCCACTAGAAATGTAGATTGAGATTTGTCAAGTTAACAAATTAATCTCCGGTAATAATGAAATTATTGCGTTTCAATCATCCGAGCTGTCAGTTTCTACATGTTCGGCCAATACAAAAAGAGCACATCGTTGTACAATATAGTCTAGATTTGTGAGATCCCCCCCCCCCCTTTGAACAAGCCACTCTGCACCCGCAACTCACTCTTTTTAGAACTCTTTCTGCAGCGACTGCTCTTTCAGTTTGCGTTGGTGACAAACGACCATAAGATAAAATCCGTCCCCAGACTGTAGATTCCACACCCTCCTGTACAGCGAAATATGCTCTGCATCATAATGGAGTTTAAACACGAGGCATTCATCTAATGCTGTTTTAATATTGGCTGACCGTCTTCGACGCTGGCCCAAAAATTAAACAGAATTGGATCAATGCCACGTGTTGGCTGGGGCAGTAGGTGACGTTGAAGGGAGGCTTTCTAGCAAAAATCAATTACAAGATAAGGACTTGCGCCTCACACGTTACATGTACGTGACATCTTTGATAATCGTCCTGTAACAATGCTCTTTTAAATACTTACTTTTGTCCTCGATCTGCGAATGTCAATATGTTCAATATCACGATAGATATCATTTAAATATCAAGATATTACATTTTTAAGATTAGGATATATATATTTCGTAATGAAGTTATGGCATTGTATGGTGTTGTAATGAGATGATTTTACGTCAGAATATCGGAATATGACCTTAAATTAATTGATGTCACAGTTTATCGTCAGGATATGATCTTTTTATGTCACGATAATATGAGGACAAGACACATTAACATCATGATATGGTTTTGTAATGTCCAAATATTGCTCTTTATTATAGTAAAATGACGTTATGATGTCTGCATACAGATTTATAAATGCAGGATATGGTGGTTAAGCATCAAGGTATTGTATTAAAGTGACAGGATCTTTTAGTGTATTGTCACGATATTATTATAATATCAAGATATAGCATATTAGCAGCATAATATGACATTTTAGTGTAAGAGGAAATGAAAGTAAGAGAGGGCAAGGCCACCTGCTGTTCAAAGAGCATGTGTCTTAACCCTATCTTACTTTCCATTTTATTGAATCTTCCGAAGTGCTTTTGTTGTTGGCGGTTTTGGAGTACCGGTATTTGAGCAATGCAGAGACCTTTACTTACTGAATTATATTGCGATATATATGTTGAGCTGACATATGCCATCCTGGTATTGGAATGTTTTATGTCGATTCTGTAATACTATATGGTAACGTGCGTCTCTCAATATACTGTTATTGAAATGCTATACCTTGACATGACAATATAATATCCTGACATTAAAATGCCATATCCAGACTTTAAAGTGACATATCCTGATATTCTATGGTCACATTAAAATATTGTAGTGTCATATTCAGTCATTATAATGTCACATTAGAATGCCGCCAAGCCCGCCATATCTTGATTTGATAATGTTATATCCTATCATAAAAAATGGAATATCTTGACATTCAAATCTTATTGTGTGATATAAAATGACAAAATTTGGACATTATAATACCATCTCATGACGTTAAAGTGTCATATTCTGATAAATTACAATCCAATATCCTGGCATAAATATGCCAGATCCTGACTTTGAACTGTTTTTTTTATGTTTTTTTCTATTTTAATGTCATAATCCGACACATCATCACATTACAATGCCATATTGTGACCTCAATGTGTCATTTCATCAATGTATAAAGTCATATCCTAATATTTAAGTACCATATCCTAATATTCAAATATCATATCCTGACATTGAAATGTCATAGTGATGTTAAAATGATATATCACGAAATTGTAATGCATTTCGTGATAATATGATGCCATATCTTTTCATTTTAATACAGCAACGTGATGTTTAGCCACTATATACTGTCTTTATAAAGCTGTATTGAGCCATCATAACGTGATTTTTCTATAATAAACACCAATGTTTGGACATTATATTACATATCATGATATTAAAGTGTCATATCTTGATATCATATTCATATATCCTGAAATAAAACTATCATATCCTCACGTTAAGCTGTCACATCCTCTAATTTGATGTCATATTCTGACATTTCAATGTAATATCACATTGCAATATCATACAATGTCATATATTTATTACGTAATACACTAATATTCAAATAGAATATCTGAATATTCTAATCTATAATCCAAAGTATTTATTACCTTTTTCGGGAAATTGACCAAATTACATAGGCCTGTAGATGGCAAAACTCTGCCAGTAAAATGATGTGATTTAAAAAATTTCTTATTTAGTAGTACATGTAAATAAGCAACAGTCTCGTAGGACACGTGTTCAAGCTGGTGTAATATTGTACTTAGCTCTGTTATTATGTACATTCACACAAAATTAGCTAATATTCATATCCTAGAATAATCACAACTAATACTTAACTAAAATCGAAAAACATTTTATATAGGCCTACTATATAAAATATCTACATTGGAATTAGTCACTGGGTTTGAAACTGGAATTTCTTACGCTATCTCAAGCTTCAAATGAATGAAAAATACCCTTATATTTAAAAATAAGACATGTTAGAATTTTTAATCAATGATTTCTGAAAAATGATATTTTGTAAATTTAGTAAATCTATATCTATATTCCCATATGAAAAAGCAGTTGGACATCGCTTAATCGTGGCACCTGCGCTAAAAGAGCTAACCAAATTGGCAGCCATGTTGGATTTTGTGTTGATAAGCGCATTCTATTAAAAAAATTGGCGATGGAAATATATTCTAGATTCTAGATGGCTCTGAAAAAAAGTTTCAACAACATGATGATTATGGCATGTAGGTGATTTTCTGGGGGGGGGGGGGACGCTTGACATGATGGTCGCCATCTTGGATATGTGGAGATAAGAGAAGGAGTGATATCATTTCTGATCCTGTTGATGAGCTTTTTGTGCCTTAAGACATGTGTAGAGGCACCAAAATATTTTTTTTAACTGCAAAAGTGAGGAATTGGGGTATACTCCTGTTTTTTTTTGAAAAATGACGTTATATGGTGTTACATAACATTCAACTATGTGGGATTTATGTTGATAAATTCACTATAATAAAATTTTGATGATCTAAATAAGTGCTAGACTCCATGGGTTTAGACAAAAAATACATTTTAGGCTCAACAACGAGATAGTTACCTCATATTTTCGTTTTTTTAAGTGATCGCTCAACATACTCAGTGTATCAATATGGCGGCCATCTTGGATTTTTGGTATTGAGAAAAGTGCTGATATCATTTCTGATCATCTGGATGAACTCTTTGTGTCCTCAAACATAAGTAGAGACACCTAAATATTTTTTTCTAACTGCAAAAGTGAGGAATTATGGTAAACCCCTGTTTTTTCGAAAATGGCGTTACATGGTGTTGGCCATCTTGAATTAAAAAAAATGCACAAGGGGGATTTTTGGGGCCTCTTCGGAATTCGTCTGGGGAGATGTCCATGTATCAATCCTGATTTTATTTCAGGTTCAACCCTAATGCTCTTGCACTATCTCCCTTATTGCATGATGGCCAACTGCATTCAGACAGCAGACACAAGGCCGAAATCCTTAACCAACAGTTTTGTTCAGTATTTACTGATGAGGACACCACTAATATGCCTAAATTAGAAGGACCACCTTCAAACAAACAAACCCCATGGATAATATCGAAATTACACAATCTGGTATAACTAAATTACTGAGTGAACTGAACGCCGATAAAGCACCCGGACCTAATGAGCTTCCAAATTTACTCCTCAAAATGCTGCTAAGGAGATATCTCCTTTTTTGACAGACATTTTCGAATACTCTATCCGGACCGGAAAATTACCTGATGAATGGGTCGAGGCTAATGTAGCCCCTGTTTTTCAAAAAGGGAGATCGGCATACTACTTCTAACTACAGGCCGATCTCCTTGACATGTGTTTGTGCCAAATTCCTCGAACACATTATTTTCAAGAACATTATGACCCACTTTACCAAAAACAAAATTCTAACTCCTGTGCAACACGGCTTCCGTGCAGAGCACTCCTGTGAAAGCCAATTACTACTGACCACAGAAGAACTGGTTCAAAATTATGAGGACAAAACTCAAACCGATTTAATTGTTTTAGATTTTAGTAAGGCTTTCAATGTAGTTCCCCACTAACGTTTACTACACAAACTTGACCATTACGGAATTAGGGGACCTACTCTACTTTGTATTCAAAATTTTCTCACTACTCGGACACAAAAAGTAGTAGTAGATGGTAGCTTTTCGGACACTGCTCATGTAGGTTCTGGTGTACCACAGGGTACAGTACTTGGCCCGATCTTATTTCTATGCTATATTAATGACCCCCCATCCTTGGTCTCATCTGATGTTCGACTCTTTGCTGACGACTGCCTCCTTTATCGGCCCATATAATCTAAGGACGATCAAAAAAAAACTACAGGAGGACCTAACAAAGTTGGAGCGCTGGGCAGACATTTGGGGGATGAAATTCAACCCATCCAAATGTTCTGTCCTCCGAGTGAAGAGACCCCGGGCTAAAGAGATAGCTTCAGACTATCAGCTCAAAGGGGTCACACTCGCGAAAGTATCAAATTCACCTTACTTGGGAGTCAGCATCATCACATCTCCAAAATTGCGAGTAAGGCTAATTCCCACTGGGTTTCTTGAGAAGTTATAAGGTTTCTTAAAGGGATGTCCCCCAAAATTAAAAGAGATTGCATATTTTTCAATGGTTCGGTCACATTTGAAATACTCTTGTCCTGTATGGGATCCGTACAGGCAAGGTGATATTGATAAATTAAACAAAATTCAAAGAGCTGCTGCACGTTTTGTAACAAACAACTACCAGCGTAAATCAAGTGTAACAGCTCTTATCCAAGATCTAGGCTGGACTGACATACAAACTAGAAGAAAGAACCACAGGCTGACAAGCCTGTACAAAATTTTAAATGGATTAATCGCTGTACCTGCCAGTGACCTTTCAACCCCAGCAGACGAAAGAACTCGTGGTAGACATAAAAAATCATTCAAACATATTAGGGCTAACACCACGCTGGGACAAAATTATTTTTTGTACAAAACCATACCCGATTGGAATCATCTTCCTCCAGCTGCTATTTAATCCAGATCTATAGCAGCATTCAAGAGCCAACTGAGCGATTTGTCTGGTCGGCCGCTCAGCACCGTCCCTTCGCCTGATACTCCATGAGGAGGACTGCAGAGTTTAAATATTAAAGATTTATGTTTCTTGTCACAATAAAAATATATGTCATATGTTGTCATTCAGTCGTTGCCATTCAGTCATTTAAATATAAATCCTAGGACTTAAACTTTCACAGGTTAACGTGACAATAACACAAATAGATTACATAACCACGGTCGACTGCACAGCGGCAGTCACACCCTTTAAAACCCAGTCCCAAAGTTCACGAAACACTATGTGGTGAACAGTATTTCGCTGGGAATATGATTTCGCGCTCAGGGTCCTTGTGCGAAAGGCGCGAAAAATAATTCCACGCGAAGTAAAAGTATATTGCAATATGACCCTTTTGGCTAATTGTGAGGCACATCATCTATTTCTGATATCACTATTTCATTCTAGGCATCACTGACCTTACAAATCTTATTCTATGTCATTTTAGACGATGACATATAGCGAATTTAAACTTGTCGAGTAAATAGAATGAAAACATAAATACAATCGTTTTTTTTTACAGAGTTTCAAATTTTGGAAATATAAATCCAAAAGTATTTTGTTCAATAAATCTAAATAACCTGATGCCGCCAGTGTGTTCGCTCCTTCAGGAGCCTGTAACGTTTCCCGTATCATGCTTGCTGGACCAGTTGAGTTGCGACGCAGGGACAGCAATAAACCAACCACCAACGAGCGCTTGTGTAGTATAATTAAGGGGTGGACCAAGCGGTCACGTGCCCCCCACCCCCTCGATGTAGTCCAGTCCTTTTATTGGGTCATTTTCTAGCCTAGGTACTTATTGTGCCCTTTTTTCAGTCCACTTATTGTGCCATTTTAAATATTTTCGCAACCTGTATGATAATAGACGAGAAGAAATCAATGTGGAGGCAACATATATGCAAGTGAGAACAAGTCGAGCATAAGCAAATCTACACTCCACACATTTCTAGGTTTTAAAAATGTAAAAACACGTACAGATCATTTGGTTAGGTTAGATGTGCATATCAGTTAAGGTTTTGTAAAACATCAACACATGGTGGGAATATGCTTTGATCCCGAACACGCCTATGACACCACCTAGAAGTATAAAACACGTTTATGTCTTCACCTCTATTTGAAGTCAGATGATAGAACACTTACACTTCACTAAAGTTGCAGGAGAAAGGTGTTCCACAAGGAAGCATTTTGTCGCCAACTCTACTGACAATACAAATTAACAGCGTAGTCAAAGCCATGCCAGTGTTTCCCGTGCTGAGTTCAGGTTGAGAAGTATGTCTGGTTGTTGAATACATTCATCGTCAGACTAATTTTTTATTTCTTAAATACAAATTGCAGGCTCAACTTCAACCGACGATAGGCAATGTCTGAAACGACCCTGAGCATGATAGCCAAACTTGACTGAAAAATATCTGTAGCGTCTGCGATAACACCTGCTTGTGCTGACCTGCAGGCCACGGTACATATCTTATAATCTGAATCACCTTATGCATGCTGAACGGTAATGTCTACATTGGCCATGTGTTCACCAAGAAGGTTTATTAAGGCCTGTTTATTGGACGAATTCGCCAAAAATGCTTTATACTCAAAATCAGGCTCAATTCTGCAGATACTGAGACTGATGCCCCAACATAATTTCCCATTCTGCGATTATGTGCTTCGTCTTTAGTACTATTAAAGCAGTGTAATGCAATCCAACGTAAACCAATACTGTATCATTGACTGACTGACTAAATTATATGGATTTTGCTCAATTACTTGTTGAAATGGGGGAATTTTGGATTCAGGTGAAGTTTTAAGTGTGTTTTTCTCATAGCCACACCGAGTCCAATTATGTTGAAAAGCATTTGTTAACATTTTGTCTATTGAAAATTTCTGCATTTGATGACCTAAAAATGTGAATTATTTATATTTTAGGTCAAATTTGACATTGACCTTGAAAATAACCCCAGTTTGACTTCATAGGAATTTGAGATGTGAACAAGTAGAATCCCAGAAAAAATAGTGCGAAAAAGACATAGTATAGGCCTATGTTCCTCTACTATGTTTAGTTCTCAAAAGATAGAGATTTATTAAAAAAATACATAAACTACTGGCTTAATGACGGCCATTTTAGATTTTTCCTGAAAACGAGGCTTTCCCCGAGGTTGATTCGGTTAGGGTTTTTACGTGTTGTTTCACATAGCACCAATGAGTAAAATTATGTTGAAAAACATTTGTTTACATTTTTGTAAATTAAATATTTTGGCATTTGTGCACTTAAAAATGCTAATTGTTCACATTTTTAGGACTAATTTGACCTTGACCTTGAAAATGGCCTCAGTTTGACATCTTAGTAATACGAAATGTAAACAAATAGAATCCCTTAAAAAATAGTGCGAAAAAAAACATAGTAGGCACTATATGTGGTTCTACGATGCTTAGTTCTGAAATAATAGTGATTAAAAAAAATATATAATTACTGGTTTAATAATGGCGGCCATTTTGGATTTTACTCGGAAACGAGGCTTTCCCCAAGGAGAATTCGGATGGAGTTTTATGTGTTGTTTTAAATACGTCAACTGAGTCAAATTATGTTGAGAAGCATTTGTTAACATTTTTGTCAATTAAATATTTTGGCATTTGTGCACCTAACAATTCAAATTTTCCACATTTATAAGACATTGACCTTGAAAATGACCTCAGTTTGACCTCTTACAAATTCAAAATGTAATCAAATAGAAAAGATGTTGCGAAAAAACATATTGTATGTGGCTCTACGATGTTTAGTTCTGAAACGATAGCGATTTAATCAGATGTATATATAAATTATTCACATTTTTAAGCTTAATTTGACCTTGACCTTGAAAATGACCTCAGTTTGACCTTTTAGGAATTTTAAATGTGAACTAATAAAATTATTTAAAAAAATTAGTGCGAAAAGACATATTTTATGTGGCTGTTAGTTGTTCAGTTTTCAAATTATAGCGATTTAATCAAAAAAATACACAAATTACTGGTTTAATGGCGGCCATTTTGGATTTTAACCGAAAACGAGGCTTTCCCCAAGAAGGATTCGGGTGGGGTTTCATGTGTTGTTTTAAATTGTTCGACCGAGTCAAATTATGTTGTAGAGCATTTTTTAACATTTGTGTCAATTAAATACTTTGGCGTTGTGCACTTAAAAAAGCAAATTATTCACATTTTTCAGGTCTAATTTGACCTTGACCTTGAAAATGACCTCACATTCACCTCTGATGAATTTTAATTGTAAACAAATGAAAACTCTTAAAAAAATAGTGCGACTCTTAAAAAAATAGTGCTAAAAAATATATTATATGTGACTCTACGATGTTTAGTTCTCAAATGATACCTATTTATTAAAAAAAATACATCAATTACTGGTTTAATGGCGGCCATTTTGATTTTACCCGAAAACGAGGCTTTCCGCACGGTGGGTTCGGGTGGGGTTTTATTCACTAACATTTATTTCCATTAAATATTTGAGAACTTTTCACTTAAAAATGCAAATTATTTACATTGTTTGGTCCAATTATTTGACCTTGCCCTTGTTTGTGACGTTTGTGACGTTGACCTCCTATGAATATGAAATGTGAAAAAATAGAATCTCCGAAAAAAATTGTGCAAAAAGACATATTATATGTGGCTCTACGATGTTTAGTTCTGAAATGATAGCGATTTTAAAAATATATATAAATTACTGGTTTATTGGCGGCCATTTTGGATTTTACCCGAAAACGAGGCTTTTCCCAAGGTGGATTCGGGTGGGGTTTTATAGGGGGTTTTACATAACCCCACGGAGTCAAATTCCATTGAAATACCTTTGTTAACATTTTTGTCCATTTGCAATGGTCCACGATCACTTCATTGCCTGGACTAGGCCCTACCTGGGGCCATCCAAATTTAAGCTTTAAAATATCATGCTTAGATGGCCCCAGGCCACAGGCCACTTCTTCACATGTATACTTCAAATAGATGGCCCTGCTGCTGCAGGTCACAGCCCAGGCCACACACTATCAGTTGATGGCCCCAGGCAACACACTTTGTACCTGGGCCTACTTAAAGTATATGTGGCCTGGGGCCATCCATTTGAAGTGTGTGGCCTGGGGCCATCAACTAAATGGTGTGTGGCCTGGTAGCATCTATTTAAAGTGTGTGGCCTGGGGCCATCAACTGACACTGTGTGGTCTGGGAGCATATCTAATAAAGTGTGTTACCTAGGGCCATTAACTAAAAGTGTATGGCCTGGGGCTATCAACTAAAAGTGTGTGGCCTGGGGCCATCTATTTGAAGTGTGTGGCCTAGGGCCATCTACTCAAAGTGTGTGGTCTGGGGGCATATATCTACTAAAGTGTGTGACCTGGGGCCATCAACTGAAAGTGCGTGGTCTGGGGCCATATCAAACTAAAGTGTGTGGCCTGAGGCCATCAACCTAAAGTGTGTGGCTGAGGTGTCATCAACTGAAAGTGTGTGGCCTAGCTGGGGCCACCAACCTAAAGTGTGTGGCCTGGGGCCATCAAACTAAAGTGTGTGGCCTGGGGCCATCAACCTAAGGTGTGTGGCCGGGTGCCATCAACTGAAAGTGTGTGGCCTGGGGCCATCAACTTAAAGTGTGTGGCCTGGGGCCATCAACCTAATGTCTGTGGCCTGGGGCCATCAACTGAAAGTGTGTGGCCTGGGGCCATCACCCTAAAGTGTGTGGCCTGGGGCCATCAACTTAAAAAGTGTGTGGCTGCAGGCCGCATATACTATACCACGATTCACATTCACCGTGGTGGATGAATTTCGCCGATTACTCCGTCAATTCTCAATCAATTTTCATGAAATTTTACACACACTATTTTCCATTCATGTCGTGACTACCCTGAAAGTTTCGCGGAGTTTTGATAAGTATTTTAAAAGTTAGACCATTTGACATGTAGTAAATTAATAAAAATGTTGCCCTCTATAAAGCCATTAGCTTCGTCTCAGAATTTTATTACATGTCAAATGGTCTAACTTCTACAATACTTATCAAAACTTCGCGAAATTTCCAGGGTAGTTACGACATGCATGGAAAATAGTGTGTGTGAAATTTCATGAAATTTGGTTGAGAATTGACTGAGAAATCCGCGAAATTCAATAATCCTGGTTGATGAATTTAATGTGAATCTGACTATTTTTTTTTTATAAGTTAAAGTATATGGCCTGTTTTTACATGGG
The DNA here is from genome assembly GCA_964017125.1 of Flabesymbios commensalis. Lineage (NCBI taxonomy): Eukaryota > Metazoa > Annelida > Polychaeta > Terebellida > Flabelligeridae > Flabesymbios > Flabesymbios commensalis. The sequence continues at coordinate 10,373,788 of OZ024913.1, forward strand.
CCCACTGAGTCAAATTCCGTTGAAAAACCTTTGTTAACATTTTTGTCCATTAAAAAATATATATATATTGCCAGGACTAAGGCCACACACTGATGGCGTAGTAAAATATCGATTCGAAAGTAGTTCTCAGTTTATAAGATGATTCTGGGCCCTAGTTGAGAGTAGAATAACAACGACTGCCAGTTCGAGCTGCAGGTTAGTGTACAGCGCCGCGTGGTGAAACGACTGGAATCAATCTGTTACAGGTGTTACTCACTTTATTTCATTTGTGCAGAGAGACCCTACAACTGGCAACTGATCAAAGGAAATCCTGAGCAAGTGCCCACGCACCAGGATCTAGATAATTAATTCCCTACGTTTATTTACCTGCCTATATCTCTTTTAAAGTTTATTATAACATAGTGTTATTCTCGAATTGACATGTTTTTCTGATAATTTCAAAATAATTGCAAAACTGAGATAAAATAACACGACGTGTGCACTTTTCCGCTCGTCGATTTTGTTGAATTAGTCAGCCAAGACTACGACGATCCCATTGATCGACCTGTTTACATTTGTCAACAAGCCACCAACAACAGACATGACAGGCAGACATAGGTAACATTATTTACCGTACCCTTACTTAGATTTACATCTTTCACTTTTTAAAAAGTAAAATACTAAAGTCTAAAAATATACTTTAACGTTAGAATCTACTACTACTAGGGCCTAGATTGTCAATAAATAGACCTATACTCGCCGTCAAATTAAAAATGATCAACCAGGATCGCATGATTTTCGGCGATTTCTCCGTCAATTTTGAACCGATTTCTTTGAAATTTTGCAGAGGCCATTTTCTAACTAGATCTAGTCTACTAAAATCCCAACATGTAAAAAATTCGCAAAAATATATTTAATATTTCAAGAGTTAGACCATTTGCCATCTAATAAAATTCTAGAAATAGTTTAATGGGATTATAGAGGGACGTCGTAATTTCAATTCATTACATGTCAAATGGTCTAACTTTTAAAATACGCTATATAATTTTACGAAATTTTCAGGGCTGTTAGGATTTAAATAGAAAATGGCCTTTGCAAAATTTGAAGGATATCTGTTTAGAATTGACAGAGAAATCGCCGAAAATCATGCGATCCTGGTTAATTTGACGGTGAGTATAGTTAAACTACGCCTCTACCCGCCGTCAGATTATCATTAGGCCAATAAACGTTAGGCCTAACTTGTATCGCATGTTTTTCACCGATTTCTCAGTCAATTCTCAACCGATATTTGATGAAATTTTGCAAGGACTATTTTCGAGTCACCATTAAATTTTCATCAAAAAATATTATGTAGATCTAGTTCAAAAGTTATACCATTTGACATGTATTAAATTTGAAATTACGACGTCTCTCTAGTATAAACCCATTAAAGAATCATTCAACTGCAAAATGCGCATGCCTGGGACGGTCAAGTGTAGGCCAACAGTAGCCTATTGACTACAGATTGAAGGCATTAATATAGCCACTGAACTGATTACAAGATACTACTTAAACGAGACATTGATCCAATGCTGTTTTAATGTTAGGCCAACGTCTGCGACGCTGGCCCAAAATTGGACCAACATTGGATAAATGTACAATGTTTGAGAAAAAGTCCCCCTACCCAGCAAACACAAGACATTTGGGCACTTTCATGGTATAGGTTGCATAATTTGTCTCAAAATGTGTTTTTTTGAAGGTGTTTGATGTTGTATTATTCCAACTTTATATGATGCAGATATATGTTGTGGATCAGCTTGCAAGTTTTCAGAGCAGCAACTTGACTGAATAAAATTTCAAGCAAATTTTAAATGTCAGATAACCATATTGGAAAATAATTACATTAATTTTCTCAGTGGCTGCAGGAGAGGCATTAAGAGCTCAAATTGACTCTTTTTGTCCCTACACTGTTTGACTGGTTCATATTTATTTTAATTGTTAGACAAAAAGTGTTATTATAGTCATAAACGAAAAAATGTCATACATTTTCCAAAAAAACAATGAGAAATCACACACCTGCCCTCCTTTCAATTACCATTAAATAAAATAAAACACTACTTGCTGCTCAGGATGAAGAGAGCAACTAGTAGAAGGGTAGGAGCAGACATGTTCGAAGTTTCAGGACAATATTCACAAAATTGACAAAATTATCAGGCGTTCTATTTTAAGAATTTTCTGTTGTTAAAATGTCCTGGAGAGGACATTTTTTTAATATTTGAATATAGAAACTTAAATTGTGCTGATAAATCAATAAATTGGACCCTACATTAAAAAGTTTTTTTAAAAAGGAAAGTGCTGTTGATCACACACATACATACGGGTATATGATGTAGTTGAGGGCCATGTAAAATTTAGATTCAATCGCAATAACAACAACCTGACTCTTTGAAGATAGAAATTGTGCAGTCAATGCCAATAATGGATGTTTATTTACATGTCCCATTTGTTGAAATGCGCTGTACACCCTTTTCAGTTAAATGGTTGTGAAGGGTAGATCTCACTCCAGAAATTAAGCTGTATATTTCACGAGTTTGTTCTGTTTCTTCAAATGTCCTGGAGAGGACAATTTTTAACAGTTGATTTAAAAAGCCTAAATTCCAATTCTAATCGGGTAATTCTTCTTTCAGTAGCTATTTTTAATTGAGAAATACATGTAGTATTATCTGAGCTCAACAAATGCTGCACATTACTGTCAGATTCTTCAAATATACAGTTAATGGTAATATTAAGTCAAAAAAATCATAGAAACCACTGGTGCGCATAAAATGATATTTCTATTAGAATCATGAATAGCATATTCTCTGATATTTCTACTATCAGTGATGTCAAGCATTAGCAATAGCTTAGTGATATTATAACAATCATATGATACAGTCTTCAAGTTACATATAGTACTGTACTAGTCATCCTGTACCTGTGTTTAACATTATCTAATTGTTAAATAATAATAATAACAACTGTAGACAACACTTAAACAATTTAAGAATCCATAACATAGTAGGTTGAGATTTAATAATGAACAAATGATCAGGATCAGAGGTCCATCAGGTTGACAAGACAAGGATCTAGGGACCTGATCAACCTGGAGATCAGTCTTGAAGTTATTAGCCGCCAGAGGCAAGGGGCATGGACTGACCACTTTGAGATATATTTTGTTTGCCTTTGAGCAGCTGGACCACAGCATCATTATTTAACCGTCATCCTAAACCAGCCACCCATGTCCGTTGTGCTGCCGCCCATACTTTGCAATGAAAGATGCAGTGTTCAATTTCTTCAGTATTGCGTAGCGAAAAGCTACACAATTTTGGCCAATGGATAATCAAACTTGAAATTGATAACCAAAATAGTTAATCTTTAATGATAGGAAAAACCAATACAATGTGGAACTTGGTTGCAAATCGCTGTACACAATATTTTCAAAACAAATTAAACCCTCTGATGATGAGCTCATTGCTTATGACATACCATACGTCATCGCAGTGTATGCTAGTCAGCTTATTGCTTATGACTTGACACACATATTTACTCTTCTCAGAGCCCCATATAGTCAGGTTGTCAATTCACTTTGTGCTTATATATACAAGTGTATACTCAATGGAGTTGTGAAAGCACCTACAGCACCTCACAGTGCTAGCAAGTAAAGAGGATCAAGGGCTTCATCAAATTGTGCTTGCTCTCTTTTTGAACCACCACTAAACATAAAATATGGGTCAAGCTGAGGACAATTTTTCCACCAGAACTTAGATATTGAAATGGATCAATAAAAACATTTTTAATGCTTTTGGCTGCTAATTTGAGAAATTACAGCTTTTTAGCCTGCCTTTTAATTTTAATTAAACAAGGTGGGCTAGATTGCAATTGAACTCCGGCGGCTGTGGCATTAACATGCATACTTGTGGTCGCGATAACTTGAAAAGTTTTTCATGTGTCCTTCCCAAGTTTGTTATGCTTGTTACTCGTGTAACCAGTTCTCGGACAAGTTCAATATTATGACTGAAAAAAAAATCAAAATGGCCGGTTTATTGAGATTTTTCGCATTTTACTTCAATAATTTGACCTTGTGGGAGCGATAACATGAACAGTTTTTTATGTATCCTTCACAAATTTGTTATGCATGTTACTAATGAGCAGTTCTCGGACAAGTTCAATAATGGCTGAGAAAAAAATCAAAATGGCCGATTTATTGCGATTTTTTGCATTTTGATCTTGTGGGTGCAATAACTTCAGTTCAATGTAATGGCGGCGGGCTATTGTCGAGTGTGCTCTTGTTACTTAGTTAACTTACTTCTTCAAACAAACCTTGTTACTGTGGTTACTGTTACCCAAGTGAAATTACAGGGCATTTTGTTAATAATAACTACAATGTATAATATTTAAATTGATTAATGTATAAAAGGTGATAAAGAACCAGTATTTCAAGTGTTCATATAAAGTTTCCTGATTGAAGTTGCCCAATTTAGAACGTTGTTTGCTTCTAAAGCCATGTTGGCGATCAATCGATCAAAGCAATGCTATGTATGCTAATTCTCAATATTGCCATACACAAAAGCAAACAGGTGTCACACTACCCTGAACCACCCCTCAAACAATGTTGCCTTAAGAGCAGATGGGTCATTTTGCTTCAACGAAACATAATATTTATATTGAGGCGGACCCCACTCCTGTTTACTCAGCGAAGCATGACAGTCTTAGACGTTGAGCGCTAGCCAACATTGGCACAACGTTTTTTGTTCGCAGTGCGACATACGTACAGCATACTAAACCAATGTTGTTTTCTTGTTGCTCCACAGCTTTAGTCAGTGGACCAGCATTTTAACAACATCTTTCAAATTTTACGTCTATCCACGGTTACCCCCTCAAAAAGTGCACACATTTCACTGTCCTCATTCTTTCTCCAGCCCCCCCCCCCCAAACTGCGAGAGTCCTCTCCAAAACCTCTTGAACCTGCAGGACACCAGCATGGTGCTCAGCATGCTCACTGACTCCAGTCAATTCTAGACCAGACCAAGGTTGTAGACAGTGTGTAATGAGCCAATTTTGTGACATAAAATACATAAATCGTATTCAACACAAGCGACATACATTCAATGTTAAAATTATGTCCTCTCCAGGACATTCAGGAATTTTTAAAAAAGGAGGCACATTATCAGTGTGTCTTTTAAATTTGTTCTGTTTTTTATCTGGGTATAAACATGGTTCTATAATGAGATTGTATACAAAACTTGGATGTATCCCGAGAATGGAATCACATGTTACAACCAATATTGTATAGATTTTGAGGTGGATCCTATGACCAGTATAATGGTAGATACAAAATTACTGGAAACTAGACTTATTAGTCCTAGCCAGTTGTGTTGACTAAGTGAATATTGCTACTTCAAATAAATGTATATTCAGGTTGTTTGACCTTGTTGGTAACCCCGTGTTAAAATTGTGTCCTGGAGAGGACATTTGCGTTTTGTACATTTCTGTATTTATTAGAAATGGTCGACCTCCAAATGTTACAGATTGACCCTTTGTGGTCCATTCACACCGGGTTAAATAATGTAACAACAAAAATGAAACTATAACATACCTTAGTACTTACGGATTTGAATGTCCTGGAGAGGACATATTTTAACGGAAGATTAGTTATTAAGATTTTTAATGTATATAGCATGGGAACTATGATTTGCCGAATGAATAATTGAGTTGATATTGCTTACTGTTAAGCTATATTACAACCACATTAGCAGAAAAGTGAAATAACTTTATTATTCTTAGCTGGCAACCTCCTTTGTCCTGGAGAGGACAAACTCAAAATTTGTTTAACGGAAATGGTGTGCTTTGATACAATCCTGCATGGTTTCGCGCACAGACCAGCTATTTAGAAAAGGTTTGGATTGTTTAGTTGTTGAGCAACAGTAGTTTATTTTTCAAGTGTGAAACACATCCATATACTAAATCTTGTAATAGTTATGTTGGCGGCAAATTCCTGAAACTTCATTTGAGACAGCATAATTGTGGCAAATTTGACAGTGATTATTCAATAATTTTGTCAATTTTTCATCTGGACTCATGAAATTTGGTCTGTAGATGGGCAGTAATGTGTCACATTAGAAAACAATTTGTGTGACGTCTTGATAACCACGATGGGAATCTCTTGATCAAACAACTGTATTATTCCTGTATGCAACCTATTATGTGAAAGTGCCCATTTGTATAACATTTATACAAAGTCGGCCCAACGTCTTCGACGTTGGTCCAACATTGCATAAAGACATAGAAATGTTTTGTTTGTACTGGCTGTCAATACAAGCTGTGGGGTCAAGCCGTTTTCACATCCCCGCAGTAATACAGTCAGTTTGTTTGCAAGCCAGCGACCAAGTAGGGGCATTAGTAGACAGAAAATCTGTCTCTAACGTAAATTTAAAATTTGCTGCCAGTGAAAAGCCATGAGAGGACTGTTGTACAGGTTAGGGCAAGGGCTAAGGAATTATTAACTCATAGATGTCGCTCAAGTACATGTATGAACTTGCTGTGATTAGAGAACTTGCTCGTAATGAGGCTTTGGGTATAAAACGCATATTTAGTATTATTATGGAATGAACCTTATTGGCCTACCCAAGGGCACTTTTTGCATTCTGGAGGACCCTTGTCCTGCGAATTTTGAAAGTTGACCATACCTTTAAACTGGTTGAATTATTGTTTATTTTTAGCCTTAAATTGCATTACATGCCAGATGGTCTAACTTTTTAGCTATGTAATATTTCCAGATGAAAATTTCACGTTAGTCGCCGAGTGACTCTCAAATAGTCCATACAAAATTCCATGAAAATCGGTTAAGAATTGACTGAGAAATCGGCAAAAAACATTCGATTCAAGTTAACCTGACGGCGGGTATAGTCAACCGGTCCCGCCCGGCTGGGCTGGAGTCTATAAACAACATCCAGCTCCGGGTCTTGAAACGAAGTGCCAGACAGGTGCCCCGTCTAGACTACACCTAGAATTAAATGTATATCACGGAGTGGCTGTAGACTAGTCTATATAAATAATATCATAATAAAATTAAATATATAAATAATGTTGTTCTAATATTATTAGGCCTATATTGTCAGTGTCTGTATTAAGTCTTGACTGAGACTTGAGTTCCTACCCAGCAAACACAATGTTGGCCACCATCTACGACGTCGGCCCAACACTGGTCCAACATTGGGTCGATGTGTCTTGTTTGCTGGGTAGGCTGGAGGTACATTCCATGAAAATTATGCCTGTATGCTGAGCATTTTTCGTAACTGGCGACATGCTAAAAGAAATATTTGACAACATTCCTCAGTTTTCACTGAGCAAGAAAAATGCTGTGCTAGATCAAAATCTGACCTGAATTATAAAAACGTCCAAAAGATGTCACCTCAATGTTGCAAATTGCCAGAGGGATACAAAATCCAAAACATCACCCAGACACTTGAACTTTTTGAAGCAGCTAAAGAAAACTACTGAGATGATGCTGCTGTTGAGAGTTTTAGTTTCTAGATGCATCAGGGCACCCAACGATTGCCGTGTCTTCCTCTCCTAGACCGTGGATGGATGTATTTGCTTCACCCGAAAAATTCAACATGGCGGTGAGTGAGAGCGATCCCGAGCTCAAGGTTCGAAAAATGTCATTACTTTTTAATGACTGTGCGACCTCAGTCTCTGAGCCGAGCATGCGGGCATGGAACGGAAATGTTATTGATTCTAAAAAAAACTATTTTTGACCTGATTACTCTCCGATATTTTCCAATATGACAGTCCAAAGAAATGTGACAGTCTAAAGAAATGTCCCACGATTTTGTACGTGGTCAATCTGTGGCTGAAACAGGGGGGCTAACCTAAAGATAGCCCCAGTGGCTGCAACAGGTTTCAGCCACAGATTGACCGCGTACAAAATCGTGGAACATTTCTTTAGACTGTCGGTCGAAAATGTTTTTTATTAGAATCAGTAACATTTTAGTTCCATGCCCGCATGCTCATCTCAGAGGTCGCACAGTCATTAAAAAGTTATGGACATTTTTCGGACCTTGCGGTCGAGATCGCTCTCATTCACCACCATGTGGAATTTTTCGGGTAAAGCAAATTTATACATCAATCCACGGCCTTGGAGTCCAAGAGGGGGTCATCAAAGAAGAAAAATTTTGATTGATTTTCATCCTTGTATGGCTTAGAAACTTCCATTTTTACCCTTGGTGTGCCCCATGAGGCAGTGTAGGGCCGGCAAACAAAACTTCACCCAGGTTTTACCCTGGGCAAACTAGTGCAGCCTTCCCCAGGTATCTCATAGGGCAGTGGACATAGTCTATTTTCGTTTTTAGCATTTTTTTTTAAATTAAATATGGCACCTGTGTAAAATAAATTATCAGAACGGGCCACAGCATGCCTGTTCCACTTACCTCTTCATGCAAATTTGTTGCAGCTATTATGAAATTAAAGGCGAGGGCTGGCATCTTTTTCGTAATTGCGAGAAATCTAATGATGGGAACCCCCAGAACAGGTGATAAAAGTGCAATTCAAAACAAATAAAATTTTTAATTCTACAATGATGGCTTCATTTCAACCAGTAATCAGGTAATAGTGAGCAAAATAAAACAAGCAAAGAAAAATATGCCTTTTATTACAGTGTCTCACAATTTCACATAAATCCTAAAAAAAAACACCAAAAATGACTTTTTCTGATGTACCTACTCGAGTAGGCTACATCTCAGCATTCGTACATGGAGTACAGCAAAATTATAATATGTATAGGGCCTAAATGGGAGTCAATGGTAGCCTATTGTATTTAATATGCCTCATTGTTAGGTACATTCCATAAATTTTTAAATTGTTCAATAAAATTATGCTGAGCCTTTTTTCGTAAGTTCTGCCGACATGCTTAAATAAATATTTGACCACATTTCACTCTTTTCACCGAACAAGAAAAATGCTGTGCTAAATCAAAATCTGAGCTGAATTATAAAAACGTCCAAAAAATGTCACCTCAATGTTGCAAATTGCCAAAAGGATACAGAATCCAAAACATCACCCAGACACTTGAACGTTTTGAAGCAGCTGAGGAAAACTACTACATGTATGATGATGATGCTGTTGAGAGTTTAGTTTTTAGATACATCAGGGCACCCAACGATTGCCCGCAATACAGTAACAATAGCAAGTATTTCACATATGCACATAATAATCAGAAATTTGGGCATAGCCTCCGGCAACTGGTTATTTATTTTTTTAAGGCGAGATAGATGGCGCCATGCCCCCCTCTGAATCCTAGATGGAAAACACTGTTTAATAATGCGAATGTTTTAAAATTCTTATATTGGCGGATTCGCCGACTGTACTCTAAAACACCCACCAGAAAAAAATCTGTTAGTTTTTATTATTATTTTTTATCCGCGACACCCTTCTGTAGCCCGCTCAAAAAAAATAAAAATAAATAAACACGTCTTTTGCCACCGATACCTCGTCAAATTTCCACATATTGTAAAGACCTTTTCTTTGACCCTTATCCTGCTGATGATGTGCACTTTGACAGTGCTGATAGCGGCATATGGCATGTCTACATCGACATCAGAGCTTGCATCGACATATAAATATCTATGATGTAGACCTCCCCAGTAGCCCTAATCCCGCTTCTTGAACAGCGCGTGGGATCGGTTCTGGTACACAACGCATGCGCACACATGTACCGGTAAATGAGCCGGAGCTTGCCGAAATCGGTGAGGCCTCCCGAATCACAGCATGCGTCATATACTGTATAATGCAAGCCTAAAGTGACTGCATACCCAGCAAATCCGAGGCATTCACCCAATGAATAATGTTCCAATGTTGGCCAACCATCTGTTTCGACGCTGCCCCTTCATTGAAACAGCATTGGATAAATGCCTCGTGTTTGCTGGGTGTGGGTTGATCAGGGTCTGGATGGGTCAGGACTTTTTCTACGGCGATTATTATCTGATTATACAAGTCATTTTTAAAATTATTTCTTGGCATTGGTTTTATTCAGCACTGGCCAACTTACTATGAGTTACTCCCATAGCACTGGCTTCAAGTAACATGATTTTTGGCTAAGATGTCACCCAATATGAGAGGGTACAATGTATTTTATTTTTTAGTAGACTTCAATCATAGATTAACCATGTGGTTAACATGGTTTATCTATGCTTCAATATAGGGCCTATACTAAACGGTGAAAAAGGGTTCGTATTTTCGAATTTTGTACATTTTGATTTTTTTTTTCCCGGCTGCAAAAATACGTGGCATTTTTTTTCATCGATTAACCGGCTGCAGAAATTTTTGCAGCTTTTTCTTTTCACCGACCAACAGACACTACTAAATGGCTTTGATTAAAAATTTAAATCCAGCTGTTAAATATATATATATATATATCTTACATTATAAATCTATATTTTATGTCTTTTTGTGCAGGATGTCAATTATGACTACAGAGACTTTGAATAGGACATAGAAAAGATGTTGAAACAGATCAAGACCATGGGTAACTTAATGAAAAAAGGAGCTCGAGATGGAAAAGGAGATAGTTACCGTATTGTGATACCTAATCACTTAGTGGAGGGAGATACAGAAGAGAAGTCAAACCATCGAAATAACAAAATAAAAACAACCAAATATACCCTCTTGTCATTCTTCCCAAAGAATCTGTTTGAACAATTTCACCGATTTGCAAACATGTACTTTTTGTTCATTGTTCTCCTCAATTGGATTCCTGTGGTGAGGTGTATTTTAATTTAATAAGCATATTTTCACCTTAACCCTTTCACCATTGAAGCCCGTTTTAATGTGCTGAATGCCATAGCATCAGTGGTAAAAGGGTTAAACATGTTGAAGTTACAGTAATTGCATTCAAGTGCTATTTGAGAATGTGACACATATGGTAATACATTTTGTCATATTTTAATCCTAGTCATTTTACATACTTTATCACATTGCATTCAATTTTCACTCATGTTCTTAATGAGATTTTTAATATTAAAGATATGTCATTCATGGTTCCATGAATCAGTAAGATAGTAGTAAATTGTACCCTCTTTAAAACAACTTATGACGTTTCGACTTGCTGCAGCAAGTGTTGATCACATACTGATGTCCTGGCGGTGAAATGTCTCAGACATCGGCGGAATGATCTTGTCATAGATGGGTGGTAGCTGGTAGCCTTGGTCCCTGTTTATAGTTGGGCGTCATTTGCATATGTGAATTGCCTCCTTGACCTTGCGTCTATAACAGTCTAGTTCTCTTTCTGTTTAATTTTGCGAATATGTTGGACACTTGACCATTTAAAGCATGTTTTAAAATAATAGATATGCATGTAGCACTGAATTTGATAAAATGGATTTTGATAGATGTTCAGTTAATCAAATAATTCAGTATTGGGTATGTCTATTTTTCATTTATAAATATTTTTAGTCATTTAAGGCTGGAAATTGTGTTAGTAACTCCATCTTCGAATGAATGAAAATTAGAAGCAAACAATTCAGCAGGAAAGGAGTTAACCCTTACAGTGCGGGGATCAACTTTAGTCGTCAGAATCTGACGTCTGTAGACGTCAGATTCTGACGTCTAAAGTCGATCCCCGCACTGTAAGATTAAAAATATTTCTAATTGCCGTAGACCCATTACATAGTTATTCATGTGGAGAACCCCTCGTCTAGTGCTTAATGCACTATTTGGGCAATCCACCTGAAATAAATATGTTTATATATAAAAATGAATACGAAAGAGCTGACTAAGACATTTTTTATGATTTCAAATTGAAAAAAACCCTTTGGTTTCCATGATTTATATAAAAAAAATTCAGCGCTTTGAGGGTTAAAGCTCTGAATTAATTTGTAAAAAACATCACAACCAAAGGTTTTTTTTCAATTTGAAATCATCATAAATGTCTTAGTTAGGGATCTTGTCAGGGTAAAAAAAAATCCAAATTATTATAGAATGGTTGCAAACAGCTTTAGACTTGATTAGTATCTAGCACTGTTACCCCTATCCTGCTAAGTTAAAATATTTAAATTTTTACCCACTTGTAAGTTGCATCTCGCTACTGCAACCCACAACTTCAAGTAGGTGAAAATTATGCATTGTTCAATTTGAGATCAATTATTTGCAAATTTTGATGTCTAAATACGCATTTCGTTCCCAATATCAGTGATTTGATCGACTAATATAATAGAGTAAAAACGACAATTGTCGTGATCAGCAGGATAAGGGTTTAATCGGTTTCAGTGGCATTTCATTTGGTTTCAATCTTGCTTGATTGAACTGCAGCAGCAGGATGAGGTTAGGCCTAAGGCTTCTCACTCCAACAGCAGGATGACGTTAGGCCTAAGGCTTCTCACTCCAGCAGCAGGATGAGGGTCAGGCCTAAGGCTTATGACTGCAGCAGCAGGATGAGGGTTAGGCCTAAGGCTTATGACTGCAGCAGCAGGATGAGGGTTAGGCCTAAGGCTTATGACTGCAGCAGCAGGATGAGGGTTAGGCCTAAGGCTTCTCACTCCAGCAGCAGGATGAGGGTTAGGCCTAAGGCTTATGACTGCAGCAGCAGGATGAGGGTTAGGCCTAAGGCTTCTCACTCCAGCAGCAGGATGAGTGTTAGGCCCAAGGCTTCTCACTCCAGCAGCAGGATGAGTGTTAGGCCTAAGGCTTCTCACTCCAGCAGCAGGATGAGGGTCAGGCCTAAGGCTTATGACTGCAGCAGCAGGATGAGGGTTAGGCTTAAGGCTTATGACTGCAGCAGCAGGATGAGGGTTAGGCCTAAGGCTTATGACTGCAGCAGCGGGATGAGGGTTAGGCCTAAGGCTTATGACTGCAGCAGCAGGATGAGGGTTAGGCCTAAGGCTTATGACTGCAGCAGCGGGATGAGGGTTAGGCCTAAGGATTCTCACTCAAGCAGCAGGATGAGGGTTAGGCCTAAGGCTTCTGACTCCAGCAGCAGGATGAGGGTTAGGCCTAAGGCTTATGACTGCAGCAGCAGGATGAGGGTTAGGCCTAAGGCTTCTCACTCATGCAGCAGGATGAGGGTTAGGCCTAAGGCTTCTGACTCCAGCAGCAGGATGAGGGTTAGGCCTAAGGCTTATGACTGCAGCAGCAGGATGAGGGTTAGGCCTAAGGCTTCTCACTCCAGCAGCAGGATGAGGGTTAGGCCTAAGGCTTATGACTGCAGCAGCAGGATGAGGGTTAGGCCTAAGGCTGCTGACTCCAAAAATCGCAAAATGTTTTATGCAAAAATACTGTTCTTATTAAATGACAAACATTTAGGGATGTGATTTTTCTGGGGTTTTTTACTGAATTCCATTTTCACTCAGGGGTCTTAGTTGGTTATTTTCTGTTTTTTTTCCTCACTGACAGATAATTACATTCCTGAACTTTTTGTATGGTGCATTATAACTAAAATAGGCTTAGTCTTTACAACTACTGTCACATTTTCACTTTGTTTAGGTCCAGGCTTTCGGTAAGGAAGTTGCCATGATTCCTCTACTGTTTGTGTTAAGTGTAACTGCTGTGAAGGATGCATTCGAAGACTATCGTCGCTACCGCTCAGATAAAAGTATCAATAGTACACCTTGCATGGTTTATTCCAGGTGAGAAACAAGCCTTAGTCAAAGTCTGCAAATAAACCACAACTTCCGCTTTCTAACCCTTTAACCCTTACAGCGCTGAATTATTTTTGTTTAACCCTTTAAGCCCCCACGATGCATTAAAGCATCATTTTACATCCCTGTAAACATACTTAATTTTCCTACAACTAAGTGTTTTAGAATGAAAATTTCCATGAAACTGGTTTACCAATACGTGGTAATTTTCTTTAATTTTCAAACCACATCAAGTCATCTTCATCCACTACAAGTCGAGAATTGCGGCAGCAATTCGCGGCTTGTAGTAGGTGAAGATGTTTTTTTTCAATTTGAAATCATCATAAATGTCTTAGTTAGATCTTTCAGCTTCATTTGAATACCTATGTTATTATGTTTTGGGTCTATGACCATTCTAAATATTTTAATTCTTTTAGTGCGGGGATAGTGTGTATACGTCAGAATCTGACGACTACAGACATCAGATTCTGTCATGTAAAGACGCTCCCCGCGCTGAAAGGGTTAATATGTGTCCCTCTACTGTCAGATCCACAACTTCAAGTGCGTGAAAATGACTTGTATTTGTTTAATTTGAGTCTAACTAAATACGGATGTTTTTTGTGACTATGTGAACATGGTGAAGCAGTTAAACCTGTCCTGTCGTTTAGTTGGCGCATGGCCTTTTACTTATACTAGCTGTGGAAATATCTGATATTTGTATCCCCTTATTTCTCATAAATGATTCCATCTTGCACACATGATTGATCTGGAACAATTGTTGTTTTTGTGGACAACAAAATAGTATTATTATAATTGCAGACCAGATCAACGATATATAAAGAAACAGTGGGCTGAAGTGCAGGTAGGAGATATCCTACAGCTGTCTTGCAATGAAATTATTCCTGCTGATATAGTTTTGTTGAGATCGAGTGGAGAAAACTTTGTCTGTCACATTGATACGTCTAATGTGGACGGAGAAACAAACCTGAAGCAGAGGGAAGTGGTTTCAGGAATACATCTTCAGGTGAGATTCATCTCAAATGTTTAACTCTTAAAGCAATAATAAATTTTATGAAAACCTTGGGAGGTTAAAGATTTTTTTCAATTTGAAATCATTATAAATGCTTTTGTTAACTCTTTCTGATTCATTTGCATACCTATGTTATGGGTCTACGACCAGTAGACATATTTTTATTCTTACAGTGCGGGGATTGACTTTAGACGTCAGAATCTGACATCTACAGACGTCAGATTCTGACGACTAAAGTTGATCCCCGTGCTGTAAGGGTTAACCCTGGTCCTGCTAATAATGACTAATGTTGTTTTTAATCTATTTTATTAGTCAAGTAAATCGCTGTTATTGGGAATGCAATTTGTGTTTAATCCTCAAAATTTGCAAATATTTTTGCTCAAATTAAAAAAATATGAGTAATTTTCAGCAACTTGGAAAGTGTGGATCGCGGTAGCGAGACATATCTGAAGATCTGAAGACACATCTGAAGATTTAAATTAATCAATTTAGCAGGATAAGGGTTACCCCTAGAGCACTGGTGTCAACTATAGTAGCCATTCGTATTTAACCCCCTAGAACATTGATATCGACTACAGTAGCCATTATGTGTTTTAGCCGTTACATCACTGATGTCAACTACATTAGCCATTCTGTCTTTTTATCTGTATAATTAGTTGTGAAAAGTAAAATATGCCTTCAATCTTAAAACACTGGACATATATTGGGACTTAAGTTTCACAGATCCCAGAAATTTCCAATCCCTTGAAGTTGTGGATCTTGATAGCGCCACAGTGACTGAAATCTAATTTGAATAGCTCGAGATATTTGGGTTATTGTATCATGTAAGAAATTTATGTAAGGTAACCCTTTAAGCCCCCTCACTGTGTTAACCCTTCCTGTTACAGCCCCAAATTGTTTGTATCTATTTTTCATTCCTTTAACCCTTTCAAGCCTGAATTTACCATCAAATTGTCATCTTCATCCACTACAAGCCGCGAATTGCTGTCGCAATTCTCGACTTGTAGTGGATGAAAATGATTTGAAGCAAGTGAAAAATTAAGGAAATTACCATGTATTTCCAAACCAGTTTCATGGAAATTTTCATTAAAAACCCTTAGTTGTAGGAGAATGAAAGTATCACTATTTATGGAAAAAATACACCATCAAATTGAAAAAAAAATGAATACAGTAGAACCTGCTATGAGCAGCCACTCAGCCACTCTTATGAGCAGCCGACCTCCTATGGGAGCCCACTTATCCATTTCCCAAAATGGCTTTTTGTATATGAAATGTACCTCCTATGAGCAATTTTCCTGTGTCACAAGGGTGACTGCTCATAGCAGGCTCTACTGTACAGACAAACCACTTTATCAATTTCAATGGTATTTTAATCAGATTGTAACCTGCTTGAAACCGTAAATATACGGTTCCGGCTGCATAAGGGTTAATGCACCAAATGTTATATTTCAATTGAAATTCAATAAATTAATGATTATGTTATGAGCGTTCATTTCAGAGACTATATTTGGGTATTTTGTAGAAGCGAGACATTTTTATTGACCTGTGATTCAATTTTGGGGTGAATAAAAATAGAATAAACTGGTGGGTGTGCGATGATTTGTATTAACCCTTGTGCTGCGGGAATCGTTTATACGGTTTCAAGCATGTTTTAAATCAATAGAAATATCACTAATTTGATAAAATAGTTTTGTGGTAAATGTTGTTTATCCAATAATTCAATATTGGAGATGTCTATTTCTCATAAATATAAATATTTTTCATCATTTGAAGCTGGAAATTATGTTAGTAATACCAGCTTCAATCGAATGAAAACCATAATAGAAACAATTCAGCAGCACAAGGGTTAAATTCGGGCATAAAGTCTATCTCCCTTTAAAAAATTGAATGTCCGTATCCCCGCGCATAAACGTGCATGCACTTATAAGTGAAAATCACATGTTTTAGGGATGTTTTAAAGTTGATTTTTGTACAGTTCTTATATAAGTGCATGCAGTTATTTTTCAAAACTAAGTGCACCCCTCTAAATAGTAATTTTGTCACCAAATCTGACACCTTGAACGACAAGAAGGAATTAGTCTATTAAATAACATTATAAGAATCCCCCCTGTAGCATTTAAGCAATTATTGTTACAACGCCAAAATTATTTAAATAAACTTCGCAGTCGTGTAAACAGATTCTTGTGGAGTACTAATCCGCGAAGAAAAAATAATTTACAAATGTCCGACAGCAATTCACAAAGAGAGTGAGGAGGTGTCATGTCGGTAGGGGGAGACTCGGTAGCTGGTCATGTTTTTAATCTTATTCAATGGGAACGTTATCTTGAGCCCTTTTATATAGAGGTATGGATGCCACTGTTGTCGATAGCTGTGAGGATGCAAACATGCACAACATGGAAAGATGGCTGGCAACTAGACTTATATTTATATAATAAATGCAATTTTTTTTGTGGTTTTCTTGATATAAGGTTATAAGATGCACATCTCGATGCTAATATGGTGTATTATTAAGGTTATACGTACTATAATTGTCGTTACTAAACAAACTAGATTATAATCTTGCATTTTCATGTCAAAATATTGATCATTTGTTTATTATCAAGGTTATTTCATGTTCGAATATAAGTGCATGTGTATTTTTCTTGAAATATTTTTTATGTTCAAATATACGTTCATGCACCTATTTTCAAATATAAGTGCATGCATGTTTATGCGCGGGGATGCTGTAAAGAATATGATTTTTTTTAGTTGTTACAAGTATCAAATCAAGTACTTTCAGACATTTTTGTTTATTGCATATACATGTACATGTGGCCTTGTATATATTTTCAGGGTGCTGACTTCCATCCAGCCATGTTTACAAACAGGATTGAATGTGAGCATCCCAACATGGAGGTCTATCACTTTTCCGGCAGCATGTATGTAGCATCAACCCTTACATCGCGGGGATCAACTTTATTCGTTAGAATCTGATGAGATTCTGATAACTAAAATCGATCCCTGCACTGTAAGATTGGAAACATTTCTAATGGCCATAGACCCATAACATAGGTATTCAAATGAATCGGAAAGAGCTAATCAAGACATTTATGATAATTTCAAGCTGAAAAAACCCCCTTTAGTTGCGATGTTTTTTTACAAATCAATACAGCGCTTCAAGGGTTAACCATTAACCCTTTTAAGCCTGAATTTACCATTGTCATCTTCGTCCACTACAAGCCGCGAATTGCTGTCGCAATTCTCGACTTGTAGTGAATGAAGATGATTTGATGTGTTTTAAAAGTAAAAAAAAATTGCAATGT
The DNA here is from genome assembly GCA_964017125.1 of Flabesymbios commensalis. Classification (NCBI taxonomy): domain Eukaryota; kingdom Metazoa; phylum Annelida; class Polychaeta; order Terebellida; family Flabelligeridae; genus Flabesymbios; species Flabesymbios commensalis. Next base: position 10,391,724 of record OZ024913.1, read on the forward strand.
ATTGGTGAACAATTTCATAGAAATTTTCTTTTTAAAACCCCCAGTTTTAGGGAGATTAAGTCTGTTTTCAGGGGTGTAAAATGATGCTTTAATGCATCGTGAGGGCTTAAAGAGTTTAAGCGATGAAATATTTTAATATGAGCCAAGAGACCAAAACGTTTTTTTCAATTTGAAAATCATCATAATTGTGTTAGTTAGCTCTTTCCGCTTCATTTGAATACCTATGTTATGGGTCTACGGCCATTATAAATATTTTACTCTTTCAGCTTGGATCGATTTTAGACGTGATGTCTAAAGCGTTCCCCGCACTGAAAATGCTAAGAACTAAGCACAATGGGGACCATCTTTATGCATCAGAATCTGTATACATCAGATTCTGATGTATATTATCCCCGCACTGAAAGAATTAAATATTTATAATGGCTGTAAACCCATAACATAGGTATTCAAATGAAGTGGAAAGAGGTAACCAAGACATTTATCATGATATCAATTTGAAAAAAAACTTTTGTCTCCCATGTTCAATCAAAAGAATTTCAGTGCTTTAAGGGTTGAATTAGATAACATGGCATGTAAATGGTAAATATACTCATTTAGTGTCTACTTCTTTAAAAGACCTAATTTTTATTTGAAAGACATGACACAATATGAAAATGATAATGGATTTCATTTATTAAATAATTCAATTTGTGGAGTGTCTATTTTTCTAACTTTTCAAGGTGGAATAATAACAAACAATTAAGCAGCACAGGGGTCAACCCTTTACCTGTTAATCAATTTACTAGCTGATCAACCCTTAAAGCACTCAAGTATTTTTGTATAAACCATGGAGACGAAAGGGTTTTATTCAATTCGAAATCATCATAAATGTCTCAGTTAGCTCTTTCATTTAAATACCTATGTTATGGGTCTACGAACAGTATAAATAGTTTTACTCTTACAATGCGGAGATCGACTTTAGACATCAGAATCTCATGTCTACAGACGTCAGATTCTGTCGTCTAAAGTCTATCCCCGCGTTGTAAGGGCTAATAGATTTACTAGTAGGGGGCCTAGATTAAACCGCTGTTATTGAGAATGAAGTGATTTGTAAATGTTTGGTATCAAATTAAACAATTCTTAGTAATTTTCAGCCACTTGAGGTTGTGGGTCGCGGTAGCGAGACACAGCCTCAAGTGGTTGAAAATTTAAATAAATTAACACAAATAAATGAGAGCAGGGTAACAGACTGAGGACCTACCTCTATCTGCCTGTCAGGTGGCATTATCATATTTTTATTATATAAACAGTAAATAGTGTCTAAAATATACTGTATGTATCATAAAATTGAATGTCTTGAGTGTTCATTAAAATAATTTTGGTCCCTCTATCTTTTCAATTTACAGGGTAAACCAAATGAGCGAAAATTTACCTATTAGGAAAAATAATCTGCTCTTGCGAGGCTGCATCATTAGAAATACAGACTTTGTGGAGGGTATTGTGGTTTATGCTGGTAAGAAGCTCATTTTTTCGATAGTATTTTGACAATTGAATTCAATTGAAGCTAATTAGGTCTAATCCTTGTACTGAATTGTTTCCATTTTTCATCATTTGTAGCTGGAATTGCTAGTGCGATTTCCAGCTACAATTGTATTTACCTGTACACAACTGAAATAATTTGTTATCCCCTGACGAAGGTTGCCTCAGATGTATGGCCATCCGTCTATATGTCTTAGTTTTCATTTCCAGAGCAGATCTCGAAAACCCATGGGGAGGTTTACTTCATATTGTACACACATCCCTTAGGCATCCATGTAGATGTGCCTTTCGGGGTTATGACCTTTGACCTACTTTTTGACCTACATCTTTCTGCCAAAATAGCCTGATTTTTTCAATATTGCTGATATTTGACAAACTGTGTCAGGTAGCTAGACCATTACTATAAAACATAATGCTTTTAGGGAGCAATATGCCCTGGAATATTTATGTTTGATCAAATTTAAATCGGCCAACTTGCAGCCATTATTGACTTTAATATGCATGCATAATATCGGGAAAACTGTGCCAGATAGCTAGACCACTACTTGTAACTATAAAACAAAATGTGTGGTTTTAGGGAGTGATATGCCCTGAAAATGTCAACTTTATCAAATTTAAAATGGCCGACTTGAGACCATCATTGACTTTTATAAAAAGTAATATATATGGCAAACTGTGCTAGATTGGCAGACCATTTATTATAAAACTAAATGTGAGAGTTCATGTACCCTGAAAAATTTCTATCACAAGGGCGGGGTGGGGAGTATATGGCCGGCTGTATGACCTGAGTTGGCAGTATTATGCCTTTAGTTTATTGATCATACTAAAATATGACTGGATACCTAAAATAAATTATTATCAGGAGAAACTGTCCTACATATTTTCAATCACTTATCATTTTTGCAGAGAATAGTTAAAATTGTTTTTTCAACTGTCTCTGTAAATAATGATGGAATATTATCATTCACAACAGATTGGTAAAGATTGGTATTTTATGAGCCAGCTGTCTTTTAATTTCTCATGCTATGTTAATATGTATTGTTATCAGGTCATGATACGAAAGCCCTTCTTAATAATCGAGGACCTCGTTCAAAGAGAAGCAAATTAGAGAAGCAGATTAACAGAGATGTTGTATGGTGTGTCGTCATACTATTTATTATGTGTTTTGGATGCGCTCTCGGTAAGTGCTCTACTCAATAAGTGCTCTGCTGTTTTCGTTTGTATGTTTTTATTGTAAATGAGAAAAAAAGTTTAAAATTTCTATTGATCAGCTGAAAGAAAATTGTTGCTCCTTGTTATTTGTTAGCATTTTTTTATTTTTTCATTGAAAGAGCAAATTGCATTTGAAGCTGGAATTCTGATTCTTGAATTACAACACAATCTCTAGCTTTAAACGCTGAGAAATATTCATGTTTATGAACTAATGACATCTCTGAAGGTAAATTATTTGACTAACTGATCTTCTACCAAAAATTGAAACCTGTCGTTCTCCAATTTTTACTCCTCAAGGCCACACGCCGATTGTGGCCCATGTAACTATCATCACTTCTCTCCCTTATCGGGTTTGCTGGGGCCATTGTAGGGAAGATTTCTGGATCCTAATTATATCTGGATCCTTAATCCTTCTCTGAATACTTCATGAGAAAAATTATGCTGTTGTATTGCTGTGGTATCCTCAGATGGCTTTTAGAAAAGAAAAACTATTTTCAAGCCTAATTTGTCTCTTAGATCAGTGCGGCACCACCACCTCACAGATTCTGGTGCGGCACCCAATGACGTCACTGGGTGTGCCCAAAACACTACTTCAGGGGCAGGTTTTATTAAACAAATAAGCTATCTGATGACGCTTCAGCAAGACCTTGGTCATGGCTTGAAAATAAACCCTTAATAATAGAGATCTGGTGTTTGTGGATTTTCTTTCATAACTTCATCATTACACGATCCATAATATGTGATCCACCATAGCAATGCGATGAAGTCCTCCTGGTTCCTTTTCACCTCTTTACTGGATCCTAATTAGATTTCTGTGTCTTAACCCTTATCCTGCTAAGTGAATTTATTTGAATTTTTATCGACTTGAAGTTGTGTCTCGCTACCGCGACCCACAATTTCAAGTGGCTGAAAATTACTCATATTTGTTTAATTTGAGCACAAATTAATGCAAATCTTGATGTCTAGACACATATTTCATTCCCAATAACAGTGATTACCGGTAGGTTGGCTAATTAAACATAATAAAAACGACAATAGTTGTTAATAGCAGGCAAAGGGTTAAATAGGTGAAATCAATTAGGTTCATTAACCCTTAGAACACTGATGTCGACTACAGTAGACATTCTGTCTTTTTACCTGTATAACCTGTTGGTAAAAATAAAATATGCTCTAAATCTTGAAACACTGATATATGTGGGGACTTAAATTTCACAAATAACACCAATTTTCTCTCACTTGAAGTTGTGGATCGCAGTAGCGAGACACAACTTCAAGTGGCTGAAAATTGCAATTTCTTAGCTCAGTGCTCTAGGGGTTAAATGGTAATGCCTAGTGGCCATACTTACATAGTCATACATGTACATGTTCTGTTCTTGTGGTATAATAGATTTCAGTGGTAAATATTTCATTTTCAAACTACCCTCCTAGCAAACATGACACATTTAGCTGTTTGACTAATGTTGGACCAACATCGTAGATGGTGGGCCAACATTGGTCAAACATTGGCTGGATGTGTTGTGTTTGCTGGGTAGCTTCCAAGGTTTTATACTGTCCTAGTAGCAGTGATGATTTCAGTATACACAAGCTTAATACTTCTTTTTGTTTGATATCAGGTACAGGGACATGGTTGGACAGCTTTAGTGATAATAAGAATGTGTATTTTATTGCATTTGATAATGATAAAGAATACGACCCTCCTTACCAAGGATTTGTTAGATTTTGGACTTATGTCATTCTGTATCAGGTGAAATATACAAACTTGTTGACCTTCCTACTTTCTTTGCAGTCAATACTTGTAGTTTAAAGGACTAAATAATATCACTATTAGTTTGTAAATTTGTTTTATTAAATTTACTTTATTTGGAAAAAAATCAATCTTGGTTTTTATAGCAGACAAATTTTCATCTTTTTTATAACAATAAAATTTGTTCACTCTTAATTTTGCACAATGTATTTTATGTGATGGTGTTTTGTAATGCATGTAACATCCTCTTAGGTGCCCCAAACTATAACAACAGAGAAGCAAGCAAGCCTTATGTTGCAATAACCCCTTGTAAACATATTGGGTGCTCATTGGCTGTTTTGTGATTTACCCAACTAACTGCAGTTACATGTATTATTGACTACACTGTTGCTTTTCTATATTTGACAGTATTCTCTGTCAGTATTTGACAGTTTTAATTTTGTTGTCCTAAAAAGAAAACAATAATTTGACCCTATGTTAGTTTAATGTTGGTACATTGTCCAAGACGCTGACCCAACTTTCTGCTGTTTGTCACATCACTTTTTACAAGTGATAATTTCATGATAATCCCACTGTGTTTGTTTCTGATAGAGCTGTTCATTTACCATGTTTACAGGTGATGGTACCACTGTCTTTATACGTGACAATAGAACTCGTGAAAATGGGACAAGTGTATTTTATACAGAATGACAAAGAGCTGTATCATGCCGGAAGCAACAAAACTATGCAATGCCGTGCTTTAAATATCACAGAAGATCTTGGTCAAGTATGTCCTTTAATAGGTCACTTTCATTATTATCTACAACTCTTTTGTTTTCATATGATTTGTTAGACCTATGTCACTAATAAGTTGATGTACTGTTTTATCTCCAACCTTAACATGATTAATCTTTCTATTTTTCAACCCTTAATATTTTTATATAAACCAAGAGAGCATTTTGAAATCATCATAAATGTCTTAGTTACCTCTTTCTGCTTCATTTGAATACCTATGTTACGGGTCTTTCAGTGAAGGGAATCAGCTTTACACATCAGAATCTGATGTCTGTAGAAGTCACATTCAATTTTTACTCGAAATCTACATTGTACATGATTGTAGTCGACATCAGTGCGCTAAGTCCAAAGGTTAATAAACCAGGTACTGTGCCCCAGTGCTGAAAAAAAACTGAAAGATTATTGTAGTCGACATCAGTTCGCTAAGTATAAAGGTTAACTCTTACAATGCTGCATTATTTTGTATAAACCATTCTGATCAAATGTTTTTTTAGGCCTCAGCCAAAACTTTAGCGGATGCCTATTGTCGTCATCAGGCGTGTCCAACCGTCTGTCCGCCATTTTTAGCACTACAACTTGTTTTGCGTATCTGGAATGCACAATAAACTTCACATACAGGTTAATCATGACTAAAGCTTGACTAATTTCACATTTGACATTTCTGTGACCCCTATGATCTTGACTTTTTCCCGATCGACAAATTTCGTTAACGCGATTCACTCAACATTTTTTTATGTATCACTCTCAGGGGAAAAAAATTCGTCATTTTTATCCACTCGCCAGCCGGGCTAGTGGAACTAAAAATCCACTAGCCCTTATGATTTTTTAATCGCCCTTACTAGTTTAATATTTTTTATGAAAAAAAATTGACGCGATATGGCTGAATCACTGGTTATTGATTTTCCCCCTTCTGACCCATCTTCCGTAGGCTTAGCCTGAGCATTTTTGCTGCAGGTGGGCATTTTAGCTTTAATTAGCACATCTGCAGCTGTTTGAGCTCTAGTGAAGTCAGAGTAAATGGGCCAGTGAAATATGTCCAGCCACCCCACCTGAAAATATCTCTGTCAGCCTTTATCTTCAAATAGAGTCACGTTATTGAACCAGCATTTCTTCTCCAGTTTTCTTTATTTTCTTAGCTGGTGGCAATCCCACCTTCCATAATTCATATAAATTTAATTGGCTATTCATAATTATTACATGTATAGACATTTAATTCAATCCGACATTGGCTCACTAGAGTTCATTTCAACTTGGAGAAAGAAGGGGCTATGTTGCCCACTTCAGTGAAAAAAGGGGGGTCATCTCAAAAAAACGTAAACCGTTCTGCAAATATAATAAAGGCTGTCATTTTAAACATAAAAATGATGTCAAATAAGCGTACTTGAATATATATATATATGTAATTTAGGCCTTTTCTAGGGTGTAATTTAGTTTGTGTTAGGCCTATTAGCATGGTTAAACCTTCTTAGTCTCAACACCCCTATGTCCAGTTATTCACATCGTTTCTGCGCCGACATACATGCGCCAGCGGCAGCCCTATGTGTGACCGAAACTGTAGTATTAGCCACAGCTTGTACATGTATATACACAAAATTGCAAGACTTTTTTGCAGACGTTTTTATGTAAGATTAGGCACAATGCTTGATTTATCAGGCCAATAATGCATGAGTCTTTTAGAATCAACAACAATTCAAAACTGCATCTATTCACCCACAGCTCGTTGGGCAATGAAATGTTGTCAGCATGCATGTATATCAGCTTACTAGATAAATGATCTTCTTGATCAGCGCCATTTTGAACTGTGAAATATCGGGTGAAACGAATGTTGGGAACCACGACGCAATAAGTGAGGCTGTGGGCTGTCATGGCTACCGCAGATCGGGCCACATGCAATACACGCGCCCACGCACCGCTGATTGACCAGGCGGTAGGCCTACTGGTCAGTAGTTTGTTTTTTATGTCCACGTGTGTCAGCATCAGACTTGATTCAGTTGCTCACTTTTTAGTGTACCAAATCTTCAATTATGTGAGCTTCTGTGCTCCTCAAACGTAAAGGTCTCTGATAAACACAACCACGTGTGAGCCGAAACAACGCTCTGTAGCGCGCCACGACGACGACGCCTGTGCATGCTGTGCGGCGCTCTGCAGTAAATGAGTAAATAGCCACACATGATCTGCGGATCGCACAGGGGAGCAGTCGCCAGCAGGGCTAGTGAAATGCTCTTTTACAATCGCCCTTACATAATTCTTGTCACCACGGGCGACCGGGCGTATGTGAATTTGCATCCCTGACTCTAAAATTCATACCATACATCCATTTCACTAATAGCTTGGATGAGTTCGAATTTGGACAAAGTTCGGAGAGAAATTGGGTCATCGCGACCAAAATGGCTGATTATCAGCCATTATTTTTTAATATGCGTAATATCTGGAAAACCAGACCAAATAGCTGACCATTACTATAGGACAAAATGTGCAGTTTCAGGCAGGGATATACCATGACTGCCAAAATGGCCAATTATCGGACATTATTTTTTTAATATGGGTAATATCTGGAAAACCCTACCAGATAGGTAGACCATTACTATAAAACAAAATGTGCTCTGAGAAATCTTAACTTCATCAAATTAAAAATGGCAGATTATCAGCCATAATTAACTTTCATATGCCTGATATCTGACAAACCGTGCCATATAGCTAGACCATTACTACAAAACAAAATGTGCGGTTTCATGTAGGGATATGCTTTGAAAATTTTCAACTTGATCAAATTTAAAATGGCCAATTATCGGCCATAATTAACTTTAATATGCCTGATACAGGACAAACCGTGCCAGATAGTTAGATGCTCTAACCTTCAAAATTGGCATAATTTTAAAAACCATGATGATAAAAGTTATTTGTACACTTCTTTAACTTTTCTGATCCAAAAAATATTATGATTTTAACTTTTTAAGTGCCGAACATTCGGTTAAAATTTGCATAAATTCAAGAAGGCAGACAAAAAGCAAAATTGTCCGATTGTTATAATAGTTTTTGAAACGTGCTTAGGAGAAGCAAAGTGAGTCATTGTCTCAACCGTGTGCCATCACCTTTTACAGCAAAGGGGCTGTGCCCCTTTCGAAACCCCATGAACAGCCGCGCGCAAAAAATGGGTCGCTTTTTAGGGTTAGGTAAGTTTTTTTGCTAGAGAAAAACACATAAAATAAAAATAGTCAACAAAATTCAACAGTGATTATTCATTAAATCTATGCGAAGCATTCCTACATCAGCCCCTGGAACAAAAAATCCATAGGATATAATTACACCAGTCTAATAACTACTATAAAACGAAATGTATGGTTTCAGTGAGGACTATAATTTCTTAATGGCAACTTGCTCAAATAAAAAAAAATGCTGACTTGCGACCATCATAGACTTCAATATCTGTAATATACACAGTAATCTCTGCTAGATATTAGGTGAATCATTCCAGCACGTTCAATAATGGCAGAAAAAAATATTCAAAATGACCGATTTATTAAGATTTTTCACATTTGACATTAATAATCAATTTTTCACATTTGACGTTAATAATCTTGCTTAGTGGGCGCTATAACTTCAAAAGTGCTCCATGTATCCTGCTCAAATTTGTAATATGCATGTTACTCATAACCAGTTCTCGGAAAAGTTTAAAAATGGCTAAAAACAATACAAAGTGGCAGATTTATTGTGATTTTTAACATTTTATGTTGATAATTTTACCTTGTGGGCGCAATTTAACTTTAAAGTTTTTCTTGCATCCTGCGCAAATTTGTACTGCCTGCTGATAATAACCAATTCTTGGACAATTTCAACAACTGGGGCAGGCTATTATCGAGTGTGCTCTTGTTAGCTCCCGCCGTCACCGTAGGTGAGCGAAGGGAGCTAGGGATTCTACCTCCGTTTTTTTTTGGCCTCTTCTTTTGCCTATAACTTTGTGAGAAAATAAGCTAGGATAACAATTTTTGGAATGTGGGTTACTTCCAGGTGGCTAATGGACGGGTTAAAATATTTTCAATCTGAATTCAATACGCAAGGTTGCAGAGGAGAAAATGATGATGTGACGGCGTTGGGCCGTTGGGCCGTTGGGCCGTCCGTAAACAATTCGTTTCCGGAGCATATCTCTGAAAGTACTTGTCCGATTGTCTTCAAATTTTACACACAACACCCCTAGGGGGTCTAGTTGTGCCTTTTGGGGTATTTGAACTTTGACCTACTTCTGGTTCAGAACTATGACCTATTTAGACGTTTTGACGCGCACTTCGTTTCCGGAGCAGATCTCGAAAAGTACTGGGCCGATGACAGTCATATTGCACATACATGTTCTCTAAGGTCCCTAGTTGTGCCTTTTCAAGTTTTTGGACCTTGACCTTGAAGTTGACCCAGCACTTTGACCTAATTTATAACATCGGTAAATCCGACTGAAAGATTTTGCGGAATATCATGAAAACCGCTCAAGATAGCTACACCATTACTATAAAACAAATTGTGAGGTTTCAGGAGAGGATGCATCTTGAAAAATTTCAAGTCGATAAAATTAAAAATGGCCGCCTATCGGCCATTATTCACCTCGACAGGCCTGATATTGCGGAATATCATGAAAACCGCTCAAGATAGCTACACCATTAATATCAAATAAATTGTAAGGTTTCAGGAGAGGATGCATCCTGAAAAAATTGAAGTTGATAAAATTCAAAATGGCCGCCTATCAGCCATTATTCACCTCGACAGGCCTGATATTGTGGAATATCATGAAAACCGCTCAAGATATCTACACCATTACTATAAAACAAATTGTAAGGCTTCAGGAGAGGATGTATTTTGAAAAAAATCATTTTGTCAAAGTTCACAATGGCCGCCAATCAGCCATTATTCACTTTCACATGGCCGTTATTTGGTAAACCGTGCTAGATGGCTAGACCATTACTATAAAACAAAATGTGTGATTTCAGGAGAGGATGCATCTTGGAAAAATTTGACTTGATCAAATTTAAAATGGCCGCCTTTTCGGCCATTATTCATTTTTTGGGCTGATATTTGGTAAACCGTGCTAGATGGCTAGACCATTACCTGATTACTATAAAACAAAGTGTGAGTTTTCGGGGGAGGATGCACCCTGAAAATTTTTAACTTACGAATTCAAATTGGCCGACAATCAGCATTATTTACCTCGATAGGCCTGATATCAGGTAAACCGTGCTAGATAGCTAGACCATTACTATAAAGCAAAATGTGACGTTTCGAGAGAGGATGCCTTTTAAAAACTTTCGACTCAATCGAATTCAAAATGGCCGCCTATCGGCCACTATTTACTCGCACATTGCTGATATTTGATAAACCGTGTTAGATAGCTGGACCATTACTATAAAACAAAATGTGAGATTACAAGAGAGGATGCATCTTGAAAAAAATTGACTCGATCAAATTCAAAATGGCCGCCAATCGGCCATTATTCACTTTCACATAGCCGGTTTTTAGTAACCGTACTAGAGGGCTAGACCATTACTATAAAACAAAATGTGAGATTTCAGGAGAGGATGCATCTTGAAAAATTTTGACTTGATCAAATTCAGAATGGCCTCCTATCAGCCATTATTCACTTTCACATGGGCGATATTTGGTAAACCGTGCTAGATGGCTAGACCATTACTATAGAATGAAATGTGAGATTTCAGCTGAGGATGCATCTTGGAAAATTTTGACTTGATCAAATTCAAAATGGCCGCCTTTAGCCCATTATTCACTTTCACATGGCCGATATTTGGTAAACCGTGCTAGATAGCTAGACGATTACTATAGAATGAAATGTGAGATTTCAGCTGAGGATGCATCTTGAAAAATTCTGACTCGTTCAAATTCAAAATGGCCCCCTATCGGCCATTATTTACTTTCACATGCCCAATCTTTTGCTGTGTTAGATGTTAGTCCATTACTATAAAACAAAATTTGAGGTTTCGGGGGAGGATGCACCCTAAGTTTTTAACTAATTTATATCGAATTCAAAATGACCGTAAATCAGCTATTAGTTAACTCGATTGGCCTGATATCGGGTAAACCATGCCAGATAGGTAGACCATTACTGGGATACTGATTAGGATCATTAATTTCAATGGAGGTTTGCAATCTCTGACAGACTGTCTAGTTCTTATCTTACTCTTAGACTGGGCTTCTTAGACCTAGTTGTCTTGCGTCTTGATTTTTGACCTAGACTAGGACTACATTAATAACCCTATACAAAATTGCTTAAATCAAATTCTAATTCGGAGCGGGAGCTCCTGGACTTATGTAGTCTTGTTTCAATTGATTTTCGCTTTTTAAACGATGATTAGAGGCTGAGGCCAATTTCCGTCGCCGACAGCCTTGTTTCAATTTGAAATCATCATAAATATCTTAGCTCTTTCTGATTCATTTGAATACCTATGTCATAGGTGTACAAACATTATAATTATTTTAATTCTTTCAGTATTATTTGTTAGAATCTGACGCTGAAAGGATTAATCTCAAAACACATTGTTCATATTTGTCATTGTAGATTGAGCACATATTTTCTGATAAAACTGGTACTCTGACTGAAAATCAGATGGATTTCAAGCGATGCACTGTTGGTGGTGTAGACTATTCACCAACTGATGACAGCGCCCTTTATGAAGCCACAGGCAAAGACAACGACTCGACTGCTACTGCTGATGCTGAAGTCTTCCCACTGGATAATTCTGGCTTTCTAGGAATGGTATGTACTGTTTCACTTCAACTATTTACAAATAAGTTTACAATTAGGGCAACATTTTTAGTGGCAAAATGACTCAGGGTTTCCGCCAGGAATGTTTTGATTGGGGGGGGGGTGGTCCAAAGAGTTTTAAATTTTGGTGCTTGAAATAGCCTATTTTAACGATATGATAGCAAAATATAGAATATATTTTTATTTTCTTTGCCAACAAGGGGGGATATCTCCATCTGTGGTGCTGAGTGGGGGGAGCCGAGACTCCCCCCCCCCCCCCCCTACTGGCAGAAACCCTGACTCTTATCGTGTAAAAAATAAGTCAACTAGTCCGAATATGAAGAAGCAATCCTTTTCTTTTTACTATATTGGAATAACATCCAATAGAATATCATATTTTATTCCCACCCATCACACCATTGCTCATGTTTATTCAACAATAACTAATCTATTTACTGTTCAGGATAACCTAGCCTTCATTCCAGACACGACGCTGAGGAAGGAAGTCTCCAGAATGAGTTTAAATCACATGGAGGAGGTGTTTGACATTGAAGCCAATGAGCAATCAGAGCGAATACGTAACTTTTTTCTCCTCATGGCCATCTGTAACACAGTGGTCGTGTCACGTGCCACAGATCCAAATATCATTCCTCTCAACGCTGCTGAAGATGTAAGTCGTGTACTGTACTGCTGACACAAGACATTGAACCAATGGTGGCTTTAAGTTGGCCCATCGCCGCAGGCTGTGGGCCAACATTAAACCAGCATTAAATCAATGTCTCGTGTTTGGTGGGAAGGCAGTAAATGATTATGTTTTCTGTACTGCATGGTTCCCACAGATCCTTGGAAACGGGAAAAGTCCTTGAATTTGAAAAAAAATTCCAGGCCTTGAAAAGTCCTTGATTTTTGTAAAAACATAGATAAACCGGGAAAAGTCCTTGATTTTGATCAATCTGTGATGTTTTGCTGTTGATATTGAAAACTTCACGCAGCCGCAACAGCAAGTCGTTAAATAAAAAAAAACTACACTTAAATAATGACTTGGTTTAGGAATGTAGTGTGCCCATTTTATCAATATAAAGTCAAAAGACAAATATCGATAAACAATGCCTACATCTCCTATTTTCTACAATATTGTAATTTCACTGATATGCGTGGTCTGAAATTTGATAAAAACAGTAATAAAAACTCCAAAATTGTCGTTTTTTGCACGTGAAAAGGTCCTTAAAAAATATATTGAGAAGTCCTTGAAAGGTCCTTGAAAAGTCCTTGAATTTCGTATTTGAAAAAGTGTGGGAACCATGGTACTGTATTGCTTGGATCACAGACATGTGTGTTTTCACCCTTATCCTGAGGATCACGACTATTGTCGTTTTAATCTGTTTTATTAGTTGACCAAATCACTGATATTGGGAATTAAATGTGTGTCTAAACATCAAGATTTACAAATATTTATTCTCAATTTTAACAAGTATGAGTAATTTTCAGCCACTTGACGTTGTGGGTCACGGTAGCAAGACACAACTTCAAGTGGGTGAAAATTTAAATAAACTAACTGAGCAGGATAATAGTTAAGCAATTTTCAAATAAAATGACTGTAAAATTTATATTTTTTGTGAGCGATGCTCAGTGAATGAAAGAATTTCAATACCATAAATAAAAATCCCTTTCATCATTTGAAGATGGAGATTGTTTTAGAAATTTAAGCTTGAAATGAATGAATAATACAAACAAACAATTTTAACAATTCAGCGGCACAACTAATAATTAATGATATATCATATGTGTAGATGTTGTTATCTATGAGCTGATCTTTCCTGTGAATACTGCTTCACGGCAGCCTATGTCCAGCCTATGTCTGAAAATATCAAATCATTTTATAAATCAGAATAATATAGACGTTTTTAAATCGAGAATAAATTTTGGAAATTTGTGTGATTGTATTTGTTATTGCTTGTAGGTGTCAAATGGCGATGTATTCATGACAGATAATGAAAACAATCATAAAAATGCTGATGATGTATTTCCATTATCGGAAAATATACCTAGATTGAGAAAGTATAAAGCCAAAGATGATATGGATAACGGTAGTGAAATACCTACATCAAATGGACATCTCAAAATCCCTTCTGTCGGTGCAAACCGAGCCTCCACTTTATCAGAAACGACATTGAAGATGAAGTATGAAGCGGAGAGCCCCGATGAGATGGCCTTGGTAAAGGCTTGCTGCTCGTACGGCTGTAGATTAGTACGTCGATCTCCAGATACAGTCACTGTCTGGCTGCCAGGTCAGTACACAACCCTTACAATGCTGACATATCGTCGCCTCGGAGCTAAAGGATCCTATCTGACACTCGTTAGAGTGGCAGATAGGATCCTTTAGCTCCGAGGCGACGATATAGAATATATAATTTTATATAAACCATGGAGACTAAAGAGGCTTTTCAATTTGAAATCATCATGGTTGACTTGGTTACCTCTTTCCGCTTCATTTGAATACCTATGTTTTGGTCTATGGCAATTATAAATATTTTAATTCTTACAGTGCGGGAATCGACTTTAGACGTCAGAATCGGACGTCAGCAGGTGTCAGAATTCTGTTTTTTAACGTCGATCCCCGCACTGTAGGTGTTAACCTTTGTGCCCGCTAATCACTACTATAGTCAGATTCACATTAAATTCATCAACCAGGATTAATGAATTTCGCGGATGTCTCAGTCAATTCTCAACCAATTTTCATGAAATTTTACATACACTATTTTCCATTCATGTCGTGACTACCCTAAAAATTTCGCGAAGTTTTGGTAAGTATGTCAGAAGTTAGACCATTTGACATGTAATAAAATTCAGAGAAGAAGCTAATGTGTTCATAGAGGGCAACATTTTTATTTATTTACTACATGTCAAATGTTCTAACTTCTCAAATATTTATCATAACTTCGCCAAACTTTCAGGGTAGTCACGACATGAATGGAAAATAGTGTGTGTGTAATTTCATAGAAACTGGTTGAGAATTGACGGAGAAATTGACAAAAATCATTCACCACGGTTAATGTGAATCTGACTATATAGTCGTTTGTTATCTGTTTTATTAGCAGAGATTGTGATAGCAATTGGTGTTTAAAGATCAAGATTTAATATAAATTTAATATTTACTTTTAATATAAATATGTTTTACCAAACTAAATGTTTTTAATATATATGAAGACATAATTTATTATTGGTAGAGGGACAAAATAAATAACTGCAACAACACATAGCACTGCTTTGAGCGCTTATTAACCCTTGAAATGCTGAATTCTTTTTGTAAAATCCAAAGGGTTTTTTTTATTTTGAAATCATTATAAATGGCTTAGTTAGCTGTTTCCGGTTCATTTGAATACCTATGTTATCGGTCTACGGCCATTAGAAATATTTTTACTCTTACAGTGCGGGGATCGACTTTAGACGTCAGAATCTAATGTCTACAGACGTCAGATTCTGACGACTAAAGTCGATCCCTGTGCTGTAAGGGTTAATATATTTATATATATATATATGTGGATCGCTTACGTTGATAGGGAAAAATTTGTTTAAAAACTTTTGATTAGCATTTAGTTGTAACTTGCTAGACATCCTTATCATTGATGTATAAATATTTTGCTAGTCAATTACAAATTTGATTAGTAAATGGACAGAATTGCGTAGCATTTTGCTATGCGATACTGAACAATTTTTTCCCTGGTTGATCAATATTAGTTTGCATCTAGATTCTGTTGATTCACATTGAGCATTTTTTTCAGCTGAGGGTGAAATTACTATAAAAATCCTGCACATTCTTAACTTTGACGCGGATCGTAAGCGAATGTCTGTGATTATCCAGCATCCAGCCACCAACGAAATCATCCTGCTTTGTAAGGGAGCGGATTCTGCAATAACTCCCCACCTCAGGCATCACCCAGGTATTTAAATGTGTTTCACCCTTTCAGAGCGGGGACCGTCTTTAGACGTCAGAATCTGAAGTCTGTAGACGTCAGATTCTGACATCTCAAGACAGTCCCCGCACTGAAAGAATGATTTCAAATCGAAAAGAACTCTTTGGTCCCCATGGTTTATACAAATATATTTCAGGGCTTAAAGGGTTAACATAACTTGCATCACCTAGGATGAATGTTTGCATTTGTTAGATTGTTTGTTAGATAATTTTGGCTGAATACAACAAGTTTTCAAAAAATAATTATCAGTGTAATTTGACTCGATCGAATGGATTGGGGGAATGCATTGCTTTTGCTGTGTAGTTGGAACAATTTCTGGTTGCATTATTATTTTTCCGATGCATGGTTGATTAGATATTAGAAATCAGCATGACATATTTGCCAAATATAGACATTTCTCACATGTTTTGGATCAGTTTTCTTGCACCTTTTTGTCTTGGGGGAGGGGGGGGGCAGGTTTTTATAGATGTTAGCATTGCCATTCTTATTCAGCAAAATTGAGAACATCAGGTACAGGGAATTGGGAGTTATGCACCAGTATTTGCAGATTTTCACTTTCCACTGGTTTAAAAAAACATTATCACCATTATCCTCTTTCTTTCTCAATGCACCCACATCTCTGAGCATACTTTTTTTAAACTTATTCATCCTTTTTGTTTGTTTTTCTGTTAAACACAGGTCAACCTGAACAAGAGAAAATTCTGCAGTTAACTCAGAAACACTTGTTGGATTACGCCAAACAAGGTCTGCGCACATTGTTCATGGCTCGTAGAGTTATCCCGCAGGACATATACAGAGCCTGGGCCCAGCAAATGAGCCAGGCAGAGAACTCAGTGGGCAGCAACACAGAAGAGCTTATCTTTGAAGCTGTCTGCAATATTGAAACAGATTTAGAATTACTAGGTAAGTCTATTTTTTACCTTCTTGACTTTCACATATTAACTTCACGTTGGTCATTAAAGCAGCTGTGTCGTTTTACATCACTGAACCATAATCTTTACATTGCTTCGGCCCCCACCCCAGTGTGACAATAATGCGCATGCGTGTGGGCCCACAATGTTTACTCAGCTAATCGTGATGACTGACCTACTTTAACAGCAAAAACTTTAGTTGTCAGTCAGCATGATGAAGGTGATAGCCCCAGATGTATTTAACTCTTCAATCCTTAAAGCGCTAAAAACAATTAGTATAAAACAACTTGAAATCATAATAAATGTTCTAGTTAGCTCTTTCTACTTGATTTGAATACCTATGTTATGGGTCTACGATCATTATAAATAATTATACTCTTTCAGTGCGGGGATTTACTTTAGAAGTCAGATTCTGACGTCTAAAGTCCACGCACTGTGAGGGTTTAACCCTTAAAGCGCTGAATTAATTTGTAATAAAACATGGAGACCAAAGGGTTTTCTTCAATTTGCAATCTTCATAAATGTCTTCGTTAGCTCTTTCTGATTCATTTGAATACCTATGTTATGGGTCTACGACCAATATAAATATGTTAATTCTTACAGCGCGGGGATCAACTTTAATAAAAATAATATAATTTTATGAAATACCCAGCTAAGGCCAGACGTTTTTCGGAATAAAATAAAAATTCAGATATGTCTGCAAAATGTGGACTGTGTTGAAAGGCATACCTTTTTGAAGGCGGTTGATCAAACAAATGTAAGAGTGGTTTAGGGGAATGACCTCAGCATCTGGTAGGCACGCGGGGGACGGCTTCATAGGCCACGAATAGTTGTGTGTGTTGGTTCTCAGGACCACAAAATATGTTGAAATCGGAGAGTTTTCACAAGAAAAAAAATGTGGGCCATAATAATAATGTGGAATAACATGTTGTGGTATTGGTATGTTGTGTGATGCGATGGTGGTGCTCAAACCCTTTGCCACCCTTGTGCTGCTCTAACCGTATATACGGTTTCAAGCATGTTTTAGATCAAAAGAAATATCACTAATTTGGTAGATGCTTAGTTAATCCAATATTTCAATTTGAGAGATGTCTATTTTTAATAAATATTATCATTTTTCATTCAATGAAATGAAAACTTGCAAACATTTCAGCAGCACAAGGGCTGATCAAAAGCTAGTGTGATTTTTCATTCTAGAGTATCTTTCCTGTTGTAGGTGCCACAGGTATTGAAGATAAATTACAGGAAGGGGTTCCAGAAACGATAGCTGCTCTGAGGGAGGCTGGGATCTCAGTGTGGATTCTGACAGGTGATAAACAGGTGAGAAGCAATTGTGAAATGTTTAATAAAAACAATTTTTTTTTTTCATTTGCCACCCACTTCAAGTCATCTTCATCCAATACAAGTCAAGAATTGCGACAGCAATTCGCAGCTTGTCGTGTATGAAGATTACAAAGGTTGAAGATTACAAAGGTAACTTAAAAGGTAACTTCAGGCTTGAAAGGGTTAAAAACAGATAGTATTATCATGATCATTTGGCTACATGATAGATGTGCTAATAACTCTTAAAAACACTATAGTTGAAGAATTGATTTTTTTGAATCAAAACATAGGCCTATCTAACAAATTGAATTCTCTTTTCTTTTTCATTATGTTTTTTTAACACCGCTAAAAAGGACTACAGTCATTTTAAATTTGTTTTATTACCCGGTCAAACAACTGTTATTGGGAAAGAAACAGGTGTTTAAGCATCCAGCTAGATTTGTAAATGTTTGGTATCAAATTATAAAGAAAAGAAACAAGTGTTTGAGCATCTAGCTAGATTTGTAAATGTTTGGTCACAAATTTAACAGAAAAGAAACAAGTGTTTAAGCAGCCTACTAGATTTGTAAATGTTTGGTCTGAAATTAGAAGGAAAAGAAACAGGTGTTCAAGCATCCAGCTAGATTTGTAAATGTTAAGTCTCAAATTTAACAGAAAAGAAACAGGTGTTTAAGCATCGTCACAAATTTAACAGAAAAGAAACAAGTGTTTAAGCATCCAGCTAGATTTGTAAATGTTTGGTCTCAAATTAAAAAGAAAAGAAACAGGTGTTTAAGCATCCAGCTAGATTTGTAAATGTTTGGTCTGACATTAAAAAGAAAAGAAACAGGTGTTTAAGCATCCAGTCAGATTCGCAAATGTTTGGTCTCAAATTGAACAGAAAAGAAACAAGTGTTTAAGCATCCAACTAGATTTGTAAATGTTTGGTCTGAAATTATAAAGATAAGAAACAAGTGTTTAAGCATCCAGCCAGATTCGCAAATGTTTGGTCACAAATTTAACAGAAAAGAAACAGGTGTTTAAGTATCCAGCAAGATTTGCAAATGTTTGGTCTTAAATTCAGGGAAACATTTGTTCAAAAATTATTGATTAGCAATTTTATTTTCCAAGTTGTAACTTGTAGACATTGTTATCATTGATGTATAAATATTTTGCTAATCAATCACAAATTTGATTAGCAAATGGGCAGAATTGCATAGCATTTTGCTATGAGATACTGAACAAATTTTTCCCTGATATTAAACAAATATGGGTAATTTTTCCCCATTTGATGTGATGGCGAGACACAATTTCAAGTTGGGGAAATATAAATTATTTAACCCTTTCAAGCCTGAATTCACCATTGTCATCGACTTATAGTGGTTGAAGATGACTTGAAGTGAGTGAAAAATTAAAGAAAACTGACATGTATTGGTAAACAAGTTTCATGGGAATTTTCATTCTAAAACCCTTGGTTGTAAGAAAATTAAGTCTGTTTTCAGGGATGTAAAATGATGCTTTAATGCATCGTGAGGACTTTAACTAGGGTTAACTTAGCGCTTTAAAGGCTAACCCTTATAGCACGGGGATCGACGCTAGAGGTCAGAATCTGACGTCTGTAGATTTCAGATTCTGACGTCTAAGGCCGATCCCCGCACTGTAAGAGTAAAAATATTTCTAATGGCCATAGACCCATAATATAGGTATTCAAATGAAGTGTATAAAGCTAGCTGAGACATTGATGATGATTTCAAATTGATAAAAAACATTTTCTCCATGGTTTACGCAAAAATTTCCAGCGCTTTAAGGGTTATAGGACAAACATAGAGACAAATATTTGATAAGTGATAAAGAGTGATAAAAAGTGATAATTGAATATCTACAATCCTTTGAAATCCTTGCATCAAATAGTGTTTAAAATAAGAATATTTGTAATCAGCAGTGTCAGAGTGTGCTTGTCCTAACCTATCCTAATGTGTGTGGTGTGCAATGTTTTGCACAATTATATTTTGTACCCGAATGAATAGTCTCGCAACCCACAATTTCAAGTGGATTAAAAATATGTCCAGATTTGAATTAAAACATATGCCAATCTTGCAAATTTCTCCTTCAAATTTACTTACTTTTTTAAAGGAAAAAATGGCCATAGACGTAATACGCACTTTAAGGTTGGGCCTTTATCACAACACATGTATTATTTTAGCTGCACCACTTGCCTGTAATAATGGCGTTAATGTGATGACATCCACTTATATATGTATATTTTTATCTGTTTTCGTAGGAGACTGCATTGAACATAGCTTATTCTTGTCAGCTGATTTCATTTGACCAGGAAGTGATTGTTATGTCTGCCAAAAACAAGGTAATTTTGTCATTGGTAATGCCATTAATAACATACTTTTATCGCAGCTATTTTTCTGTAAAGTCAATGTGGTAATCTACAAAATACCGTAAGATTTGCAGAAAATTCCTGATCAATAGTATCTGCAACTATTGATTTATCTTTTTACCCTTACAGTGTGAGGACCGTCTTTATACGTCGAAATCTGCCGTGTAAACGGAAAATTCTGACGTATAAAGACGGTCCCCGCACTGAAAGAATTAAAATATTTCCAATTGTCGTAGACCCATGACATAGGTATTCAAATGAATCAGAAAGAGCTGACTAAGACATTTATGATTATTTCAAATCGAACAAATCTCTTTAGTTTCCATTATTTATACAAAATAATTCAGCGTTGTAAGAGTTACCATCCATTTAACCTTGTGCAATTATTTTCTGTTGTATGATTGTATTGTAAATCATGAAATTGCTAATTTCATTTACAGGAGATGACGGAAAATCTGATAAGAAGTCGTTTGGAATATTTGGAGAGTAATGGCGCAAAGCCATTGCCTGATGCAATGCTTTCCGAAGAAGAACAGGAAGTTTCATTCAGCCAGCCACAAGCAAACACGGAATCATCCACGCCATTTTCTGACAGGCCCAGAGCACTGGTGATAAACGGTACCACACTAAAGTGGGCTTTAAGTGATGAAATGGAAAATGATTTCCTGAAATTGACACAATTTTGTAATTCTGTTCTTTGTGTCAGAGCAACTCCAATTCAAAAGGTGGGAATGATATTATTTAGATTTCATTAATTTTCTTGTAGCTGATAATTTTGCTAATATAAAGATCACTGGCAGATGCTCATAGCCCTCAAAATGCTACTTTGTGGAATTTAATTTTTTATGTATTTGTACAATTTGAATAAAGTTAGACCTTTAATTTTGCAAATTTAACCAGGGGCGTACCGCCCTATACACAACGTACGCAAACGGTTACACATTAATTTGCAAATTTCAAATTTTTTTGGGGGAGGACCCCAAATCCCCCCCATTTGCCACCCCTCCGCCAACTTTTTTTTACAAAAACGGTTACACATTAAAAAGCCTCTAGGAACGCCCCTGTTAACCCTTTCAGATTATGACGTCTAAAGGTGAAAAACCCTTTAACCTTTACAGCGCGGGGATCGACTTTAGTCGTCAGAACCTGACGTCTGTAGACGTCAGATTCTGACGACTAAAGTCGATCCCCGCACTGTAAGAGTAAAAATACTTCTAATGGCTGTAGACCCATAACACAGGTATGCAAATGAATCGGAATGAACTGAATAAGACATTTATGATAATATCAAATTGGAATGAACCCTTTGGTCTCCAAGGTTTTTATAAAAAAAATTAGCACTTTAAGGGTTAATCTCCATGGTTTATACTAAAATATTTCAGCGTTGTGAGGGTTAACCCTCATTTCTCTTTGAAGGACAAAACAGACGCGATTAGCCATTTAACCCTTACAGCGCGGGGTAGACTTTGACGTCTGTAGACTAAAGTCGATCCTCGCACTGTAGACCCATAACATAGGTATTCAAATGAATCAGAAAAAATTGAATAAGACATTTACGAGGATTTCAAACTAAAAAAAACAACTTTTTTTACGCTGTTTTTTTACAAATTAATTTAGTGCTTTAAGGTTAAGAGTTAACCTTTTAACCGCCGGTGCCGCATATCTTCGGATATTCATTTCTTATTAGCACATTAAGTACCACCTTGTAAACATGTTAAAGATAAAATGTGACATAAATCAACAATATTTGAAAACAGTTGACCTCCATTTTGTCAAATCTGAATAATTTTCACCCACTTGAAGTTGTGGATCGCGTCAGCGAGACACAACTTCAAGTGGGTGAAAATTCAGATTGAATAATTTGGCGGTGAAAGGGTTAAAGGATAAGTTATGAACTGTGCAAATTTGCAAATTGATTCTTCTCTGATGTGACTAGTTACTTAGGTACTCAGATACTACTTTCAAGTTTACCAGATAATTTATATCTGATCAGAAAAAGATCTTTTATTTGCATGAAATCTGTCAATTCAGGATAATGTTTAATTAGCCATAAAAGAAATCTGTGTATACAGACTATGATTTATTGCTAACTACATCTCTGTCTATTCTTTTTCTGTGTCTATATTTAAATTCACTTGTAGTTATTCTTCTTTTATATTTCACATCAAATTATATATTAATATAGTAATAATACATGCTAATGTTCAAATTCATAGTGATATTAATACTTGTAGGCATACGTTGTGAAACTAGTCCGAGACAAGCTGCAGAAACTAACCCTATCAATAGGTGAGTCACAGATTTTATGAGTTGTGTTATGGCCGATGTTAGTGATGGAAATTGGTCGGGATTTTATAATCGATGATCGGTTTGAATTGGTTGGCACAACTGACCGATGATCACAGTTAATCGGTTTCGCGACGTTTTTATGCGGAAGGCTAACATGGCACTAAGAACAACACACAAGTTCTCAAATCCTATTTGATTCACATGTGGAAGATTAACATGGCGCTTAAAGAACAACACACAAGTTCTCAAATCCTATTTGATTCACATGCGTAAGATTAACATGGCGCTTAAAGAACAACACACAAGTTCTCAAATCCTATTTGATTCACATGCGGAAGATAAACATGGCGCTTAAAGAACAACACACAAGCTCAAATCCTGTTTCATTCACATTTGAATTTTTTTTTTTTAAATCATAGTTTTTTTTTATTGCGACAATCGATTAATGACGTTTGTAATCGATAATTACAATTAGATGAGTAAGCGACCTATTATCGATTATAATCGATCATGGTACATCACTAGCTGATGTAGAGCCTAGATTTAACAGAAATCTTAGATCAGCTGATTTGTTGTTCAAATAGGTGCTTAGGATATGTAAATGTAATTAATGTGTTCAACACCCCTTAACCCTTTAGACTAACCCTTTCAAGCCTGAATTTACCATTGTTGTTTCATTCACTACAAGCCGCGAATTGCTGTCGCAATTCTCAACTTGTAGTGAAAAAAGATGACGTGAAGTGGGTGGAAAATTAATGAAAATTGCCATGTATTGGTAAACCAGTTTCATGGAATTATTCATTATAAAACCCTAGTTGTTGGGATATTAAGGGATTTTCAAAGATGTAAAATGATGCTGTAATGCACAAAGGGTTAAAGGGTTGATGAATCAGACAGATAAGGGGAATTCATTGGAAAGTGTGTCTTCCTGCTACATGTATGTTATTGCAAGGTGAATATTGTAACATTGCCTTGTTTTGTGCAGGTGATGGGGCAAATGACGTGAGTATGATACAGACAGCTGACATCGGGGTCGGTATATCTGGACAGGAAGGTATGCAAGCCGTTATGGCATCAGATTTCGCTCTAGCACGATTTCACTTCCTTCGTCGTCTTTTGTTTGTGCATGGACACTGGTGTTATGATCGTCTAGCGAAGATGATTCTATACATGTTTTACAAGAATGCGGTAAGTTTATTTATCTCATTATATCTATGGTTGTGTTCCTATTATTTAAACTTATTCTTAATGGTTGTAAAATTTATTATAAGTGGTAATGTTTAGAACTATAAATATTTTTTAAATATATATTTTTTAAAATATTTGTTTCTTTCACTTGTATCTCTATTAAAAACTAAATTAAAAAAAACAACTAAACTAAAGATAATTAATAATTGTTTAATCAGGTAAGAATTTTTTTTAGCAGCTTAAAATTTATTAACACCATTCCCTTTTAATGATATATAATATAGAGAGAAATAGTTTCTGACAACTTCCTAGATGTCTCCAATTACTTTTGTCAATATTTTCATTCTCCATGTGTTTCCAGGTATTTATATTCATGCTGTTATGGTTTCAAATTTACAATGGATTCTCCGGTGGTGTATTTTTAGACGACATCAATCTGATCATGTTTAATTTAGTGTGGACCTCCCTACCGCCTATTGTTCTGGGTATTTTTGACCAGGATATATCTGACAAAGCTCTTTATATGAAACCTCCGCTTTATAAGCAAGGACCCAAGTGCAAGGTTAGCAATTACTCCTAACCCCTGAAGATCTCAATTATCCAGTGCAAATGTTTAACTAGTCTTGTTGTCTACTGCTGGTACTATTTTCAACCAGGTGATCATGTATATGACATCTGAAAACTCTGATTTACTTTGTTATCTGATATCATGCCAACATTGGTAGTCGCTCATGTTTATTTTGAGATCTCATGCCATTTGGTGGTTGGTTCTGATTTATTTTTGTTATCTCATGACAACATTGCTGGTTTTTCCTGTGTCACATGTAAACATATATCAAATTAAATTAATTTGTCTTTGCAGGGGTATCGCAAGTACTCTTATTTCATACAAATAGCTGATGCAACATGGCAAAGTCTGGTTCAATTCTTTGTGCCTTATTTTGTGAGTATACAGTGTTTGTAACGGTCAAATTTAACCCTTCTGCTGCTGTATTGTTTGTTTCTATTTTCATCATTTGAAGCTGGAATTGCTAACGCAATTTCCAGCTTCAAATGATGAAAAATAGTGATATTTATGAAAAAATTGATATCTCCAAAATTGAATTTTTGGATTAACTAAGCATCTACCAAAAACTATTTTATCAAATTTAGTGATATTTCTATTGATCTAAAATATGTTTGAAACCGTATTTATGCAGTCTTAGTAGCACAAGGGTTAAAAATATGTGTCGGATAAAGTAGGATTTCTGTCAATTTGGTGCCTATCTGTCGGATTTTAGAGGAAAAACTGGCCAATATTATTACTACACCCAAATGGCAACTCATCTATGACAATTTGTTATAAAAAGATCACCAAGAAACACAAATTTGTCAAAAGAGATTGATCTGAAGTGGATTTAGAATGGCTTGACGACGTTTGTGGTTTGAAGGTTTTTTTTCGTCTCACTGTTTATATTTATTAACAATAGTTGGTTCACGTTAACCCTTGTCTTGCTGAATTGTTTGTTTCTGTTTAGTTTGAAACTTGCCTTAAAACACACATATATATATATAATATACAGTCCTAGCAGGACAAGGGTTAAATTTAACACTTAGCGGTCAATCCTCACTCTCATTTTTAACCCTTAAAGTGCTGAAATATTTTAATATAAACCAAGAAATGACAGAGTTTTTCAATTTGAAATCATCATAAATGTCTTGGTTAGCTCTTCCCACTTCACTTAAAACAGTGTTATGTGTCTATTATAAATATTTTACTCTTTCAGTGCGGGGATCGACTTTAAACGTCAGATTCTGAAAAGGTTAAATAACTCTTTGCTCTAAGAACTTTAGCTCCATATATTTTTATTATTATGCATTTATTTTCTAGGCATACCGTGGTGGTTCCATTGGAATTTTTGAATTTGGTGTTACTGCTAACACAGGATCAGTTTGGTGTGCACTCCTACATTGTTGTATTGAAACAAATTACTGGGTAAGCAGCGTCTGATGTCATGCTTTCAATCTATATAAGCAGTGCTGGTGTAAAATGTTTACCACTTTCTTAATCCTCAAACACTGAATTATTTTTGTTTAAACCATTGAGACTAAAAGTTTTTCCCATTTTGAAATCATCATGTCTTAGTTAGCTCTTTCCGCTTCATTTGAATATCTATATTATGGGTCTACGACCATTATAAATATTTTAACTCTTTTAGTGTGGGGATCGTCTTTATACGTCAGAATCTGACGTCAGATTCTGACATATAAAGACGGTCCCACGCTTGAAGGGTTAACTTACTGATAATACCTTTATCTGTATACTGTATGTTGGTCCTACATGTGATTTTTTAAATCTTATTATTCTTAAATTTATTAAAATTTATTTCATTATTTTATTCCATTGGCTTTGTGTTTTCTCTTTTTCAGACCATATTTCATTTGTTAATCATGGTGTTAAGCTTGGTGTTGTTTTACGGCGGTAATATTATACTCGGTGTTTTGGATCCGAGCTTCCTCCTGCCCATATATCAAACACCGCAGCGCATCTTCTCATCACTTATTCACTGGCTCTGCTTAGTCCTCATCATCTTAATGGCGCTGGCACCAAGGTATTTAACCCTTTGAGTGCGGGCGGCGCTTTTAAGCGCATTCATGCTGTTTTTCCACAACTAAAATTTGACAGAAATTGAACAAATATGCATGTATAAATCTTGAGTAAAGCCCCCATTGTGAAATTTAGCAGGTTTAATTTTGAAGTGAGGAGGTATTTTCCTTTCATTTGAAGTTGGCAATTGCGTGAGCAATGCCAACTTCAAATGAAAGGAAAATGTTAAGTTGTAATGAAGCAATTAAAGAGTTAATAACGGTAACTTTTCAGTACATCAGTACAGGGAATGTTAACCCTTTCACCACCACAGCCTATTTTTGTAAGCTGAATGCTAGTCTTTTAGCTTTAGTGGTGTGAAGGATTTAACCCTTAAAACGCTGAATTAATCTAGTATAAATCATGGAGACCAAAGGGTTTTGATCAATTCGAAAGCATCATAAATGTCTTAGTTTGCTCTTTCTGATTCATTTGAATACCTATGTTATGGGTCTACGACCATTAGTAATATTTTTATTTTTACAGTGCAGGGATCAACTTAAGTCGTCAGAATCTGACGTCTACAGACGTCAGATTCTGACGACTAAAGTCAATCCCCGCGCTGTGAGGGTTAACCCTTAAAACGATGAAATATTTTTATATAAAACATGAGAACAAAGGGTTGTTTTCAATTGATATCATCATAAGTATCTTAATAACTTTAAATAAATGTTTTATATAGTTAGCTCTTTCTGCGTCTTTTAAATACAGGTGTTATGGTTCTACTACCATTATAAATATTTTACTCTTTCAGTGTGCTGATCGACTTTAGACATGTCTGACATGTCAAAATTTGGTCCCCGCGCTGAAAGAGTTAAGCATGTGTCCATACAATTGATCACAGGGATTGAGTTCCATCAGTAGTTTTATCCTCTTGTTTTTAGCAAATCAAGAGAACCATCTTGGGACCGCAATTGTGTTTAATCAGTAATAATTTGAAATACTTGACCCTTTCAGCGTGGGGACCTACTTTAGACGTCTAAAGACGGTCCCCGCTCTAAAAGAATTGAAAAAATAACAAATGCCATAGACATTATACAAACATAGTTCATCATTGTAAGGGTTAAGTTAACAGAATAACAGGCATTTCAAGATACCAGGCATTTATTGGGTTTCGATAACTAGATTCAGCTGAAAGTGGGTGAAAATTTTTATTCAATGACATTACAATTAACCCCCAGAGCACTGATGTCTACTGCAGTAGACATTCTGTGTTTTATTAGCACCTGTATTTAACCAGATGTTGACTGCAGTAGACATTCTGTGTTTTATTAGCACCTGTTTAACCAGATGTTGACTGCAGTAGACATTCTGTGTTTTATTAGCACCTGTTTAACCAGATGTTGACTGCAGTAGACATTCTGTGTTTGATTAGCACCTGTTTAACCAGATGTTGACTGCAGTGGACATTCTGTGTTTTATTAGCACCTGTTTAACCAGATGTTGACTGCAGCAGACATTCTGTGTTTTATTAGCACCTGTTTAACCAGATGTTGACTGCAGTAGACATTCTGTGTTTTATTAGCACCTGTTTAACCAGATGTTGACTGCAGTAGACATTCTGTGTTTTATTAGCACCTGTTTAACCAGATGTTGACTGCAGTAGACATTCTGTGTTTTATTAGCACCTGTATTTAACCAGATGTTGACTGCAGTAGACATTCTGTGTTTGATTAGCACCTGTTTAACCAGATGTTGACTGCAGTAGACATTCTGTGTTTTATTAGCACCTGTATTTAACCAGATGTTGACTGCAGCAGACATTCTGTGTTTTATTAGCACCTGTTTAACCAGATGTTGACTGCAGTAGACATTCTGTGTTTTATTAGCACCTGTTTAACCAGATGTTGACTGCAGTAGACATTCTGTGTTTTATTAGCACCTGTTTAACCAGATGTTGACTGCAGTAGACATTCTGTGTTTTATTAGCACCTGTATTTAACCAGATGTTGACTGCAGTAGACATTCTGTGTTTGATTAGCACCTGTTTAACCAGATGTTGACTGCAGTAGACATTCTGTGTTTTATTAGCACCTGTATTTAACCAGATGTTGACTGCAGCAGACATTCTGTGTTTTATTAGCACCTGTTTAACCAGATGTTGACTGCAGTAGACATTCTGTGTTTTATTAGCACCTGTTTAACCAGATGTTGACTGCAGTAGACATTCTGTGTTTTATTAGCACCTGTATAACCAGATGTTGACTGCAGTAGACATTCTGTGTTTTACTAGCACCTGTATAACCAGACGTTGACTGCAGTAGACATTCTGTGTTTTATTAGCACCTGTATAACCAGATGTTGACTGCAGTAGACATTCTGTGTTTGATTAGCACTTGTTTAACCAGATGTTGACTGCAGTAGACATTCTGTGTTTTATTAGCACCTGTATTTAACCAGATGTTGACTGCAGTAGACATTCTGTGTTTTACTAGCACCTGTATAACCAGACGTTGACTGCAGTAGACATTCTGTGTTTTATTAGCACCTGTATTTAACCAGATGTTGACTGCAGTAGACATTCTGTGTTTTATTAGCACCTGTTTAACCAGATGTTGACTGCAGTAGACATTCTGTGTTTTATTAGCACCTGTATTTAACCAGATGTTGAAAATAAAATATGTATTAAATCTTGAAACACTGATATATGTTGGGACTTAAATTTCAGAAATCACCCAAATTTTCAGTCACTTGAATTTGTGTGTCGCAGTAGCGACTTCAAGTGGGGAAAATTTAAATTGAATAGCTCAGTGCTCTAGGGTTTAAAGGGTCACATTATACTATGCGTTATCAAGATATAGCCTGAAGTAGGTGAAAATTTAATTTTGATTCGATAATTAAGCAGTTAACACTTACAACGCTGAATTACTTTGTATAAACCATGGAGACCAAAGGGTTATTTTTAATTTGAAATCATCATAAATGTCTCAGCTGTTTCTGATTCATTTGAATACTTATGTTATGGGTCTACGGCCATTATAAATATTTTTACTTTTACAGTGCTGTGAGGACTAAAGGGTTAACTGCTGTAAAAACAAGCAGTAAATGTTTATAAATCATATATCTATCATTGTATATAACATTTTTTTATTATTATTTTAAATCACTTAATGCTTGTACATATATTTACACCACTTTCTACTTTATCATATTATTATGCACTGTATCATATAATTACTGTTGATTTTAATGACGCATAAGTTTACTCAGACTTGCCGTCGTCAATAAATATCTATCATATAAATAATAATATTTACATTTGATTTGCATTTACGACAACCCGCGGGAATGGTATCATTTTTGTCAATATTATTTTTTGCAGATATGTACTGCGCACACTGCAGAACAGTTTATGGCCATCACCTGTTCTGAGATGTCGGAATATTGATAGGAAAACTCACAAACATGTTAATGTTCAATCTATGACACCGACAATACCCACAATAACTCATACAGGCGTAGATTCGCCTTCATCAAGTACAGCAAATGTGCGTGCGACGAGTCCTGCAGGAGATGATGTGCCGTGCATTAGCGGCACACTGGAACAGACAGAAGACAAGAAAGATGTGAACATTCCATGTGATACGTATGACACACATTTATGACAGGCATCAAACAATCAGCTGACCCCATGTTTTGTGATAGGTAAATATTTAACTAATTTGTACAAATACTCGTGTTTGCAGCTGCTCATGTATAACTGATTTTAAAATGTTACTGTTATCACTTGTTGAATTCCATTTTAATCAGGTCTATTTTCATACACTGTGTGTGTTTTCATAGATTATTGTTATGCTATATATGCACTTATACTACATACAAAACACTCAGATACTCAAAGTATTTTACTAGATTTGTATCAAATGCATTTTGTAATGTGATCGCATTTCATTAGTGAAAAACGGAAAGTGAAGAAGGATAAAAATATTTAAAATGTCTATCGGTGATAGTCATCGAGTCAAGTTTGTACTGTTTACCTGCTGATATTGTAACTGGTTTTGTTTCTGTTTGTTTATTGCTGTGTATTTCTATGTGCAAAAATATACTCCAATGAACACTTTGTTAATGTTACAGGGGTGAGCAAGGTACATGAGCCCACAATTGTGAATATTAACACTTTTGAAAAACGTATTTTTTTAATTTGTGTTGTATGTGTCATATGTGAACACTGAGCAGGCACGTTTTTCATTGACCAATAAAAATAGTCAAGAGCCATCACAATTATTTCCCCAAATCCTTGAAACCCTGGGAGAGTTGTTGATGGGGCCCTATTTATCACCCTGCACAGTGTGGGGGCAACGCAGCCCAGGCTTCGCTTTTCCCTACTGTGATACTAAGTCTCGCATTTGTATAAAATTGTGTTCTTGAGTTTACAACAATTACTACAACTAGCAGTGATAGGTTTGTGAGTGAGTGAAGATATATGGCAATCTCATGACATTTTTTTAAAACAGTTCAAACGCTTACCACAATGTATTTGTTTAGATAACAACCTGAATATTACTTTCATACAAGCACCAAATTTCATTGGCAATTTTACTTGGTAGGAATACCAAGCCTGCTGGCTCCAAATATATATCATCAATTAGGTTCAAGTGACACATTCACCACCAGAGCCTAGGTTTCTAAGCTTAATGTTGTGGTATTCAGCTTACAAAAGCGAGCTTTGGTGGTGAAACAGTCAACCCTTGTGCTGCTGGAACTGTATATATACGGTTCAAGCATATTTTAGATCACTAGAATTATCACTAAATTTAATAAAATATTTTTTGTTAGATGCCTAGCTAATCCAATAATTCAATACTGGTGATGTCTATTTTGTCATAAATAATCATTTTTTCCATTTATTTAAAGCTGGAAATTGCGTTAGCAATTCCAGCTTCGAATGGATGAAAAATAAAAGCAAACAGTTCAGCAGCACGAGAGTTAATAGCAAAGTGACACTTAAGTCTAAATTCAGGTGACAGGTGTGCAGGACCTTTGTTGTATTCGGTTCCCTGCTACTCTGAAACCCTGCTAAATATGCCCAACATATCCAAACCATACATTGCTGTGATAATAAAGACAACTTCCATACATAGCTACATATGTGGATTTTTGAATAGAATTCTATTATTTAAATGTATGTATCTGTTATATTCTAAGGGTTGTTGAGTGGGGCATTTTTATTTATTTTTTAATAATAATGAATCATTTATTATGTAGAAGCTGATTATAATTATGCTACACAATTGTCTGCATATTTCAACCTGAAGTGATATGGTCAAATACCCGGTATGACTGGGCCGGTATGACTCATTTACTGCGCGAGGCCCAGTCACACTGACCGCCATTTTGTTTCCACAGCCAGCTGTGTAAAAACGACATCCGCGATGCTTACCAAAAAATTCGGATGCCATGAAATTGAGACGAATATTTCAAGTGCCTACGAAAATTAGGCCATTTTCAGCAGGCGTAAACTTTTGATCGTATTAGAACTAGTCTATTAATTACATTTAAAAATGGAGGTCACTGTGTCAGAGCCTTGTGATGTCATCAGGGTAATGGTCAAAGTGATCTTCAAATAATTATCACACATGTGAACTGTAGAAAGGAAGGCTCACCTTGTATATATTGTCCTTTATTGCGGAGTTAACTTTCTACTTACCTGAGAAATTAACACATTTACTTGCGCATTCACCAGTTACAATAGAAAGCAGCAGGATATCTGATTTCAGGCATACATGTCCAATATAGGACATACAGGAATAACTGATAAAAAGAGTTTTTTGGTACACTTGCTACATTTCCACAGCAACCTAAAATTGAAAAAGACTTCAGCAATTCTAGTCTATGGACATGTTCACATATTATGGACATATTGACCGTTATCCGGCTGAGTTTATTTAAATTTTCTCCCATTTGAAGTTGTGACTCACTACCACAACCCACAACTTCAAGTGGGTGAAAATTACTCATATTTGTTTAATTTGAGATGTATGCTTTGCAAATCCTGTTGTTTAAACTCCCCTTTTGTTCCCAATATCACTGATTTTATCGACAGATAAAACAAAATAAAAGCGACAATAGTCATGATCAGCAGGACAAGGGTTACGAAGCCCAAATAAAAATGATGAGTCACTTTTATTTAGCGCTTTAATGGTTGACTTCGGTTGTGACCTTGACATTCATCAGATCATTGCAGCTGGCCATGTTCTCATTGTAATAAACTGCTTCTGAAAAATGTGGTTATGAAAGAATAATGCAAACCTAAGATATACCAGATAACGGTCACTATTCTGCTCTTCAAAGCCAAAAGGCAGTAACTCCTTACTTGAAAAGTAAACAGTGACTGCCTTTAGGCTTTGCATGTCAGTATTGTTAATGTTAATTTATTGATGATGTAAAAACACAATATGGACAAACTAACCTGTTTTTTTTCGATGTGTTTTGTCAAGTGTTAACTTTGTGCAGCTAATGCCGATATCGCACTGGTTTAAAGTATTTCACATTGGAGTGCTTAATACTTATAAAAGTGCTTTAATTGCATAAGAATGTTACTCTATATATGCTATATTATGTCCCTTTTAATATGAGCTTAACAATAACGTGTCTTCCCGACAAACACAAGATATCAATCAAATGTTGTCCCGGTGTTGGACCAAGTGCAACACTGTTTGGATGTCTTGTGTTTGCTGGGTTTTGTTTATTATGTCTATTATAAACTAAATCAGGAAAACATTCCACCTCTGTAAATTACAAGTGTACATTTAACATTACATAACTCTTACAGACATAAATGTTTTATATAAATGATTTATTACCTTCATACGCAAATACTATATCTCGTTTTTAGTGACCTTTATGAATCATGTGTTATTGATTATAATCTACAGACCAATGTTTAAAAATAACACAACATCTTAGAACCACATCTTTGTATTTGACCCAATTTATGGTGGTTCGAGGGAATAATTTCCACCAGATAGAAATGTGATTTATTTGTTCAGGGTGAACAGTATTCACCTTCAGTATACTGTACAATCTAATGTATGTTTGTCATCTTTGTAGTTCTCTCCTACAATAATCCTTAAAGTGCTGAATATTTTCCAATAAACCATGGGATCCAAAGGGTTTTTTTCAATTTGAAACCATCATAACTATCTTAGTTTGCTCTTTCCAATTCATTTGAATACCTATGTTATGGGTCTATGACCATTAGAAATATTTTTACTCTTACAGTGCGGCGATGGACTTTAGTCGTCAGAATTTGACTTCTACAGACGGCAGATTCTGACGACTAAAGTCGATCCCCGCGCTGTAAGGGTTAACCCTTCATGCGGTAAACAGGACTAATGGTCGCTTTTACCCCTTTATGTGCTCTGTCTTAACCCTTTTAAGCCTGAATTTTCCATTGTCATCTAAATCCACTACAAACCGCGAATTGCTGCCGCAATTCTCGACTTGTAGTGGATGAAGATGATTTGATGTGGTTTAAAAATTAAAGAAAATTTCCATGTATTGATAAACCAGTTTCATGGAAATCTTCGTTCTAAAACCCCTAGTTTTGGGAAAATTAGGTATGTTTTCAGGGATGTAAAATGATGCTTTAATGCATCGTGAGGGCTTAAAGGGTTAAAGCACACCATCCCCCTCAACATACCACCACTGCACTGTATCAATTTATACTGCTATCTAATACTTTACTGATCTAATACTCCGTCTCAAAGCATCTTCCCCCTCAGCAGAACACGGCTATATCAACTGAAATATTGCTACCTCAATACTCTACTGATTGCATGTCAGTAATACTCTGTCTCAAAGCATAACTCCCCAACATGACACAAATATAGTTATCTAAATACTCTTATGATCTCTTTCACGGCATACATCCCCCCCCCCCCCCCAACTCATCCACCGGAAGTTTTGTCTGGACACTGTGACCCAAAATCATTAAAAAAAAAAACAATTGTCAATATTTCTGATCAAATTATTATGGAAGTCGATGCAGAAACGATTATATTATTTAAATACCGCTATCTAAAATTATGCTGATCTATGATCAAATACTCTACTGATCTGATACTCTGAGTCAGAAATTAGTTTTTTGTTTCACCATAGTACTTTACACCTTCTCATAATAATGTTTCATGTCACCGAAATCCCTTCTATTACCCATATTCTGGGATACTATAAACATTCTCTTACTAAAATGCTATTTACTTTTTTTCTACGACTAGATGAATTTACTTGTCAGTCGGCCTGTATAATACTATGACGTAAAGCTGCCAACACTGGTTGTCATAAATTTGTCTTGTTATACTGGGACTGATAAAATGTGTACATTTGTACAGATTGTGAGGTGTTAATAACACTCGACAATTCTCTATACTTTCTTAGCCCTTCAACCACCGGGACCGAATATATTCGGGTTTTTTCTGTTTTTGACTACCACATTGGGTACTACCTTTCAAAAAAGTTAAGGATAAAATGTGACATGAATTGGCAATATTCGAAAAGAGTTGACCTCCATTTTGTCAAATCTGAATAATTTTCACTCATTGAAGTTGTGGATCGTGTCAGCGAGACACAACTTCAAGTGGGTGAAAAATATAATTGAATAATATGGCGGTTAAAGGGTTAACCCTTACAACGCTGATTTGTTTTTATTTAAACCATGGAGACTATCGGTTTTTCCAATTTGAAATCATCATAAATGTCTCAGTTAGATGTTTCAGGTTCATTTGAATACTCATGTTATGGGTCTACAACCATTGTAAAAATGCAGGATGGTCTTTACACGTGAGAATCTGACGTCTACAGACTGTAGACGTCAGATTCTGACGTGTAAACACTGATAAGGTTAACCCTTGAAGCCTGTTTCAGACTTTTTATGTCACATTCAAACAATAAAATTGGAAAGAAAAATGAGCATTAGAAATGAAAGATTGGATTATGTTTTAATTTAAATTGCACAAATGTAAGTATTTTTTACGCTCTTGAAGTTGTGGGTCGCGATAGCTCAAAGTGGGTTAAAATTTAAATTCCATAATCTAGCCCTAAGTGTTAATATTTTACATATTATGGTAAGCCAAGACATACTTAATGTCCAGTAAACAAAAGTCATCACTCAGACTGCTAATGAAAATTGTGTCCAAAACGTGATACTATACACATTCTTGACTAATTTTAGATAAACCCTTACAACGCTGGAATATTTTTCTATAAAGTGTGGAGAATTTGTTTTTCAATCATCATAAATGTCTTAGTAAGCTCTTTCTACTTCAATTGAACACCTATGTTATGGGTATATGGCCATTATAATTTTTTTAATTCTTTCAGTGCGGGGACCGTATTTAGACATCTGATTCTGACGTCTAAATACGGTCCCTGCACTGCAAGAGTTAATTCGGATTCGGCACACACATATAACACACTACACCAATTAAATCATCACCTTGATAATAAAGAAGTGCGTCTTATTAATGCCACTTTGTAAAATGTGAGGTGAGACCTCTATTACCAGTGTGAAGATAGTTGATACTAGTTATAACGCTCAAAATAACCATTTTACAGGAGATTTTTAGGTCTTTACAATGTTTTACAATAAAAATTATTGTATTTCACCTAATTGAAGATATATGAACTGAAGCAAATATATGTAAAAAAAATAGTCAATAATTCAGCCATATCAATTGTGTATTGTTTTTCTTGTATAAACAGTCATAAAACGCAGATATGCATATTGGAGTGGTACAATATTTACTATGTCTATTTATGTAATGTACCTAACTGATTGATCAAAGATAATAAAATATATTCTTATATGATTTCTCATCATTTTACTTCATTGCACTTGCATTATATTAAAGTGAGATAAGTCACATTTGACGTTTTGGTGGTTAATGGTCTACCATAGGCTACACTAGTGTATGAGCATCTAGTGTCAAATTGGAATAAGTCCTCGAGGCTTCTAGCATAAGAGCGAATCGTCATAATCATAATGTTGAGTGTATGTAGAACTACTACGGTACCATCCAAGGGAGGGTGATCAAATAGACGTATCTCCTTTTGACTCTTCACCAGCGCTATATATCTGTTCAATTTATCCAAAATAGAATCCACTTTACCATAGCACAGTAGCAGTTGTTGTCTGCGGCGTTGGTCGACCATTAAACCAACACAGCTAATTTTTCGTTATTTAACCCTTACAACGCTGAAATATTTTCCCATAAACCATGGAGACCAAATGTTTTTGTGGGTGGGGCGAGAGCCCCACTCACCTTGTTATCTTGTTCTGGACGCAGATTTGGGACAAAACGTGACGTCACTTCATTCATAAAACAGGTATTTCATTCATTATTTGGCCTTTTTCGGGGGGCATACTTGATTAACGCATACTCTTTTGAGCTTCTTTAAGTGGTTTCACATCTCCTTAAGAGATTTTGTAGAGGGTCCCTTTTGTATGTTGTACACACATAGTGATCACGTGGTGCCGTATAGCCATATTTGGCGTTAAGCTGGAGGTAGGTGGACAGACAGATGATGAATATTCATTATAGGGTGGAAAATTAGGTGGGCTTGTTTCAATTTGAAATCATCATTAGTGTCTTAGTTAGCTCTTTCTGCTTCATTTGAATACCTATAGGTTATGGGTCATTATCTGCGGTCAGAATCTGACGTCTACAGACGTCAGATTCCGGCGTCTAAAGACGGTCCCCGCGATGATAGGGTTATCAAAAGACTTCGTTCTTTACATTGACTTTGTTTATCACAACACTGGTGTTTGCTTCTGCTATGAAGCAGCAGGATATTATAACTGTTACGGTGCAGGTGAATCTACAGTTAGGGCGTTATCATAACAGCTCGTTGTAGGCCTACACAATATAGGTAACTGTGAACAGCAAAGATGTGCTGACCTCGTAGCAAGGAGGTTATAACCTCCTTGCTCGTAGTAAACCATTTAAAAACACACTCGATTGTTGTCTGGCTTCTTCCTAACCTTGTCGACTGTGCATGTCTCTGTCTGGTTGTGCGCCCATGTTGTCAATGGATGAAGATTACTTAAAGTGGGTGACAAATGAAAATAAATATTGCCGTATTTCTTATTTTGGACATGCATATCCAAAATTAGAAATCGGGAATTTTAGTCCAGTCATGTACGGTCAAAAATGACACAACCTATAATAAATTGCAACTGATTTTTTTTTTATGGCAAAGTATTCAGAAAACATTCAGGAATTCTAGAAAAAAAGTCTACAAAAATATAAGGGGGGGGGGGGATTTTCTAAAAACCTTTTGAAGTCGACCTCCCATTTAACACATGTTGATTGCATGTAGTCTGACAGTCACATGATAGAACAACTTACTTGATAGAAAATGTTACTTACATAAAATAAAAAATAAGTGAACAATGCAGAGCCATACAGTACACTGACACCACCAGACAGAAAGTAAAAAAAACACGAGCAAAATATATTTTTTATTCTAAGTAAACAAAACCACGGCAAGTAATACCTATTCTGTCACTTGACTTGATTGATTTATGGGACATTTGACATGACTGTCTTTTCACCTACGCCCTGAAAGTTTTTATTTCACAGGTGCACACCAAATATGACAGTATAATTGTGATGGTCATTGCGTGGTGGTAGAAGTAGGAAGTTGCTTTCATTTGAGTATAATCTTAATTTAATAACGATAAAAAGAAATGAATGGGGTTTCAGGCCACCTTTGTGCACATATAGGCTAAACTGGGCCAGGAGAACCTCGTAATAACGATAAAAATTGTCATATACTGCTAAGACATGAATGCATTTGAAAGAACATTGTTTGGCCATGGCACGCCCAGTTATGTCCTGCTGACTCCAAAATGATCGGCGGCGACTGTCCTGACATCTTTTTTCTAGAACTGTTATTCCATGATGTGTTCTGAATTAAAAAAAAGAAGCACGTATTAAATTGACTTTATGTTTCAAAGACACAAAATCTTTCATAACTGCACGAAAAACAGCATTGTGGGGAGCATCCATTCTGAAAAAATGGCGTTTCTGGAGGGCAACGTTAGCTGATTTTCATCCCAACATCCACCTCCGTATAGGAGGCAACCACCTGACCAGTTGAATAATTGTGTTTGTTTCAAATCTAATAAGCACACATTAGGCTACGTTTATTCTGCTCTACTGGAGTGATGTACTTGTTAAAAGTTTAGTGTATATTCATCATTGTGTCATACATAGTGCTCTTATAACATGCATCATATTGGTATTTCAATAGGCGTTGTCAAACTCTAATGTACTATTTACTTATTAAGCCCTACGTTGTCGAATTTCAATGTACTAAATACTGGCTGAGAAGAGGAACTCCAAGCACTTTCAATTTGTTTATCGGAGGTACAACGTAATATACTTGTAATTCTTATCTGCCTTTGCTATAAAATCACAGCAATGGATTCTCCATTTAAAATAAAACAAATTCCTTTTTGTATTATGTATGAATTATATCCTCATATTTTGTTAAAGTTAATACGTTTAACTTGACTTTTTGACACCGATGATAGCCTTGAATCATCAAAATCGTATCAAATTTTTTTTCAGTTAAACTCACACTAACAAGAGGTATTCGGCTTATTCCAATTTAGATTTGTTAAAAATCAGATTTTTGCTCAGGCCCACTTGACCTTGAAATTAACATTTAACCCTGAATATGACCTTGAATAATAACAGTTTGCTAGAAACGGGATTATCCTGTCAAAAACACCCTCAAAACGAGGTATTACATTTGTTCTTATTTGTATTCGTTAAAAATAATATTTTTTATTTTTGGTTTTGAAATTGACCTTTTGACCTTACATATGACCTTCAATCACCAAACTAATAAATAGATTATCTAGGCAAAATCAAATTTTAAAATATGTATTACACTTGTTTCTAATCCTATTTGCTAAAAATCACATTTCCACATTTTACATCTTAAAATTGACCTTCAAGAGGATCTGAAATTACCATAATATTCCCGGAAAAGTATTATCCCGTCACACACACACCAAAAAGAGGTATTACACTTATTCCCAGCTTTATTTGTTGAAAAGTCAAATATAAAAATTATGGTCAACAAATGGATGCGGCCATCCTGGATTGATGGAAAATTTGTATCTTTCCACCAATTGGATTTTTAGAGGATTTTTAATATGTTTTTCTTTTGTTGATTTTAAACTGCTTGGTGCTTTAGTTTTTGGTCATTCCTTGAATTTTAGTAGATTTGTTCATTTTTATAATTAAATTTTTTTTTTTTTTTTTTTAAATCTGTTTTGGCTTTTAAAAATATGTTCCCCCCATTATATTTTTGTCAATTTTTTATATGTTATGTAGATACCCATGTATAGTCACATGCCATCAAAATAAATTATGTTCCAATTTTTTCTAGGGTAAAGTTCAATTTGACTGGACTACTTTTGTCTCTATATCTATCCTCACTCGTACATGCGCAACACGAAAATTAAAAAAACTTTTGCAGTTCTAATTTGAGCACAAATATTTACAAATCGTGATGTTTTGACACACATTTCATTCCCAATATCATTGATTTTGTCGGCTAATGAAACAGATTAAAAACGACAATAGTCGTGATCAGCAGGATGAGGGGTCAACACAGACACTCTGTCCAAAATTCAGAAGAAATGCTTCTCCCTCAATTCTCATCCGATTTTAATTTTTTTTGGTTTGTTTGAAAGAGCTCGTGTCTGTGCATACTTCCTCACGGATTTCAGAAATTTTAACTATTAATTAAAATAGGACCTAATTAAGACCTAATTAGGACACTCTGTCCACAATTCACAAGAAATGCTTCTCCTCCCTCAATTCTTATCCGATTTTAATTTTGTTTGGTTTGCATAATAGAGCTCGAGCCTGTAGGCCTACATAGAAACTCCTCACGGTTTCGGAAATTTTAATTATTAATTTAGTTATGACCTAATTAGGACACTTTGTCCACAATCCACAAGAAATGCTTCTCCCTCAATTCTTATGCGATTTTAATTTTGTTGTGTTTGAAAGAGCTCGTGCATGTGCATAAAATTCCTCACGGTTTTCTGGAAGTTTAATTATTAATTAAGTTATGAACTAATTTGGACACTCTGTCCATAATTCACAAGAAATGCTTCTCCTCCGACAATTCTTATCCGATTTCAATTTTTTTTTTTGTTAGAAAGATCCATAATTCACCAGAAATGCTTCTCCTCCCTCAATTCTCGTCCGATTTCAATTTTTTTTTCTGAAAGAGCTCGTGCCTGTGCATAGAACTTCCTCATGGATTACAGACCTAATTAGGACCTAATTATGACACTCTGTCCACAATTCACAAGAAATGCTTCTCCTGCCTCAATTCTTATCCGATTTAAATTTTGTTTGAAAGAGCTCGTGCCTGTGCATAGAATTTTCTCACGGATTTCAGAAATTTTAACTATTTAGGACCTAATTAAGACCTATTAGGACACTCTGTCCACAATTCACAAGTATTGCTTCTCCTTCAATTCTTTTTTGATTTTAATTTTGTTGCATGGTTTGTTTGAATGAGCTCGTGCCTGTGCATAAAAATTCCTCACGTGTTTAGTGTATTTGATAGAGCTCGTGCCTGTGCATAGAAATGCTACACGGATTTCATACATTTTATTTCGTCATTAACTTATGCCCTAATTAAGGATAAGCTTGATTGTCATTGACACTCTGGTGTCTTTTCCACTAGCTTCCTCTTTTTGATTAGGATTATCTCTGTCTGGCTTCTTGCTTCTCACTTTACGGTTCTTCCATTTTCAGTTCGCTTTCCAGCATTATTATCGTTCTACCATCAATGCTCTGTACTATGTCTTTCATCTCTAATTCCCATTCAGTTAACATTGATCTCATTTTCTTTATCATGTCCTTGCATTTATCACACTCCGCTTCTTCAACTGGTCCTTTACATACTTTATTTGTTTTCATTTGTCAAGCACAGCAGGGACGACCACTCACACTCGCTGTGATCGTTTCCCATTTTCTAACATGAGCCACATATAAAATCATCTTCCTTCCCAATTAATTCGATCATCTTTTATACATCAGATTTCCCTGTGTTGCATCCAAGTCATCGTCGACCTCCATGTGATTCCCTTTGTTATCTTTCCCTGGCTGCCCTCTTTTTCTGTCGTTCCTTTAACTCCATCAACGTCCAAAAATCCTGGTCACTCCCCCACTCTTCTATAGTCATGTCCTATCATCTGAAATGAAAGACGTTTTTGTTGTTTATTCCATGCCTGAGTTACGGCTCTGTGTACCTGAATAAGAAAGCACAGTCAGGGTCGTTGCAAGACTCTGGGATCAAACCCCGATCTTACGCACATCCGGGGCACTGGGATGATTGCTAGTAGTAGTACTTTTAGCCCCCTTCCGGGGAGGGGCATTGGGGATCTGTTCGGTCAGTTGCATGCTGTATGTCATGGTACGGAAGCACTAGTCTACAGCAATCATCCAAGGGAAGCTGCAGCCCCCTGGTAATCTTCGGGTGGATTGCCAGTGGAGTACCCTGGTTCCTCCGCTCAACTGCGGTGCCAATGCAGCTCTCGCATCAGTGCAAGCACTGGTGTAGGCCGCCATGGTAGCCTTAAATAACTGGCAATAGAGTGTTTGACAGTAGGTCTCCCACAGGTGATGAATGGAGTTTTCGTTCCTATTGTTACTCTGGGGATTATCCGACCCAAGGATAGAGGCGCTGCGCGAAATGCCATGCAGTTTCAGCATTAAATTGCACAGTGAAACCCAAGTCTCCGGGCGTCTGGGCATGTCTAGGGGTAGATTCCCTGAACATGCCCAGAATCCCTTTTAGGGCGAGCGAAGGAAATCGCTCTCAATAACCCACTATGCATGCCAGCTATCACCCCCACCCTCACATCATCATATGTACATCATTCATCTCATCAATTGATTACGACGTTTTTATTGAATTTGGCCTACAATGTCACTTTTAAAGACCATTTGTGCCGAAAGTGACGTAAAGCAATGATTTACTACTACACACATCCCTTAGGGGGTGTAGATGTGCCTTTCGGGGTTTAAAAAATAAACTTTGTCCTACTTAAATGGCTGATCATCAGTCATAATCAATTTTAATATCTGGCAAACCGTGCTAGATAGCTGGACAATTACTATAAAACAAAATGTGCGGTCTCAGGTAGGGATATGCCCTGACAATTTGAACTTGATCAAATTCAAAAAAGCTAGCCATCGACCCTAATTGTAATTAACTTGACCTAATATGCCTGATTTCTGGAAAACTATGCCAGAGAGCCATAACATTACTATAAAACAAAATGTATGGTTTTAGGTAGGGATATCTATGCCCTGAAACAAATTAACTTGGTGAAATTCAAAATGGCAGACTATCGGCCTTAATTAACTTTAAAATGGTTTATATCTGGCAAACGTTACCAGATAGCTAGACCATTACTAGAAAACAAGATGTGCGGTTACAGATAGGGATATGCCATTATTAACTTTAATATGCCTGATATCTGCCAAACCTTGACAGATAGCTACACCATTATTATAAAACAAAAAATGTGTTGCCAAGAAGGGATATGTCCTTTAAAATTTGAACGCGATCAAATTCAAAATGGTTGGCCATCGACCATAATTAGCTTTAATATGCCTGATTTCTGGCAAACTATGCCTGATAGCTAGACCATTACTGAGGGTGCACATGTATACGGGTCATGGAAATTATGGATCATTCTCACTTCACTTTTTACCCAATTTTTTGGCCTCACTATTTACTTTTTATAAGGGGAAGATGATATACCCCTAAATATAGATAAAAATAGATAACAAAATTTAGGTTTGTTTTTACACTATTTATAAACTGCAATCATCGATGTTCGGA
Organism: Flabesymbios commensalis; assembly: GCA_964017125.1. Taxonomy (NCBI): domain Eukaryota; kingdom Metazoa; phylum Annelida; class Polychaeta; order Terebellida; family Flabelligeridae; genus Flabesymbios; species Flabesymbios commensalis. The sequence goes on from OZ024913.1 coordinate 10,435,280, forward strand.
CCCTAAGACCCTAAGTTTGAGTCGTTTTTTAACCCATGTATGTGCACACTCATTACTATAAATAAAAATGTGTGGTTTTAGGTTTGAATATGCCACGAAAAAATTCAACTTGGTGGAATTCAAAATGGCAGACTATCGGCCAGATTAACTTTAAAATGCTTTATATTTGGCAAGCGGTGCCAGATAGCTGGACCATTATTATAAAACAATATGTGCGGTTCCAAGTAGGGATATGCCCTGAAAAATTTCAAATCGATCAAATTTGTAGTGATTCATTATTTAAATTAATAGAATGGCATATCTATGGCAATGAAAATGTTATTGTGACAGTGTGAAATCTCTAGATTCGTTCAGGTCTCATAATTAAGTGCTTTGAGATTATTATTTTCTGGCTATCTACCATCACGGCGAGGCACAGGAATGAATGAGAAAAGAAAAGTTGCAGGTCAGTTGAAATTACCTACTGTGATGTTTTATTGTCAGATAAAGCAGGTATTAAAGTAGGCTGTAACGTAATTAGCATAGCACAGCTAGTAGGCTACTGTAAACATATTATTATGTGTGAAAGTAAATATTAAAACGTTATGATAGCCTACTGTGCATAGGCCTATTAATATGCATGGTCCATTCAGCATTGGCAGCACTTTTATATGAGCCACAGCAGTCGTACCAAAGTGCTGACGTGAGATAAGTTTGGACACTTTAATTGTTAATGTGACAAATACTTGACACATATTTGTACATCGTGATATGTCCTTATTGACCCTAATTCCTATATCAATGTTTCAGTTTGTGTGGCACTGGAACTGTCAACATATCACATATCATTTATAGGGTAATTAAGTGAGATCCTTCTTCTCACCCCTCAATAATAAGGCTCCCAAATGTTAAATCAAAAGATTTGTGTTTAATCCAATTGCTTTTAGGTCCATATATCCAATAGTATATCAGTGGTTGAAAAATGTTCTTCGATAACAGAATACTTTGCGAAGTGTTATTGGCATATGTCATGTTCAACTAAATATTTCTAACGGTGTAAATGAATTCTAGACAAGGATTAGCAATGTTGCTAATTAATGCAATATGTCAAACCAAACGTCGCGTTAGCATGCCTTACATGTAACGAAAAGACTGAGCATCAACTATATACTTGTTTAATCAGAAATATAAGATGCTGTCTTTTCATTTGCACATATAGATTTTGGCTGCGTTATTGTCACTGTTATCTGTCAGATGTCAAGTGTTATTACATAAGATCGGTCCTTCATGCAGCAGGATAAGGTTTTTGTAACTTGATTTGGTGGAACCAAATGACAGATATTCCAAACGAAGACAACAAACATTAGGATGCTTATAATTATACACATGTAGAGCAAACGGAAAAGTTACCTTCTAAAAACTTTGTGAATTTTTTGGAAATATTGACTTTCAGCGCTCTTCAGTGGGCCCTGGGGTAGTGGTTAGCACCGCTGCCTTTCACGCTGGAGCTCGGGGTTCGGTTCCCGGTCTCGGCGGTTTGAAAGAAACAAAAATGTTTCTTCCCCATCCACGTGTAAAACTCAGTATTGTGGGAAACCTCCGTGACCGAGAGGTGGCGTGCTCGTCCTCAGACCGTCAGGGCTCGAATTTCGAATCCTGTGTCTGAAGGACAGTGTCATCTCACCATCCTCAGGAGGTTCTCCTGGCCCAGCTCAGCCTATATGTGCACAAAGTTGGCCTAAAGCCCGATTCATTTCTTTTTCACCTCTTCAGCACTCCTAGGGTGGTTACACGTTTTCTGAAAAATATCGTGAATTTTTGGAAATATTGACTTTCAGCGCTCTTCAACGCTCTAAGGGTGGTTACACATTTTCTGAAAAAATATCGTAGTTTCACCTATATCTCGTCCGGAATGCATTTAATTACAAAATGTTGCAAGAGTGGTATCAAAGTTGTTGTTTGTAATACACGGGGTCGGCAAAATGTCACTAGTGAGAGTACCCCATCCGGACCTTTGACCTCATGCCACAAGTTAGGCATTTTTAATGGGATTTATGGGTATCAGATGAGTGACGGACCAAATGAGGTAAGCATATCTTAGCATGTTCATAATTATGCAAATTTACAGGAAACGGAAAAGTGTCATCCCGAGAACAAAGCGCTAGGCCTACCTTTAATTTGGAAAATTTACTTTCAGTGCATTTAAGGATGGGTTTAATTTTTCTGAAATATTTGTCATTCTGTATGTAATATACAAGAGAAATGGGATCCACAATGATTTGAAGATTGTTTAACACATGTTTGCACATGGAATCTAGATTCCTTGGTTGGAATGTGCATTATGTGGCTCATTGAGGCCGAAAAATATGATGACGTGTTGGCAATGGGCGAAAGTAGGGTAATATGGGTAATATGCCTGCAAAGGTAAGGCTGAGTGTCAAGTTTTTTATGACATATCCATAACAAACAACTCAAAATTTGTTGTCTTTGTTATATAGTCATATCACTTCATTGTTATCTGTGTCTTGGAATACTAAATGATAATACATAATTATAGATTATATATAATTATCCACAACTCACAAGCAAACAATTGATAATTTGTTGATAAACTGTTGTGTAATATTTCAGATAATTATTTGTTACTTTAAAAAATATATATTCATACTAGATCATACTATAGCCACGTAGATTTTATCAGGGATTTAATTTATATTGTTATAGTTCTACGTATATATGTTGATACTATAGATAGTTGGGGTGAGACGGGCTCGACAGCCCGTCGTCCCCAGTCGGAATCCAATCTCAAACCTGTTTTCAGTCTTGTACCAGCCGGTTCGGCGGTTGAAGGGAAAATCAAATATGATAACTATAGATGAAGTTCATTTGTTCACTTTATTGTATATAAACAGTGCTATGCATAGCTCTCGGCGGGATGTGCAGTTCAGGCCATATTAGCCAACCTGGCGCTCCTCAGAGCGACACTTCTGTCCGGTTTGACTGCTCGGTTAGAAGTGGCGAAATACGCGCGAAACCACGGCGTGGATTTGGCGTGAGTAAAACTTGCCAGTCTCAGATCTCGCCAAGCCCGCCGACCCGGACTGAAGTCAGTCGGAATCGCTGCTCTATCCTGTTGCCGGCGCCATATAGGCCTATATGTACCAGTGAGAAGTCAGCCAGTCAGTTAAATTTTAGAAGTCCTTCCCCACCAGCAGCAAATATCTAAGAACAATCACTGACTTTTCCTAATGTTTAAAGTTTCAAGACTTTCTAAAGCAGCAGTTATTGGCAAAGACTGGTTCCGTAACACAACTATGCAACTATAGCTATCAGACATCATATGTACAAGAGAGTAAAGCCACATATTGAAAAAATGTAAGAAAGAATGACATTATAATGGTTGAATAATAAATTGAATAAATAATTAGCAGAAATAAGCACTTGGTTGAAAGTAAACAAATTATCACTTAATTCAGCTAAATCGAAATTCGTGATATTCAGAAAACCACAGAAACAAATTAAATTACCAATTGTCAAAAATAATGGAATACAATTGAATGTTGTCCCAAAGTTGATTTATTCAGAATGATCAGGAGCGCATAACAGACAACAAACTCAGTGAATGTGTGCAAATTTACATTTATTATATACCATACTCAAATAATGTTTGGTGATGATCCTTCTTGGCCATGCCATGCCAGGTACCGCCGTCCGTCTACCATCAGCGTGTGTCCTCGGCTCTCACCAGTGCTACATGCCTGGTCCGCGTCAGCCCCGCCGTCCGCCCTCGTCCGGTGCACTGTCACCCGCTGTCCACGTCTTGGATCCTCTTCATCCCTAGGGATCCTGCAGGAATCTTGGCTTCTCCATGAGTCTTCTTCCTCTCGAGTCAGATACCACACCATGTGGTTTTATATGCCTCTGCGCCAGGTTGGTCAGATCACGTCCGTCACCCTTGACGTCAGGTTCTGAACACCCCTCGTCTGGACACTCACCACCCGAAACAACTCCGGTACCTACATTAAAACTAAAACGTACGTGAGTACATGGCATACACAGTACATGGCATACTGTTGAATAGCTGACCATTGCCAGCCCTGTACGCTGAACACGTGAACAACGCGGTGTGGGCCGTTCCGAAGCCTGTACACAAGCGGTCGTCCACCCCTTGATCACTATAGGCATTCAATTTTGTGACAAATGTGTTGATAATTTTAACTTTTTAGGGGTGATCGTAGACAAGAATCTCACTTGGAAAAATCATTTAAACAAAGTCTCAAATATTATTGTCTCTAATAATACCACACATTAACTAATGCATTATTTTATGGAGCAGCGAAAACAATCAAATTTCTAAATTACAAAAAAGAGCAGTACGAAAAATACGTAAGGAATCTCGCTTGTCCACACAGATCCGATATTTAAAGAATAGAACCTCCTAAAAATAAACGACATATATCGCGTCCAAACATTAAAATGTTACTTTAAATATGAGCATAATTAACTCCTGAAATATCTTGATGTATTTCATTTTAGACTTAATTATGAAATCCATGCTATAATTGTATCATAATAAATTAACATAAAATCAACATAAATTACGCATACCTTTTGTAAAACATAATTTTGCCAAAGCTTGTGTTCGATTTATAGCATGTCACGATCAATAACAGATAAAGTACACACTCATAGTTTTACCGGGTTTTCTGAGTATGTGAATTTAAGATTTATAGACACAAGTTGCCCGTCACCATGATGTCACAGTGACCTCACATTTATCTCACGGTGATGTCACAGAGGTGATGTCACTGCGATATCAAATTGAAGCCTCACCTGGATATCACGATGACATCACAGTGATGAGGTCACACAGCCCTCATACGGCTATGTCACTGTGACATCACAGTGGTGAGGTCACTGCGACATCAAATTGAAGCCTCACCTGGATATCACGATGACATCACAGTGATGAAGTCACACAGCCCTCATACTGCTATGTCACTGTGACATCACAGTGGTGAGGTCACTGCGACATCAAATTGAAGCCTCACCTGGATATCACGATGACATCACAGTGATGAGGTCACACATTCCTCACACTGCTATGTCACTGTGACATCACAGTGGTGAGGTCACTGCGACATCTAATTAAAGCCTCACCTGGATATCACGATGACATCACAGTGATGAGGTCACATAGCCCTCACACTGCTATGTCACTGTGACATCACAGCGGTGAGGTCACTGCGACATCAAATTGAAGCCTCACCTGGATATCACGATGATATCACAGTGATGAGGTCACACAGCCCTCACACTATTATGTCACTGTGACATCGCAGTCATGAGGTCACTGCGACATCAAATTGAAGCCTCACCTGGATATCCCGATGATATCACAGTGATGAGCTCACAAAGTCCTCATGATTTGAGGTCACCGTGATATCAAAGTGAAGCCTCACCTGGATATCATGATGACATCACAGTGATGATCTCACAAATTTCTCATACTGTGAGGTCACTGTGGCATCAAATTGAAGCCTCACCTGGATATCACGATGACATCACAATGATGAGCTCACATAGTCCTCATACTGAGAGGTCACGGTGACATAACAGTACGAGCTCACACAGCCTTCGTACTGTCAGGCCACGGTGACATCACAGTGATGAGCTCACACAGACCACATACTGTAACATCACAGTGATGGAGTCACATAACCCTCATACTGTGAATTCACAGTGATGAGCCCACACATTAATTGTCCATACAAAAATATTGCATCCAAAGCAAGCAATATACATGTTATCAACATTATAACTCATACCACAATAATCTGACCCACCTGTGAGTTTTATTCACATGTATCAACCTTTTAAAAGCAGAACAATACTTAATAGCATTTCAAAAAAATATTTTCAAAGCGTTTACACAGCCTTCAACAGTCTCCTCTTGAGGTGAGTTCTGGAATTAGAAATATATATCTCAATTTGTCGAATAATCTCTACCTTGACCGTAGTATTTTGAATTTTGGTTCCTCGCTTTACCTCCAACTCCTTCTATTTATGTCTGCAGCACTCTGAAAACATATACACATATTTCACTTTTAAAGTTAACAAATGCAAACCTAATTGATACCCCAACAAAGTATAATTTACAAGTTAACGAGTCCACATGATAGTTAGCTGCCTTTTTGGAAATTGGCTGTCCATTGATTTAAGGGGAGGGGGTATTGTCTCTTGTGAGTATATATACCGACACATGGAAATATAAGCAAAATGGTCCGAATGACAAGTATTGTCAATAACGAAATGCTGCAGCGGATGGAAACCAAGCGGCGCTTTAATCATTCCCTAATAGTCTATCAGTTTGTCTAAGTGATTGGCCAGGAAGTGTGTATTGTTGCATTACAGTTTAACCAATTTATGGAATATATTTTTCTTCGGGCAACCAACAATTCTGACAAACAACTTAAAATTGTGACTTGGCTTTTGGCCGGGTACAGGGTACTTTGACGCTTATTTCGGACACTGGAACCATAAAGGAACTGCATTCCAAATTAGAGTCACTTATGCTTTCAGTAGTACCACACCTAGTTGGGTATGCAACAGCGAGAGTACAGTGTTGATGATCTTAATGGTGTACCATGCGAGAATAAAGTATTGGTGATCCTAAAACTACCATTTTATCATTTTTTGTTACATTTGTAAGAACTTTGTTACACTAATCGTCCAGTTTGCTTAGCCTACCATCAAGTTCCTGTTACAGCAATCACCCAAGGGAAGCTGCAGCCTCCTCATATCAGGCCATAATCTTCAGGCAGATTGCCAGTGGCATACCCTGGTTCCTCCGCTCAACAGCAGTGCCAATGCAGCTCCCGCATCAGTGCAAGCGCTGGTGTAGGCTGTGGTAGCCTTGAAAAAACGACAATAGAGTGTTGGACATTAGGTCTCTCATGTGGGATAAATAGAGTTACCCTTGCTATTGTTACTCTGGGGACTATCCGACCCGAGGACAGCGGAGTTGTGCCAAATGCCACAGAGTTTCAGCATTAAATTGCATAGCGAAACCCAAGTCTCCGGCCGTCTGGGCATGTCTGCGGGTAAATCCCATAGACATGTCCAAAACCCCTTATCAGGCGAGCGAAGGAAAACACTCCAAATAACCCACCATGCCCTATCACCCCCACCCTTACATCATCATTTGTACATCATCAATCTCATCAATTGACTACAACGTTTTATTGTATTACAATGTCACTTAAATGACCATTTGTGACGAAAAATGACGTAAAGCAATAATTTACTACTACTACTGTTAAATCATAACAAACTTTGTTAGAATAATAAATGCTTCACTATTGCTATTACATCCCCTCTGGAAGTGAGTACTGCAAATGAATCATAGGCCAAATGTTTACATTTTTACGGGGTTCTTTACATTTGGCTCACTGTGGAAATATTGTAGTGCAGCTGAAGTGAAGAAAAGCATTACCACGGAAATAAGCATTGTCCAAAATACAACATAGTCTTGATATTGTATTTTACCGCACTTTATATGACGAATATGAAATGGACGCCCTCATGCACAACTGGACCAACCTCCAAATGTTCGTTTTGAGATAAATGCAGTTAAAGTTTATGGTCCACTGTAAATTCAAGAAAGCAAATGAGCAAAATATTGAGCTGAACTGGCACACGACATCCACATTCTCAATTCATGGAACATACCCACATCTTCAGATACCTCCTGATTCGAGCCTCGCTGTCTCAAATAAACTGTGGTCCAGTTGTGCATCAATCAAAATGACCATTTCGATTTATGCACAACTGGACCAACTCACATTTCAACAAATACAAATATATGTAGAAAATTTACAATAATAAGCACATTACAGACTCTCTGCGTCGTCTGTGGATCTATACAGAAGTGTCCATCATAAAAATACGTGTAACTTTCTATAGTTTGTGTGAAATCACGGAAGCTGCGCGTATGATGGGAAAAATAATGGTGTGGGTTGGTCCATTTGTGCATAAATTTTAAGATTTCTATCTACGCACAAGTGGACCAAGCCACAATTATTGTTAATTTACCAATTTTAAGTAAAATACAGCAATAAGCATATAACAGATTATCTACATCTTCTGTTGATCTAGCTGTGGAATGTCTTTAGTACAATACGTGTAACTTATAAAGCTTAGGTGAAATCACAGGGACTGTGAGGCTGATGGAAGAAATGAATGTGTGGGTTGGTCTAGTTGTTCATAAATCAATCTGAAGATTTCACATGTATTGGTTTGGTTCACCGCCGCCAGTTTAATTATAATCTTATTTAGGGGATTCCTTATGAACTGGCTACACACTGAGAGACAAACTGTGCCCAATATGCCTTAGATTGCATGCAGGAGAAAGCCTATGAAAATTAAAAAAACCTTCCCCCCCCCCCTCGGGCGGGCTTCTCGGACCCTACGCTGCCGTTAAATATACTTCTATCAAGTTTTAACCCCCCCCCCCCCCGCCGGTGAAAAGCTAGATCCGCCCCTGATAATGTCTATCACTTGGCACACTTAATTCATTTTCGAATTTTTGGGGGTTGGCTCAGTTGTGCATAAAGGCGTCTGAATAAGCAAAACTGATTAATAACCCTTGTGTTGCTGGAATCATAGGCCCTATATATACGGTTTTAGATCAATATGATTATCACAAAATTTGTTTGAATATTTGTTGGTAGATGATTAGTTAATCCAATAATTAAATTTTAAGAGGTGTCTATTTTTCATAAATTGAAATATTTTTATATGAAGCGGGAAATTGTGTTAGCAATTCCAACTTCGAATGATTGAAAAATAAGAACAAACAATTCAGCAGCCAAAGGGTTAAGATTATTTATGCCAAATGCAACTTACTATGGATGGACCGCTGGAAGGCCGTTGGCAAGGCGGGTTTTTCGTTACCACCAGTCCTGGTGTATTCAACCAGCAGTGCATCATCCATGGTGTTCCTGAACATGTCCCTTACAGTCTCTCCAATAGGCTTGAATGCAATGATTAACCTGAAATAGTGAGGTATTAAGCATGATAATATGACACGGCTATGTTTAGAGAAGAAACTTAAATATTAAAGAACAAAGGTCAAATTTACAGCCTGGTAGGTATCAATGACAATGACTTAATTTTACTCCTCGCTGTTAAGGCACAGTGCATGATATCAGAAATGCATGATACAAGAACTAGACAACTCTAACATAATCATTGCAGTGTATGGATGGGTTTTCCCTTATAACTCTCTAACCATTTGATCGATAAACACATGTAAAATATTATTAGGCCAATAGTTCTAGAGAACAGCTCTTTTAATCCAAAGATATGTGGTTGACGGCACAAGCGTGATAACACGTTGGATTATTCATTTATAGATCACACCATGATATAAAAAATGTTGACTCTAAACAAAATATTCGCTGCCGTGACCTCATTTTTTCGTATTTTGCTCATGTTCTAACTTATCTGAGCTATTAGTGAAATACATGTATGAAATACACGTATTTATGATATCGATACTTCCAAAAATGTGTATCACATTAACAAGAAAAATTGCCAATCGAAAAAAATCAAGGTCACAAGAGTTCATAGAAAGGTCAAAGCAGGGATCAGGCATGACTTACCTGCATGTAACGCGAAAGTAGTTATAGAGCTAAGAGTGTAATTTTAAAAGGCTACAGCCAAATTTTGACTGATGCTTGAAATCTAACATGAAGATGGAATTAGCAAAGTAGTGGAAAAATATAGTATCCTTACAAGATATTTAAAATGCAAATCAGTATCCAGCTTTGTTGTAAAACTCTTTTTTTTTTATCGAAAATCTGGGGCCGGAACAGTTGGGCAGCGTCATCTTCAGGCAAAAAGGTTCTAATTAGCAATAGCACAGCCATCACTCTTGCCAAGTCAACTAAAATCACTGTTTGGCTTTGAGCCAGTTCTTCCAACTTGGTCAAAACACGCGAGTTCACATCTGAAAAAAAAGACAATAGAGTAAGCGCGGTTTGAGTGATGCGGAGCTCAATGAATGTGAAATTCTGAACGTTTTCCATACTTTTCTATATTTTCAGTCATTGTCATACAAAACAATCTTAACAAATATACCTGTGTATTTTTTTTATTCACTTTGTGCATTAACAAAATTCAAAAGTAAAAAACATACGGACTGTTTTGTGCACATAAGGCGTAATAAAAAAGGCCATTGTAGATGGACGATTGACGATTTTTTGGTTATATATTCATATCTTAAATTTAATAATCAGCAAAAACATACACTTTTGGGTTCACCTAATGCTATGGCATCCACATCACAACAAAGCAAAAAAAAATCAGAAAGAATTTGAAATAATTTGTCATTGCAAAAGTGGACTGCGGGTTATGGCCCAGGGTGGAGGTGGTTTTGAGTAGGCCCCTATGAGGAATCAATTTTGTAATAGATTGTACTGTTTAAAAGAATGATTTTGTCCCCCAGCCCACCTGTAAAACAAAGGCTGTATCCCCGACTGAGGAGAAAGTGAGGCTAAGAAAAACATTACCATAATAATATTAGTATGGCCATGCAACAATCAGTATATTTTGTAATTTATTTATTGAGGTCAAGATCACGTATTTCAAAGATACTAACCATATAACTTTTTCAACATGGCTCCTGAAACAAGAAAAAACTTGTGAACAATTATTGCATAATTTGAAGATGTATGAAAATACATGTCAACCCCTTCACTGCCATCATGCTGATATGTGTTGTCACACTTATTGTACTCCCGTACTCTACATTGTCAGAATCAAAACTATGGGCAATATATTTTACATAAAAATCTATATTTTATTATATAGCGGGCCTACATATACCATATACCATACAATTGAAAAAAAAACCATGAGACTTAAGACCAGTGGTAGCTAGCGTGAAAGCCATTCTTAAATAATACCAAATAGTAACAACAGTGCTACAGATAAGCTTTATTGTTCCTCATTTTTAAACTTAATTGAGTACCCCCATAAAATCAGAGCATTGCAATTTTTGCTATGCATAAATTTGAATTGAATCTATTATCTTAACCTGAAATAGTGAGGTAATAAGCATGATAATATAACACGGTTACTGTTATTTAAAAATAACTAAATGAACCCATGGATGAAAGGGTGCACATGTCACCTTACCTGCATGGATCTTACATGGACGTATCCATTGAGATAAAAAAACACCATTCAATTGACGTAAAATGTTACATAGGCATAGCGGCCTTCTACAGATACACAGCGAACGGAGGGCATTCTGGATATAAGAATAACGTTAGAAACACACTTATACTTGGTTTTTTTCTCCTTGTAAGTTCACACAGCCATCAAGTATCACAGACTACATGACATAAAACCAGTTTTAGAGCTCTGGATATTGGAATAAGCCTTAGCCTTAGGTCAACACATATCAGATGGTTCTGAGAAACAGGCCTACCACCAAAAAAATACACTTTCATTTAAAAATTAATATAGCAATGTATTTTGCCCCCAATTGTGTAGCAAATGTCTTCATTATAGTGCCTTTATATCATACAAATTATCCCTTCATGTTAGAAAAACAAACCTCAATTTACTGGGTACAAATAGTATACATGTATGGCACAATTGGCTTACCATAGCCAGAAAATATCACAGCATATTAAAAGCCTAATTATCGTCCATGCATTTCAATTGGACATAATTGTATCTGTTAACACTTTATTTGTGTAAATATAAGTTTAAATGTGTGATCTACCTACCTTTGTGATCTTGGTAACATTATCATATAGTGTAATAAGTGATGAAAATATACTTAAAATGTATTTTCTCGATTCTGCTCTTCCAAAAGCCTCACACACTACAATCTTCCTTCACCACACAGATAGCACGAGTTGCCCCCATCACCATGAGGTCACTGTGTTGTCACAGTATGATGTAGACAATAATGTCACAGAATACACCACTTGGTCATATCACAGAGAGGACACAGTGTTGTCACAGGTATTTGCTCACACTGTGAGGTCATTATGATGTCACTATGATATCCCAATTATGACATCACATGTGTGAGTTGTGTGTGAGGTCACAGTGACACAAGTTGAATACATCACCGTGAGGTCACAGTGTTGTCACAGTATGATTTCAAAGATATACGAGATGACCACATCACCATCAGGTCACAGTGTTGTCACAGTATGATGTCACAGGTACACGAGATGACCACATCATCATGAGGTCACAGTGCTGTCACAAGACGATGCCCACCTTGTGAGGTCATTATGATGTCATCATGATATCAAAATTATGACATCACGTGTGTGAGATGTTTGTTAGGTCACAGTGACAAAAGTTTACCACATCACTGTGAGGGCACAGTGTTGTCATATTATGATGTCACAAAGACACAATTAAGATGACCACATCATCATGAGGTCACGGTGTTGTCACAGGACGATGCTCACCATGTGAGATCAGTATGATATCAAAATTATGACATCACCATTGTGAGATTTGTGTGAGGTCACAGTGATACAAGTTGAGCACAACACCATGATGTCACATTTTTGTCACAATATGATGTCACAGATACACAAGATGACTACGTCACCATGAGGGCACAGTGTCGTCACAGTGTGATGTCACAGATACATAAAATGACCACATCATAATGAGTTCACAGTATTGTCACAGGACGATGCTCACCATGTGAGATAATTATGATATCTAAATTATGACATCACCAGTGTGAGATTTTTGTGAGGTCACAGTGATAGAAGTTGAGCACATCACCTTGAGGTCACAGTGTTGTCACAGTATGATGTCACAGGTACTCAAGGTGACCACATCACCATGAGGTCACAGTGCTGTCATATGGCGATGCTAACCTTATGAGGTCACTATGATGTACTCATGATATCAAAATTATGACATCATCATGTGTGAGATGTTTGTTACGTCACAGTGACAAATGTTTACCACATAACTATGAGGTCACAGTGTTGTCACAGTATTATGTCACAGGTACACGAGATGACCACATCATCATGAGGTCACAGTGCTGTCACAAGACGATGCCCACCTTGTGAGGTCATTATGATGTCCTCATGATTTCAAAATTATGACATCACATGTGTGAGATGTTTGTTAGGTCACAGTGACAAAAGTTTACCACATCATTGTGAGGGCACAGTGTTGGGATAGTATGATATCTCAGAGACACAAGATGGCCACATCATTATGAGGTCACAGTGTTGTCACATTGTGATGTCACAGATACACGAGATGACCACATCACCATGAGGTCATAGTGTTGTCACAGAATGATGTTCACCATGTGAGGTGATTATGATGTCTCTATGATATAGAAATTATGACATCACATGTGTGACTTGTGTGTGAGGTCACTGTGATATGAGTTTACCACGTCACCATGAGGTCATAGTGTTGTCACAGTATGATGTCACAGAAACATTAGATGACTACATCACCATGAGGTCACAGTGTCTTCATAGTGTGATGTCACAGATGCACGAGATGACCACATCACCATGAGGTCATAGTGTTGTCACAGAATGATGTTCACCATGTGAGGTAATTATGATGTCTCCATGATATCGAAGTTATAACATCACATGTGTGACTTGTTTGTGAGGTCACTGTGATAAGAGTTTACCACATCACCATGAGGTCATAGTGTTGTCACAGTATGATGTCACAGATACATTAGATGACTACATCACCATGAGGTCACAGTGTCATCACAGTGTGATGCCACAGATACATGAGATGTCCACATCATCATGAGGTCACAGTGTTGTCAGAGGACGATGCTCACCATGTGAGATCATCATGATATCAAAATTATTACATCACCAGTGTGATGTTTTTGTGAGGTCACAGTGATACAAGTTGAGCACATCACCTTGAGGTCACAGTGTTGTCACAGTATGATGTCACAGGTACACAAGGTGACCACATCACCATGAGGTCACAGTGCTGTCACATGACGATGCTCACCTGATGAGGTCACTATGATGTCCTAATGATAGCAATTTATGACATCACATTTGTGAGATGTTTGTTAGGTCACAGTGACAAATTTTTACCACATCACCATGAGGTCACAGTGTGGTCATAGTTTGATGTCACAGATACACAAGATGACCACAGCATTATGAGGTCACAGTGTTGTCACATTGTGATGTCACAGATACACGAGATGACCACATCACCATGAGGTCATAGTGTTGTCACAGAATGATGTTCACCATGTGAGGTGATTATGATGTCTCTATGATATCGAAATTATGACATCACATGTGTGACTTGTATGTGAGGTCACTGTGCTATGAGTTTACCACGTCACCATGAGGTCATAGTGTTGTCACAGTATGATGTCACAGAAACATTAGATGACTACATCACCATGAGGTCACAGTGTCTTCATAGTGTGATGTCACAGATGCACGAGATGACCACATCACCATGAGGTCATAGTTTTGTCACAGAATGATGTTCACCATGTGAGGTAATTATGATGTCTCTATGATATCGAAATTATGACATCACATGTGTGACTTGTGTGTGAGATCACTGTGCTATGAGTTTACCACATCACCATGAGGTCATAGTGTTGTCACAGTATGATGTCACAGAAACATGAGATGATTACATCACCATGATGTCACAGTATCTTCACAGTGTGATGTCACAGATGCACGAGATGGCCACATCACCATGAGGTCACAGTGTTGGCATAGACTGATGCTCACCATGTGAGGTAATTATGATGTCTCCATGATATCGGAGTTATAACATCACATGTGTGACTTGTTTGTGTGGTCACTGTGATAAGAGTTTACCACATCACCATGAGGTCATAGTGTTGTCACAGTATGATGTCACAGATACATGAGATGACTACATCACCATGAGGTCACAGTGTCATCACAGTGTGATGCCACAGATACATAAGATGTCCACATCATCATGAGGTCACAGTGTTGTCACAGGACGATGCTCACCATGTGAGATCATCATGATATCAAAATTATTACATCACCAGTGTGATGTTTTTGTGAGGTCACAGTGATACAAGTTGAGCACATCACCTTGAGGTCACAGTGTTGTCACAGTATGATGTCACAGGTACACAAGGTGACCACATCACCATGAGGTCACAGTGCTGTCACATGACGATGCTCACCTGATGAGGTCACTATGATGTCCTAATGATAGCAATTTATGACATCACATGTGTGAGATGTTTGTTAGGTCACAGTGACAAATTTTTACCACATCACCATGAGGTCACAGTGTGGTCATAGTTTGATGTCACAGATACACAAGATGACCACATCATTATGAGGTCACAGTGTTGTCGCATTGTGATGTCACAGATACCCAGATATGACCACATCACCATGAGGTCACATTGTTGTCACAGAACGATGCTCACCATGTGATGTCATTATGATGTCTCTATGATATCGAAATTATGACATCACATGTATGAGTTGTTTGTGAGATCACAGTGACACGAATTGACTACATCACGATGAGGTCATAGCGTTGTCACAGTATGATGTCACAGATACACAAGATGACCACATCACGATGAGGTCACAGTGTTGTCACAAGATGATGCTCACTCTGTGATGTCCAGCTGACATCACTATGATATCACTATTAAGTCATCATACGTGTGAGTTCTGTGTGATGTCACTGTGATACTGGTGTGATATCACGTGTTGACTGGGAATGCTACTGATTGTAATATATCAAACTGTTATGTATGCAGTATTAATTTGAACTAGTGAATTCTGCTCTCAGCGGGCAAACGGCAGGATCTGCTTCTTTGAATACTAGGCAGATGCTGCCTTTTGGCTATGCACGGCAGAATCAAAGTTTATTTTACCAACTTTATTTAATATAACTACTACGTTTATAGGTTAAACGTTATAGTAAAACCATTATATTCGCTCAATTCACATGTATATCCCATATGTATACTACTCATATTTTCAAAATGCTATATGTTTATATAGATGACATTATGGGTGGCCTCCATGCTAGCGACCTTGTGGTCTTAATGGAGGTCTCCCAAACCACCCTGTAAATTGTTTCATATATCTTATATTTATTTCTTTTCATGGTTGAATAAACCACGCCTCTGACGAAGCACAATACAGTAACTGATCACGACACAGTAACCAGTTACTTCCCTAGGCATACCGGCTTTCATCTTCCTGGCGATCAGCATAACATTGTTAATGGAACAAACGTTGGTGCGACGCTGATCAAGATGATGGGTCGGCGTCGAACCCGGAACCAACTAATCATACAGGCAACACGTTGGCCCAATGAGAAACCAACTGCTTTTGGTCCACTTTTAGAAAGCATCAATTAACCTAGTCCATATGGCTATCCTATATTAAGAACAAGGTGTTGGCCCAACATTGGGACAACGTTTACCAAGCCGCAGTGTTTCACCGATATATTATAAGCATTCAAACACACATCCAAATGAGGACCCATAGTGAAATCGAACGGAGATTCAGATTTCCACTCGATCTCAGCCAGGCCATCATAATGTCCCGCCTTAATCGCGGCCAACGCTAAAACATGATGGCACTCGTGCGCTGGTTCTAACAGTCATTAAAGTAAATAGGGGCCTACATCATTCATTTTTTCATTCATTTTTCTACAATAGATGGGACTCTTCTCAAAATATTACACTGGTGTCGCTTTTAAAATGTTCGTTCTGGTCAAACCGTGATGTTTGCCAATAATTTTACTTACTTAGTTACTAAGGGGTAACGCTAGAATACCTATACATTTTAATATCATCTGTCTTTATTAGATGTGTATTAGTTTTTTTAACTGTCTCCCAAAGTAACTCACACAACCCTCTAGCAGAGGTCATAATATATTCATTAGCTAATTACTTAATTTAAAATACATTTAGAATACATTTATTATGGTATTGATGGTATTGTGATAAAGAGTAGTATTACTCCACCAGATGATTTTATGCAAATGTTAGCTCGAAACGACGTGTTTGAGAGATATATTTGTTAACTATCGGGCAAACATCTGCATTACTTTTGAAACCAAGTAATATTAAATTTAAAAATTGTTCTCGTTTTTGTTTTTTGTTGTACAAGAAGCGTTGAAATTTAAGCGCACTTAATCCCAGACGCTATCTGCAGAGGTGGAGAGTACCATGACCATGACAGTTCGGAAGTTGATGGAGCAGGTCCAATTTAATTTTTTTACTCATAGATGTTTAAATAAATAAGAAAGCTTTTACTAATTTTTATACCGGCTTCCATATGTTCCATTTGTTGACCATAAAGGGCCTACTAGGAAAAAATGATTTTTAATCGAGTTCATTGACATGTGTAGAGAACGAATTGCCCAGTTGACGGGTGGCCTAATAACAGTTTCACCTTTAATTATATAGTAGATCAATTCAGTATGGAGAAACGTTCATGTTCAAAATGTTGCAAAATAAGGACATTTTATGAATATTTGTTCTAATTTCGAGGGTTTCCCATCCCAATTCTCGTAGTAATTTAGTATTTTCAGTAGTATTGTATGCCCCAGTACAAAATAGAGCCGCATTTCGCTGTATTTTATTTAATTTATTTAGGTGGATAAAATCTGAAGAGCTGAATATGATGTCCCCGTCCTCTAAAGTTGACAGAATAATTTTTTTATATAGCTGCTCCTGTGTATTTAGTAGCGAACAGTATATACTTTCAGTATACCCGACTTCCTATTTGCTTTTGTGGAAAGTTTAGAGATGTGGCTAGCCCAGAACATTTGGTTACTTATAGTTAATGCAAGCTTAGTGTGTTCAGACTTCAGACACTTCATCTAATAGTATATTGTTGAAGGTAATTTGTATATTTGTTTGTGGACGTTTCCTACTCCATAAATTTACATTTAATTTCAGAAAAAGTTACCAGCCATTGGTTTGCCCAAATTTTTATCATGTCATTATTTAAAGCTGCATAACTGTTTTGTTTATTTCGATTAAAATAACCTAAAACGTACAAAACAATCATTGCTATTGTTTTAAAGGCCTTATAAATGCACTAAAACTGGGTAAATGTAGCGGAATTAGCTTACCATGCGGTACACCATCAAGTATTATTAAGTAGTGATTCGGTGTGTGTACAATATTCATGTAATAACGGTGAGGTTATGGGTCAATATAATGTTACATTGGCCAGCACGAAACCACCCCCTTAATAGCAAAAACATACGTTGAACTGAAACGGCATAATGTTGGGCCAGTACCGCAGATGATGGACCGACATTATTCTGCCATTGGATCAATGCCTCGTGTTAGTTGAGATACAAAGCCCTCATAACCAGCCGCAGATCTAGATGGTGGATACTGGGTCAAATCGGATACAGTAAAGTCTGATGTTTTTAAATATTATTTTATTTTACCGCATAGCGCGATGTATATCACTGCATGTGATGATTTACGATAAAATAAAATAAAGTCTGATATTGTCTAGTAGCATTTTGACTATATTTTGAAATGTCCATGAGATACCTAATAAAAAAATGCAAATGTTTTTCAAAAAAATCACGAAAATCCAAAGAGCGAAAACGATGATTTACATCACTGAATTTGATGGTTATTCCGAGTACAATTTTCCACAGTTTTGGGAGAGCGTCTTAATGGCGGGCCAAAGGCTCTGATGCTGGCCCACACTTAAAAGTACCATACCGAAATAGGGTTCTATTTTTTCAAGTGAGTCACATTCTCCATACCGGTACCGATATTAAACATGACATTACATGCAGATATCATCCATATCAGACAAAGTAATAAATTCTAGATATGTCTAACTGATATGAGACAATACACGTTGTACTGTGAAATGTATCTATGATCACTTAGAAAAAAAATAACAATAATTTTAAAAGTCTTCCTCTCTTTTTACCGTTATCTGCCACTTGGTACTTTTAATGTCCTGATTATTTAGACAGTATGTCTTACTCCGCTGTGAGCAGGTATGTTTTGGTGGGGCAACAATTTAAAAAAAAAAAAAACTTAAATCCTTAATAACTCCGAAAACGGAGCAGTAAAATAAAAAAATAAAACACCATTCTCCATGGAATAATCGTTTGAATAAAATAAACAAAACAGTTATGCAGCTTTAATGTTCATTTTATATTCCAGTCCTTAGCAAAGAAAGTCATGTCTGACTCAAAAACATTTTCCGTTATGTCATTATTATATATTTAAAAAAGTATCGAGCCTTGGGGGACGCCTGCCATGACTGGTTCAGAAGACGATGCACTCTCATTTGAAACAACATATTGAGTTAGCTCAGACAAGTATGACTGAAACCATTTAAGTAGCGACATTTCTGTTCCGATTTGTTTCAATTTAAATAGAAGGCCCTCATGCCAATTTTTATTGAAGGCTTTGGATATATCTAGCAAGACTATACTGATTTCTTTTTCGTTTAGGCCGCCCTCTGTATTGTGTACTAGTTCAACCAGGCGATCTACTACAGAGTCCATAGGTTTAAAACCGGAATTTCTGCTGTTCAGTAGGTTATTTTCAGTACAATATTTAAACAACTTTATGTATACTATCTTCTCCAGTAATTTAAATAAATTTGATAAAATGGAAATTGGTCTATATTTATCAGGCGATTGGCCTCTCGTCCTTTTAGGTACTAGGTGTACGCGAGAAAGCTTCCATGAGGACGGAGATATTCCGGACTCTTATTGAATATATCTGCAAGGGGATAGGATAGAGAGAATGCTGCCTCTTTTAGAAAACGGTTGCTTACAACATCAGGACCAGTTGATTCAATTACAATCCAGACGTTTTATTCAGAAGGGGTTGTGTGTACAGTACTTTCAAAACGTGCATCTGTTAGGTAGCTATAAGGTATGGCAGTGAATGATTTGGCGATCGTACAGGGAGGCAAGTACTGTGAACAAAAAATTAGTATGTTTGCCTTTTTTTTCCTCAGAGATTATCAGGTCATTTGTTATAGGGTCATGTAAGTTTATAAGAGAGGAAGAAACGTTTCCGGGTAAATAAGTTTTCAATAGTTTATTCCAGTAGGCATATCGCTTGTTTGTGAGATTTGGATTTTAGAGTCGTTTGTAGGCCTATATATAGTCATATATGATTATTATGTTTGGGCTATCCCTGGGTTTTCATACAATCAAATTGCAGTTTTAACACAATGTTTTTCAGACAGTCAGGCGGTATGTATGCTGTCTTTTTTAAAAATTCCCAGTTGTTGTTCCGGATTTATTCAGGATTTTCTGGAGCACTAATTGTCAATCGATGTTGGGTCAATGATGTACATGTCGGGGGCTTATAATGTCCTATTTCTCCCTGAGTTTTTATCCAATCGACTCCAAATCTTGGCACTATGATCGTTAGGTATTGAGGTTTTTTGCTATGACTTTTTTAAGATTTGCCAGTAGTTGTTCTTCCGGATTTATTGAGGATAATTCTGGATCACTATGTATGGATCGATGTCGGTTCAATGATGCAGGCCTACATGTTGGGTGAAGCTTCATACTTTGTATGAGTAGACTGAAATGCAGGCAATCTGTCCACGCTGGGTCGTTCTATTAACCCTTTAAATGTTAGATTCGATAATCAAATTGCATTTGCCTAATGCTGTTTAAATGCGGGGCCGGCCAGTCTTGCAGCATGCAGATGTTCGATCACCATTGAACCAGCCTTGAGTGTTTACTATGGACATTACAATAACAGTTGTAGGCTAATTCCATCAAACACAAAATGTCGACCCAATGTTGTTTTAATGTTGGGCAGCGTCACAGATAGTGATATACACCATTCAGTCAACAGAGAGGCAAGTCAATGTGTTTACTGGGCCCTCAGAATTTGTTTCCATTTCATAAACAAATATCTATATAAAAATACAAATTTAAAGCTCAGTGGATTGATAAAATTTTAAGTCCAAATTTTGAAATTCCAAATCAAAATGGCTAATAAAAAACCCA
The DNA here is from genome assembly GCA_964017125.1 of Flabesymbios commensalis. Taxonomy (NCBI): domain Eukaryota; kingdom Metazoa; phylum Annelida; class Polychaeta; order Terebellida; family Flabelligeridae; genus Flabesymbios; species Flabesymbios commensalis. The sequence goes on from OZ024913.1 coordinate 10,456,325, forward strand.
TGAAGAAAATTCCAATCAATCTGTCATAATAAAAATAACCCAACAAAATTCAAAATGGCCGACAAAAAACTATAAGCGAGTCAAGTGTATAGGGCCTACATGTGAGTGCCTGTATATGCCTATGTATATACAGACATATATATGTGCATGTATGCATTGGACTCAATGACTATAATTAATTCTACTCAAAAAAAATGTTTTTCATTATGTGATTATGTCAACTGTACAGAAGGCCGCCTACGTATTTATTTTTTATCAAACATACTCTTGGTAAAATATTATATATCAGTGCTGTCATCATATATACATTTTCTATAATAAAACCCTTATGTTATTTTATAAGAGGTCAAATAACGTGTTCTGAGTTCTGAGCAGGCCTGTGTCCAGGAATTTTTAAAGGGGCGGGGGGTCGAATTTTGAATTGTTGGGGTGTTTTCGAAATAAGGAAATTAAACCCCCTGTGAAATACTGCTTGAATTGATATTTGGTGTGGCAAACGTAGGGTGGGGGGAGTCCGGGGGGGGGGGGCATGCCCCGATTTTTTTTGTATTTCAGCTGCAAATTAGTGCAAAATGATGGGGGTTCGTTTTACCCCCTCGGACCCCCTTCCAATCAATTGACAGGCCTGCTGTTCTGAGTTCTTTCCTTTTGTATAGGGTGTTAAATTTATATGACATCAAACACGATATAGTGCCAACGTAACGTTAGCAATGTTAAATCTGTTGTATACTGCTATGATGCTATATCCTCTAATGTGTGTTACGTTTCATCCATTAAGTGATGGACGGAGACATAGTAGGCCTAGTTTTGTGTTCATGGGACACTTAAATCGGAGTCGGTTTAAAAAAACGAACAAAAAAATGTCTAATCGTGGTTCTGAAACTCCCCAAATTTACCACATGTGGTTAAAAATTTAATTTTAGTGCACCAAGGCATTGCAAGATCTCTGTTTTTATATATCTATTTTCAAGAAAAAATGTTTCTTAAGAAAATGTGCACCTCAGAATCACAATAAAATCTATCGTTCCAACTGTTCACAGGTGTGCAAAAAACAACTAAAAAGTGACATTTTAATGGCAATGTATTTTGTCACGTTAGCAAGAAGGTGAAACTCAGAAATACACATAACAAATATTTCCGATGAGTATGAAAGTGTTTCATACCTAGATATAAAAATGTCATCTTTTTATATATATTTGTGGAATATGCATATAAATAGAGGGAATATGGCATATCTTATAATGCCATCGTGACAGTGTCAAATCCCTAAATTCGTTCAGGTCTCATAAGTACATTAATATATGAACAATATTATTCTTTTCTGACTACCTACCATCTTAGTAAGGTTTAAAAAAAATGGGTAATTGGAAAATGAAAGTTTCAGGTTAGTTGAAATTACCTGCTTTAATTTTTTATGGTCAAATAAAGCAGGTACTAATATAGGCTGTAACGTTAGCATGGCACAGTACTGTAAACATAATATTAGGTGTGCAATTGAATATTAAAACACTATGATGCTGGCCATAATAATATGCATGATTCATTCGCACAACTCACTGAACATAGGCTGCATTTGTTTATGAGCCACAGCAGTCCTAAAAATGTGCTAACGTGGGATAAGTTTTGACACCTTTGTTGTTAATGTGAAATATTCTTGACACATATTAGTGTATCGTGACATGCTCTTTGACTCTTGATATGTTAACGTGACACTTTGTGTGACACTGGAACTGTCAATGTGACAGTGTCATTCATAGGGTAAGTGAGATCCTTGTTTTCATCCCTCAAACTAAGGTGTCTAAATGTGAAATCCAAAGATTTGTGTTTAGTCCAATTGTGTTTACATATCCAGTATTACATCAGTGGTTGGAAAATGTTCTCTAACAACAGAATACTTTGGGAAGTGTCACTGGCATCTTTCACGTTAGCACTTGATATTTGTTCCAAACAGCAAAAATAAAATACTGTAGCCCTTCTACAATGTAACAATTTGAAACCAGCCATTCAAGTATAAATATTTCTAGATGTGTGCATACATTCTGGGCAAGAATGTGACTTCTATTAGCACTGTTGCTAACGTGACACTAGTAACATGTCACAATAAACGTCACGTTAGCATGACTTAAATGCAGCGAAAAACACACCTAGCATTAAAATAAATAATTATTTCATCAAAAATATAATCTTAAGTCTTTTAATTTTTATTTGAAGCTGCTTCGTTGTCCCTATATCTTTTTAGTTTAATTATATTTCTTTATTAGTATAATACTTTGTATCATTGACATCATCAGATATCAAGTGTCTAAACGTCTGTCACGTTAGATGTTGCTGTTTATTGCAAACCATCGAAATACAGTTATATTAGCCATTCTACAATGCAATAATCCAAAACCAACAATCCAAACACTTATTTCTGAGTGGGTGCAGAAAAATTCTAGCCAGCGAAGTGGCTTCTAGCCACACTGATGCTAACGTGACATTAAGAAGGTGTCTACAAAAACGTCACATTAATTAGCATACTTTAAATTCAAATTAAAAATGACACTTGGCATTAAGCAACCTCCTTGTCTGATCACAAATACAATCTACAGTCTTTTAATCTCAATTTGAATATTGTTTATGGTTGCTTCATCGGTCCTTATTCTTTCAGGAGATTTTATAGCAATTCTAATAAATTGTTTAGGCCTATATTTTTTCACAAAAATCACTTTTTTGTGCTATTGATTTAATAAACTATCCCATTGACAAAAGTATCTGACAACTAACATTACTGCTGAAATGAGTAAATTTTGACAACATTTTGATCATATTTACAAAAAATTATGGTTGGGAAACTTGTCATGTGGCACTTTATCGTGTTTGGTGTCATATAGGGCCTAGCCTTAGGCCTATTCTGTGAAACGCAGTGACGTCATTCAGTGAAAACAAGGTTATATAACACCCCCAGTGTTTCATCTAGCTATTTCTAATATGGCGCAGCGCCATGTTTCCTTTTGAGAGCGCCATGTTGCCCTTCGTGAGCGCCATGTTGCCCTTCATGAGCGCCATGTTGCCCTTTGTGTGCGCCATGTTGCCTTTCTTATATTCAGAAGGTGACCTGCCTCTTTGAACTATTGTTACGTAATAATCAACCCACCCAGGCCAATGTGACAAACAAAAACACCCCAGTCACTGATGTCGCGCGTTCACACCTATGTCTATGACGCAATACCATATAACGGCAAGTGTGTACATAGTGGTGATAACTGGCAATGCTTACACACTTAACGGATTCTGTTTGTACCTTTAATTGGGGAGGGTTGGTGTTGGAAATGCCCACCCGGGTCAACTGGTTGCCAGGCGTTCATGATAAGGTGCCCTCAAATGATAGGTGGCGCCATGCCCCTTTTGAATCCTAGATGAAACACTGCCCTCTCCCCCATGCTTCACTCTGTGAAACGCAGTGACGTCACTCGGTGAAAACAAGGTGATATAAGAACCCTACCCCATACTTCATTGTATTGGCCAGCTCGGTGAAAACAAAGGGGGTCGAGGTCATTGAGTTCAGAATAGGTCTACATCAAGTTGTTAATGTCATGTGGCCTTTGGTCCTAGTTTATAGACTGAGCAAAACCAAATACATTTGTCTGGCTATCATCACTGACATATTTGTTGCCATTATCAGTGTCCAGTTATCTTGGTTTATAATTTACTTAATAATTTGCTTTCTTAACAGTAAATTGCCCTTATAAAAACTAGATAAATTAAGTAACAATCTAGATGTAGGCAATGAACACCATCACTGGTCAACAAACTTGTCGTTGTCTGCTGACGCCAGTGGCAACATACGGGCACCTGCTTAAATTTACAAACCCCCCGGCCAGTGTGTTTCCACGTGACCGGTAGTGGGCTCCCGATTGGTCTCTTGGTGCGCCATTTTTAAAAACGACCAATCACGTAACCCCCACGCTGAACTATATGCCATGTGATTGGGCCGTAAGGCTTGCAAGCCGGCGTTCTGCCATACACTCAATGAACAAGAAGACTGGGCCATTTCATACTTCTAGTCACTCAAAGCATTTTTACTGTTGTTATTACAATTGTCTTGATATTCCGTCGACGCTAAGGGTAAGCATATATATTTTCCATTATAGTGCATGTTTTTCAGATAATTGTCTTCATTATTGTCGCCGCAATGTTCAGGTGAATAATGCACAGATGGACTGTTGAAATAGGTTAAGTCTATGGCAATGGCTCCTTTGTTAGTGGGTTGAGACACGTATGATGGTCGCTGTGTAATTTAGTAAATATGCTATCAAATCTAATTTCTGGAGTATCAACCCCCGTGTCAACAAATACAATAATAACTATATATTTTTCTAATATTGTTTGTTATGATAATAATATCCCATTTTTATCATACAAGTTCTATTTTATCTGACGTATCGTCGAGCTCCTCCTTTTTCCTTATGCTTGGCTTCTATGGCGCAGTGCATTTTGCCATGTTGAAGCCAGCCAGTCACTATGCACTTGGCGATGCCGTGATGGGATGGTATGCATTACTAACGGAGATCGCGTCCCATAGATTCGCATGTAAACTCCCAATGAACAGTGGATTCAACAAAATCGTTCAGGAAGATTAACTAACGCTGGTTATGATAATTTATTAAACAAGATCATTCTTGGATGAATTTAAATAGGAGTTTCATTCATCAGCAGGACAGACATTTGGTGAAGGTGAAATTTGAGGTCGATGAAATCTTACGAAAATATTTCCACAATCATTTCGTTGCCATTGCATTTGGCCTGTGTATTATATGTATGACAGAGATCTCGTACTGTAGAAATGTAATGGTAGACTAGATCTAGTAGGGTCTAGTCTACCTAATCACTGTAGAATCCGATCTATTTTTTTAAGAATTGACATTTTGAGTCCCAACATTTAATTTTTAAAGAAATTCAAAGTGTTGCTTTAAAATGGTAGGGCCTACTTTTGTAGCAGGCGTATTTTTCATTGACTTCATCTGAAGTTTGCGCAACAGGGAGCTTTTATTCTTCATTCATAAAGATCCTTTAATCTCTTTATAATATTTTTTTAAATTTAGGTCTATCTACCTAGGTAGTCTACTAAGTCTAGACCTAGACTATGGTGCTCATAAACCAGGGAATACTTTGTCCCAGAAAAATTGTGCATGTAACATTTTACCAGCCACGAATAATAAATATTCGACTCTATGTCAAAAAACTGAGTAGCAAACTGCTCCGCTACATCCCGAGGCTACACCAGCCATATTAGGCTATTCCAAGGCTGTAAATTACAATAGGCTAACGTTACATTTTTAAACAATTGAAGCAGCCCATTGGGATGACATCAATTTTCGTTTTAATTCCGTACTGAAGTAGTGTATCCCACAGATCATGTTTTTATTTTTTTCAGAATTTTCATATTTTTACAAATATTTTTAATCAACATTTCTACAAAACCAGAAGTAACCCAAACAAACTATTTGTATACCTGAAGGACGATTGAATGTTCTCACAGCATTGGGCCATATGCTGATGGCATCGGCCCAGCGTTGGGTAGACAATCAGTGCTGCAGGTGTGTCCTCTCGTATCCTGACTATGAGACACCAATTAGTGGCGACTGGTTTGATCTTACCGTCTGATGCGTGGGAATATGTGATGTAAAGTGCTGGATATCGCTGTCTTGTTTTGTTTACATGGCAATATACGACCTGGAAATACAACTATTTCACTCTTTTTCGGTGCTTTAAAACTGTTTTTTGACTTTTTTGTATTTTTGGTTAAGATCAGTAGGCTATATAGCTTCATACAAATTAAATTTCAAAATTGACAACATTGAAAATGTCTCATCCCAAGGGGTCCCTTTAAATTCATGCATAAATTAGGCTCTATAAATTAGACTAGGCCTACTATTCAGGGAGGAGACTTTAAGTGGATTCCCGTCATTTTTTAGCGAAATTGTCTCTAAGATTATAAAAAAAAATCATATTCAGCTATCATAAATCCATTTTATAAATTCGATGTAGGCTATTAAGACTACATTTGTAGCACCGCTGCTTAAATTTGAATATTTTCTATCTGTCATTCTTAAAACATACCTTAGAGTTAGCCATCTCTTCTTTAGTCAATCCCTGTGTGTATTTCATGCACCTTGTGCACATGGCTAATTTAAATTGTAAACAAATATAACCTTTGACCCAAAACAAGTATTAAGTGACTTAGCAGGTGGAGGGAAGTAGTCCTACCAATATTTTCAATGGGGGTGGGAAAAATCACACATGTATGTGGTTGAAAAACATACACAAAACTGTAATGCCGGCATACAAATTTATTCACCCCCCTTGTAATATTTCCGCATGGTCTAAAGACTGAAGTAAGCAGATCATAGCGCCTACTGTCTTTTGTTTTGCAAAACAGTAAATTATAATTGGTTTAAATATAAGTGATTTTAAACCAAATCTAAAAGCCTCCTTAAATATGCTGATTTATTGCTGATTTATATGCAAGATATCATAGGCTATATTTTTATACAAGATGTAAGATGTGAGAGATGTAAGTATTTGCAACATTGCCAGAAAAAAACCCAAAATTTTTACATTCCAGATGCACATGGTGTGGAAATTTTTTGCAGCGTAGTCTAAATGATATAAATTAATAATGCCACATGGAAAGGGTTGTCATGCGTAGGCCTACATACTATCGTTTGTCATTGGTTCCATCCATGCCAAAAAAAACTCAATCCGCGCTTGATAAACACGGAGGTCCGATGAAAAAAAAATATTTTTAATTTTATTTGTTCTCGGACTGGTGTTGCTGCTCTATAATTATGTAACTCTTTGATCACTGAGCTATTTAATTTAAATTTTCAGTCACTTGAAGTGTGTTTCGCTACCGCGATCCACAGCTTCAAGTGACTGAAAATGTATGTTATTTGTGAAATTTAAGTCCCGATATATATCAGTGTTTTATGATTGAAGGCATATTTTGAGTATGTGAGCAGCTTGTTTTCAGGGGTTGTACAGGTGCTAATAAAAATACAGAATGTCCACTGCAGTAGCTCTAAGAGTTATGTAATCCTGGATAGACTCTGCAATGGACTAAACTGCTTCACAGGGCTCGACACTAACGGTTGCCCGATCGCCCGGGGCAATCAATTTTAGGTGGGGGGGGGGGAGCAAGTAAAAAGTTACAGACAGTGGCCCCCTGGGCAATAGCTTCAATATGCACTATTTTAAATTTCAGCGACTATCACAACAGACAACGCATGTCAGTGGCAAGTCGGGCGAGTGATAAATTGGTGGGGCAAGTACCCCACAAATTTTCTTGACTATCGGGCAGGAAGGTCTAATTAGTTAGTGTCTAGCCTTGCTTCAGTGCACAGGTTTGAGGCGAGTGTGTGTGGCCTGTCGTGGTTTCAAAGGTGTGAGACACACTGATTATTCAGTCCAGTGTGGCCTGTGACCACACTAGCTTTTCTGAAAATCATGATTTGTTAATAAGCAGAGTTGTATTTCAGGATGATATAGACCTATAATAACATGATGAATAAAATGTAAAATTATTTGATCCAGAGATCATACTAAAAATGGAAATTTCAAGACAATCAAAATTGCAAGATCCCCCAAACTAGGAAAATAATTTGTCAATTTAAAAAAATTCCACCTCAAACATCGTTACATGTTAAACCATAGCATATAAAAAGTTTGTGCTGCGTGCAGACCGTCAGTTCTCTTCCAAGCTGGGCATGAGGTGGGTGTATTTCCCCCCCCCCCCCCCCGAAAATAAAGTTACTTTCCCCCACCTGCTTATATTAAAGTCGGTTTGAAAGTAATAAAAAAATTTATTTATCAAACTTAAAGATAGTAGTACATTTTACTAAATTTGGAATAAGTGTTGTTTAAAACTATGATGTTCTGACTTGCTACTGCGACATACTGAGGCCAAAAAAAAATATGTTTTTATTTTAACCAGTGGGTAGGTTAGAAATTTTTGTCTCTTTAACAAATAGGCCCCAAATCCACTTACATGCATGTCTCATCTGTGCATTATGTAACAATTTTTTTTCTTTTCTTTTTTGACGTTTTTTTACCCCGCGCTCTCCTTTTCGTAACGTTTTTTAGAGCTACTTACAGTAGTTTTCCTAAATTTTTTTTTTTTTTTTGGAAATCTAAAAATTAAATTTAAGTCGCACATGTTTTGATAAGGTCAGTCGGAAATCGGAAACACACATTATTTTTTATTAGGCCTGATATCCAGGCCGTGAAATGGGAGCGCTAAGACATCAGTATGTTTAATGAAGGATTGTTATAGCAAGTCAAAACTTCATAAGTTTTAAAGTTCCAAAGTTAGTACAATTTAGGCCAGACTTTTTATCCCCCGCCCGTAGGGGAAGGGGAATTTTAGTCACGCCAGGATTCTGTCCAGCGTCACGTTTTCTTGTGGGCGCAAAAACTACTGGACAAATCTTTTTGAAATTTTAACATGACATTTGTAGCAACATGGGGATGTGCAAGTGATTTTTTAGAGATGCTACCAAAATTCAAAATGGCCGCCAGAGGGCAACTGAAAAAAATTTTGTGGGTGCAAAAACTCTAAAACGTAAAGTCAGAAATTATCACATTCCCCATGATATGGAGATGTGCAAGTGATTTTTTTAAAGTTTTACTGAAATTCAAAATGGCCGCCATGGATAAACTTCATATTTTCTTGTGGGCGCAAAAAATGAAAAATTGAAATCAGTAATAATTCACATTGTACAATCACATTACCCACCATCTGGAAATGTGCATGTGATTTTACTGAAATTCAAAATGGCCACCACAAATCAACTTTTTAAATATTTGTGACCGCAAAAAGTCTAATCTAATTTATGGCGGGGGATGATATATAGGACTTCAGTCCTCTTGTTATATTATATGTTTTATGGGCGGGAATTGCCAGTATGCAATGTCAGGATTCGGAATAAAAATATAATTAAAAATTCAGATATAAGTATCTTGAAAATGTGGACTGTTTGGAAGGGCTGGATCAGACAAATGTAAGAGCAGTTTCTGGGAATGACCTCAGCAACTGGAAAACACGAGGGGCAGCTTTTTTAGGCCACAGATAGTTGTGTGTGTCGGTTCCGCAAAAAAATTTTTGGAGCAATATTAACATATTGGGGTATTAAAAAAAAAAAAAAAAAAAAAAATTGCAAATTAATTTTTTTATTTTATTTTGGTTTAAATCAATGTCGGCCGGCTAGTAAAACATATAATAAAAAAAGTCTGGCCTAACTACTATCTTATTGCTTTTTGAAACCATGAATAACACATTTTCAACTTTATTTATCTTCTCATTGGGTTTTACATAATCAATTGCGAGTTTGATGAGAAATTGCATACAACCCAACTTTTCACATTTAGGTTAAAGATTTTTCAGGCCAAAATTGTGTAGGCCTAGTGCTTGAATCCTGTAGACCTAGTATACTGTAGATCTGGTGATTTTCGCGTGTTTAAATTTTCGCGAATTTATGGTTTGGGGATTTTTCACGAAGTTTCGAATTCGCGAATTTTAATTTTTCTTTAGTAGCGCTATTATAATGATAATATTCGCGAGATTCTTAAATTAGCGAATTTCTCCTCTTCGCGAAATTTGCGAAAATTGAAGCCTCGCTAATATGAACCAGATCTACAGTAATAGGCCTGCAGGATTAATAGTTTTAACTCTTTAAGTAGGAAATGTTTATAACTGTCCCAATGTGTAAAGTGATATTTATATGATAATGTGTATCTTAGTGTAAGTGTTGACCATTGAAATTGACTTCTGTTGTTCCCACAGTCTCAGTAGACCTGTCTTATGACAATTATATATTTGTTGTAGATTTTGCATCAAGGCTAAGTGAAATATTCTGATTATCATGGGAAAGAAAGATGCCAACAAGCCTCGAGGACGTATGTCTGCATATGCATTCTTTGTGCAAACCTGCAGAGAAGAACACAAGAAAAAGCACCCTGGCGAGAGTGTTGTCTTTGCTGAGTTCTCTAAGAAATGCTCATTGAAGTGGAAGGTAGTTCTCAATGTAAAATAATAAAGCACAAGGTTCCTGCGGGTCAATAAAAGTCATTTTAAATTAAAAAATAGTTCTCAATCATTACACCATGGGCACAACCAGACTGAGTTGCATCATCAGGGTGGCCGCGGGTCTTTAAAAAGTCTTTAGATTTATTTTTTAAAAATAAGGCCTTTAAAAAAAAATGGGAGCTAGGTATTAAAAAGGTCTTATTTTTTTCATTTCTCTCAGTTTTTTAAATGCGTTAGGAAAAAATTTCACATTCATTGAATTCTTTCCCCATTCTTCAGTTCCCCAAATGAGGCAATATATGTGGAACTGGTATTAATTTCAGGTTTTGGAGTCTTTAAAAAGGTCCTAAAAATTCTTATTTTTTATTTCATAGAGTTGGCTTTATAAACCCTGATCATGATTGGCAGTTGATGTTTTTGTAATTTAATTTAAATCTAATTTAAACAGATTCCAGCATGGACATTTATTGTGTGATGCTCAGAGTTATAATTACTCCGAAGTCTTTGAAAAAGTGATGTTGTATAAATATGTTAATTGCATGCTAATTCAACAAAGACTCAACACACTTTTAGTTTTTGTCTTAGATTTTCTTGAAATTGTCACAGATAATTCAAAAATTACTTGAGATAGGAGTTGTGTGGTCCAAATAGTTTTTGAGATATTATGGCAGTTTAAGCAGACCTGGTGCTGTTTGATTTTACCCCAAATATGCAGCGTTAGAAATTAACGTTCTGATGCACTGGACCACCAACCCTCTTATTTCTGGTGATCCTATCAGAATCTAAAAAATAGAGTCAGTCTGAATACACAACACAAAATAGTGTTGCAGCGATGTACAGTATAGGCTCTTTTATTACACATATTTGACAAAAAGCCAAAATACTGAACAGAACGACTATTCCTACTTTTAAGCTATTTTGGGTAAGGAAATTTTGGTGGTCGACAAAACCACTACCAAGTGTTCTGAACAGAGAGATGATTATTTATGATCTGTTACAAAATTTAGAATCTGAAAATTTTAGAATGTCAATTCCGCATGTTAAAAATGTGCAAATATAATTTTTTGGGGTACTTGTGGCTGCAGCCCCCCCCCCCCCAATTTATCACTTGCCCAACTTGCCACTGTATGCGTTGTCTGTTGTCACAGCCGCTCAAATTTTAAATGGTGCAAATTGAAGCTGTAAATTCCCCGGAGGGCTGCCTCCCCCCCCCCCCCCACCCACCTGAAACCGGTTGCCCCGGGCTGAGTCCTGCTGTAGGCCCCTATCTCTTTCAAATGCCTATATCTTAAGAATTGTTTGATGTATCATCATGAATGTTTCAATGTGTGTATCATTAGTAAATTTTTCAACAGTTAATAATTGCACACAGCTGAACAGGACGAGATAACTTTCTGCAATATCGTGTAGGGAAAAGCTGTGCAATTCTAACCATTTGCTTATTTGAATTTGATTAGTGAAATATTAATACCTATGATTAGCGCATAATATCAAGAATACATAAGACTTATGTATTCTTGATGATCTTGACTTGTATATTTCTAAATGTTGCGCTGTGTGGCTGTTGTAGGCTATGACTGGAAAGGAGAAGAAAAGATTTGAGGAAATGGCAGACAAGGACAAGGCCCGTTATGAGAGAGAGATGGATGCGTATGTGCCACCAGCTGGTGAAAAGAAGAGAAAGAGGAAAACAAAGGATCCTAATGCACCTAAAAGACCTTTGTGAGTTATCTATTATTTTATGATCCGTTGTGGTCAGGCTACAGATAACATGTGTATGCGTAAAATACGCATGATAAAACAGCAAATACGCAGTGAGAGAAAATCTTAGTTGTAATATTACCCATAAAAACTATTAAGAAACGCATCAAATCAAATAAATGGGTGTAATATTAGCCTATTTTATTGACTGCATGATGTGAATATCAAGTGGACAGAAATATGTAACCTGAATGTGAGAAAAATTAATCAAGTAATTTTTTCATGTTATGTGTTATGTTATGTTACTTGTTTTTTCATATTTTACTCCTCATTTCCTATTTCAATCAGTAAAATACTCCTCAAAACAATTATCTGGAGCACTGATTGTGGTGAGGTAAAAGATGAATATAGCAGAAAATTTAATAAGTACATAAAGAAATATTTTACAATTCATATAAGAAATGTCGTCACATAGCTAGCGGAGTGATTTCTCACACACCACTATTATAAAAAAACATCAGCACTGCTAATGTTTCTAAAATGAAAATGCATTTATGCCTAACATATTTGGTTTGACGTTATGCAAATAGGCACATCATTTGTCATATGTAAAAGGGAGTTGAAAAGTTTCACAGATATCCCCTTTTTTCATTATCCTGAAAAAAAGGAAAAGAAACTTCTAAGAATGCATTGATCTCTTAAGCATAAAATGCAAATACGTGCTGCTAGATCACCCTTTTCCGCTTTATTTCGACTATCACCCTGTGTATCAGATGCATAAATAAACATGATCATGATAGTGGAATGTTACTTTTTCCCATTGATTTGCTCAATTTTTTCCAAATAATCTTTGGGGCATGCCCTTCCACCTCTTCATCTCCTTGAAACCAAATCAGTGTGGGAGTGTTTGGGCAAACATATCTTCCTATTTTGAGACAATTTGTAGTAAAAAGTATGCCTAGGAATTTGCATTAAGTTACAGAATTACAATTTTTACCCACTTGAAATTGTGTCTCAGGACCGCGATCCATAACTTCTGTACTATTAGTAAAATCCACTGGCATATGTACCATTTCAATCAAAATATATCATATCGCAAATAATATTGCAAATTTAATGCTCATTTCTCTTAAAATATTTATTTTTTGAAAGAAAAATTAAAAGGCTGAAAACAGCTAAATAGACTTGATTAGCATTTTAAGACTTAAAATAAAAAAAATCTGCCAGTAAGCACAATATGTGTATGGAAATTAAAGGGAGTAATCATGTATTAAGGTCATATACAAAGTGACCCTTTAATATCAAGGAGACTAATTAATAAATCCTAGTTCTATTTGCCAAAAAATGTGATTAATTATTTCAGGATGGAATTTAAAACTACTCAACTTTATTGAGTTGTTATTTTAAAAGGCCATAAAATACCATAATTTCTGTTTTTTTCAGGTCAGCATTTTTCTTCTTTTGTCAAGAAGAGCGTCCTGCTGTACGTGCACAAAATCCATCATGGAGTGTTGGATTAGTTGCCAAAGACCTGGGGAAAAAATGGGAAACGGTGAAGGACAAACCAAGGTATGAAACCTTGGCTGCAAATGACAAAGCCAGATATGAAAAGGTATGTTGTATTCAAATCATAGTTTTAACAAACCTTGTGATTTATTAGAGTGATCACTGTAAAAACACACGTCATGTGTAATGATTTGATGGTCTCATGTGCCGTGTTACGTCATAAGATCTAAATGACTGAGGGATCAGATGAATTTCCCATGTGCTCGGCAGATTTGATTCTTGGTTGGTTACAGGTAGACTCGCCACATTGGCCATTTGATGAACTGACAATTTTCTGATAGTTGTAAAACACTTCTGACATTCAGACAATATTATTGAGACAAGATTTCTATTTGTATTAATATAGAATTCTATTGTTATAGAATATAGAGTTATTAATTGGGGGTCCAGACACCCCAACTCAGCAATGGGGGAGGACACCCCAGCCCCCGCTCAAACATGCCTAGCGAAAACCCTGGTTTAGCATTTTTCCTTGCCTTTGCTCTCACTAATACATTAACTCTGAACATTAATGGCCATTTTCCAAGATTTACTCCAAAAAAGCCTGTTGCTTTGATCACACTTAAATGTAATTTGGGGTTCTCTAGTTATTAGACTATATCATGTTACTCTGAAGAGCTTTAACTGCTTCACCGATTTGTTCCAAGGAAGCAACTTACCCTGGCCATATGTTGATTAGATTTTGGTGTGATTCTGACATCACATTTTCACGTGGTTTACATAAAAATTTGGTGACAGTACTGTATTTCTCCATAGTTAATGTACTATGTGGCGCGAGTGGAGACGCAAGCTTTGCCCCTCAGGCAAATATAGTTTCTCATGTTTCTGATGATGTAAGTATTTTTTCCAAAAGGCTACTTCGGGAAGAATCTATTTAATAAAAATGGCTAACCTGACATGTCTGGTAGTGATGTGCCTGATGATCAATTATAATTGATCAATCATTTGGTATACCAATTATGATGATTAATTATAATTATCAATAATTGATTACTTGCTGACAAATAAATCATGTAGACTACTGAATCACAGTTTCTGTCATCTTGGTATTTTTGGGGGCAATATTTTGATGGATTGATCTTTAAATATGCTTTACCGTTTTCTTGCCAAAAACACTTCTAGTCTAGTTTCTTTTAAAAGCTTCCCTAAACATTTCTTCATTGTCTGAGCTAACTAAAAACTATATCTTTTAATTTCACTACAGGTATCCAATGAAGGTCGTTAGCTATGTCCTATGACAAATATGAATTACTATGCACTCTTTCATGACCTGTTTGCTTATATTTATGTTTTTTTTATGGCTAATATTTTTGTACTTTAGGAAATGGCTGTCTACAAAGCTGGTGGGACTGTAGTAAAGAAGGCAAAGCCTGCCCCTAAAGCGGCTGTAGCCGTGGCTGAAGATGATGACGATGATGATGACGATGAAGAAGAAGAAGATGATGATGAAGAAGAGGATGATGATGAAGATGATGAGTGAAGAATCTCCAGATCTTGCTTTTCACCTCGTTATCCGAAAGCCCTTGGACTGTTTCTTCAGCTGAAAAAAGCCACATCTGGTTAAACAGCTGAAATATCTTTGTTATCTGGGCAATCGTGTCAGTGCTGTGTATCATCAATCAACTTACTTACATAGTGCTGTTATTAAGGAATCATCATTGGCTGCCATCAGTGTATTTATAATCTATATGCTGTAGAACAGCTTTGTCAAACTTTCATCCAGACCAATTGAACTGAATGTTTTTACTATATTAAAGGGTTTGAACAGTTTGGGTCATCCATGATAGCACCAGATATGGTGCTACATGTACCTGTTGATCATTCAATTACACCCCTTAATGTATCCTATTGGAGTCTTAGGAAGTACCAGTGGCAGGAGTATTATATAATTAAACATAATCTATTTTATGATTACTTTATTATGTGTTTCATGTTGTAGAATACATTGAGAAATGAAGAAGACAAATCTTTGTTTTTATATAATGACTAAGTTGATTACATTTGTAATGTATAATTTTTATTCTGCAAACTATTCTGTCAATCATACATTTCTCAACACACCTAATTATCTGTGAGAATTGTATTATTGAGACATATTTTATGACAGATTAGATCTTTATAAGATGAACTGGGCTGGTCGTGACCAGGGATTTTAAAATCTGAAAGATATATTTCTCTGGTTTATTGTGGTATTCACTCAAAGCACAGTGTGAGGCAGATGGGTATATCTTATGTAAACAATTATGTGTCAAACATGCATGATAAATTAAGAGTTGTATAATAAATGCTGAAAAATCTGATCTTGGAAATCCTCTCTGTCTGGCACTGTGCCACATGGTGCATGCAAAATTTATTCCATGTTAAACAATGTTTTTAGTTGACAGAATAAACTTAACAGTAATTTATTGTTCCAATTTGTGTTGTTCTTGTATTTATTTTATATAATATTTGACCCATCCTCCACACAAGCAAAGCTAGTAATTGAAACACTGTCATAATTGAAACATTGCAGCCTGTACAAAAATACCATGTTTTTATTCGTGAGACATACATAATTAAAAGAGACAATTAAAATAACCTCATGTTTAGTGTATAGATATGTATTAAATCGCCTTGGAATGAAAAAAACTAATTTTATATGATTTACAATTACATCTCCACATAATTCAACTGCAGAATAGCTGATTTCACTACAATCACGCATTTTTTTGACAATGTATAGGGAATGGAAAATAAAGCAGCATATTTCTGTGCATTTCTACATACATCAGCGGGGGATGCCAACACGTGGGTTTGTCGGGAGGTATGATTGTCCAGCCGCCATGTTGGCTGATTGCCCACTCCTACCTCTAATTCTCGAGTCTAATTTTAATCCCCGTCTGGGCGACGGTTTGTGATAAAACATCGTTGAATCCATAATTCTCCTTTCTTTCGTTTATTATATCAATCAAACATATAATTGGCTGTGCACATGATCTGGGACAGGACGCGGTGGCCCAAGCCACATGGCTTGTTCTACGCGAGCAGAGCAACACGACCGCCTGCTGCACGGTCAGAGTGAGTGGAGCGGTCGAAATGCGCAGCAAAGATAGCGTGGGTGAGGTCTGATGGGAGAATGCACTCGTCAGCTACACAATCCCGTCTGGCCTCACTGGCTAAAAAGAAACCTGTCGCTGGTCCCCACATTACCCCTAGGCTACGTGACAATGTATAATCACAAAACTAGACTTGTGGGTATGGCGCAGGTTTCGTCGGTCCCATCCGAGCAGTGCACCATCCAACAATGATTATACGACACAATTCAACAACATTTGAATTAGCTGGGTAAAAAATACAGGGTGGGTGGGTGGCGAACATCACGGGTGCAGCATAAAGATTGTTTAAATCCAATTATTTCACATCCTCGTAACCAATGTTCTGCTATATGATATGTCAATGCTGCTACTCCACGTGTGTCGTCAAACCCTATATGTAGTTAAATTAATACAATCAATATCCATCAGTATTGTTTACGTAATATGCAGTGCAAATTACGTACATAAATAACATTTTAATAGTTCATTGTGAGGCAATGTGAAATAAATGTGATGCATGTGGCTGGTCCCCCCGTATTTATCATTTGGCGCTGTAATAGCGAGAATCAACCGCACGAATCAAGCAGGTGTGTGGATAGTGTGTCCAACACATGCTAAATATTTAACGAGTAATCAGCAGTGCGAAATCGTTAAAGGGCAGTACGAGTACTGTGTCGAAAGTCATTCGTGGGGTCGGTTGTGCTTATCGGAGCGTCTATAATGCAATATATCCAATATCCCCATAAGCGCGAGGAATAATAATGCCGTATGATCATGCGCGGACCTTTTGAGCCTTTAATTTGAGTGATCACAGCTGTCGTCTTACAGTGTAAGCTAATAGCCGTGGATTTGCATTAAGCGCTGTGTGTGGGGTATCTGGTTCAGGCGCGCTAGTTTGAATCGGTATGCAGTGCAGAGCCGTTCAACCTGCCGTATCACAGGGTTTGAAAATTATTATGACGGCTCCTTACCAAGACATAGTATGGCAATTCTGCTCCCTGAAATAAAAATGCAATTATATTTGGATATTTCTGACCTATGGTCCTTACATTAGGGTACTTACGAATAAAAAAAAAACATTTATTCACTCATATAATAGGCAAACGGTTTTAAATGGCTCAAATCTTACAAAAAGCTCTGTGAGTCGAGGTTATGATTTTCAATTCAAAATTTAGAATTGTATTTAGTGAGAAATAGATTTTAGAGAAAATTCTGGTGGGCAATTCTTATAAAAATCGAGTCCCCCAAATAAGGTGTATAATAGCTTTTTGCTGAGAATTTAAAATATTTTCTTTCCAGTCGCCTTCAGTTGCGAAATTAGGAAGATAATCTTTTAAAATCTGATATGATTTGAGGAATTAGATTATTTCGTCTAAATTTATGTGACTCATTGAATTTTCGCGAAATCCGCCATCTTAAAAAAAAGCTGAACTCATGGATTTCTGCCAAAGTCGAATGAATTTTACTTATTTCTGCGAAAACGCGTGGACTAACATACTGGCAATAAATGTACATTGACCTATAATCCTCAAGTACCTTTGAAAAAATGACATGGCATTTTTTAGTCCCCTAATAATTATAAACTTTCAAGTTTTTGGATCGATTTTCTATTGACTGGCGATTTGCAGTGCAAATCTTGATCTGACAAAGAGTTAGCTCTATGTAGATTTAAAATGTGCGTAAACGTTTCAGACGCCGGGTGTCACCAATGTCGGTAGGTACAATGGTGACCACCAAATGCAGATTATTGATGAAATAGATGTTGTAGAGTGCTGATCAGAAGAGTGCGTGTTCGTTTCGAACGTCGGGTGTCACCAATAGCGGTCGGTAGGCCTACGGCCTATTGGTAACACAAAGACATGAAGGGGGTGGTTGTGTCGAGCGTCGGGAAATCGCGGATCTGACTCTAAGAGAAAAGACGCGTGTTCGATCAAGCGTCGGGTTCACGTTAGCGATGTGAAAATCCATAGCAGAAGGTTGCGTGTAGGTTTTATCATCGGGTTCACCAATGTTGGTAGGTAAGATTGTCCAACTGCCATTTTGGCTGACTGTCCACTCCTCCCTCCGATCCTCGAGTCTAATTCAAGGTCCCCGTCTGGACGACGGTTATAGTAATAAATAAAACCTCATTTAATCCATATTTCTCCTTTCTTTCGTTTATTATATCAATCAAACTTCTAATTCGCTGTGCACATGATCTCGGACAGGACGCGGTGGCCAAAGCCATGGGGCTTGTTCTACGCGAGCAGAGCAACACGACTGCCTGCTGCACGGTCTGCGGTCAAAGTGAGTGGAGCGGACGAAATGCGCGGCAAAGATAGCGTGGGTGAGATCTGATGGGAAAATGCACTTGTCAGCTACACAATCCCGTCTGGCCTCACTGGCCGAAAGGAAACCGGTGGTCCCCACAGGTTGCATCCGTGGAGATATATAGCCTAATCACATCTACACCAATCTTCGAATGCACCACTCGCACACACACCACGGCGTGCAATACTTCATTTGAGGACTGATCGCTGTTACCAATAAGAAGAAGAATTTTTGGTGGGTAGAACACTTGTTTTGCTATATTCTTGCAGGACAAATTAACAGTGTAGGCCTATCACGTAGGATTCACTAAAATGGACATGAAATATTTTTATTGAAAGTCATTCACCAGATGTCGCTTAATTAAGTGATACGGTACAATACCGGGGGCATAATCATGAATTCGAAATTACACTAACCAAATAATTTAGGAGGAGTTTTTTATCTTCATGAGGCCTGTCTATTGTGGCTCCGTCATCGACTTTACGACTGAGGGTCTGGCAACAGTCAAACAGACAGTCTGGCAACAGACAAAACCACTGTCACACTGTGGATAGGGCGATGAGTATGGGTGTACATAACATGCAGCACACCATAGCAAGTCTGAGGCAGTTGAAAACCATGGACACGGATACTTACCTCCTTTGTCGCGATCAGTGATGTGATGACAGATCAACAAAGATCGGTTCCGCCGTCGCCGAGTCTGACAACAGACTCGAGGGGTCTGGAAACAGACAGACAGTCCGTTGCCGATATGATATAATTGGGCTGCTCCGCTCGGCAGCAGATCAATGCGGGCTTGTTGAGTGCGAGAGACCCCTACTGTATTACTGAAATAGATCATTTCAGTAATACAGTAGCAGTCTCTCAGTTCGCAGACGACCTGTGATTTTGGACTTTTGCTAAAAGTGAAAAAACAATTAAATATAGGCTAGCCAAAGTTTTATCAGACCTAGAAGCATGGTGCTCCAAGTGGAGAATAAAACTAAATGCTAAGAAAACGCAACTTTTAATGCTTAAAACAAAAAAAAATATAGAACTAGAACTTTTTGGCGAAAAACTCACTGCAGTACAGTGAGAAAAATTGCTAGGAGTAATTCTAGATAAGAAGCTGACTTTTAATGCTCATATAGATGAAAACGCCAAGAAAGGAGGGCAACGCCTTGGTCTGCTCAAACTCCTGAGCGGCTCAAAGTGAGGCTGTAAACCTAAAACACTAATGAGACTATATAAAAGTTATATACGTACAGTACTAGAATATGGCGCTCCAGTAATTCTAGGAGCGTCCAAAACTTATATAAAGAAACTTCCAATCATTCAAAATAAGGCCATCAGAATAGCCTACTAATTGGATCCACTTTCGCACACTGAAGATATTCACAAAATTGCTAAGATCGATCTGATCAAAGATTCCAAATTTTAACATATAAATTCATAGATTCGCTCAAAGAGCATTCAGATCTTTTCAAACTACTAAATTAATTAAGAGCTTCAAGAATTAAGAGAGGGCATAAAACACAATTGGACAAATTAATATCAGAATATGCCGAAATTTACGATGAAAATTGAGACTGCTGTGTGAATGTGGCTAGAGCTGTGTCAGTGCCGGTCCAGCGTCAACAGCGCTGGGCTGACACTGACGCAACACTAGCAGCGCTGGCAGCGCACGAGAGTGATAGGAACAGTGAAGTGCTTTCACAGTGTGTCTACCGCGGTGCCAATGTCGGTCCAGCGCTAACACCGCTGAGCCGGCATTGACGCGACGCTGGCGGCGCTGACAAGCACTTGTGAGTGTGATAAGAGCGTTGACGGGCCAGCACCTACGGCGTTGCATGGTCAGTCACCGCGTCACGATAACAACAGACGTCACATACTGTTGTCACTCACTCACATGTCATCGCGGGGGTTGATAATCAACATAATTGTCGCCCCCCCCCCCCGCGAGGACTGCCATGGTGAGTGAATGGAAGGGTTTGAATGCCCTGGTGGCTCTGATAAGAGAACAAGCGAACTTTCTTAATTTCACAATTAAGATGACACGCTTCTAGGAACTTTCTATTTTTCAAATTATTAATATTAGACACTTTTAGACCATTCCACTTAAATTCAATGAAATTAAATAACTCTGACGGGGTTTTTTTCAGGGTAGGCCCTATGCTGGAGTATGGCGATGGCACACAGACAGTCAGGCAAACAACACATGGTAAATTGATCACATTTGATCCAAAATTTAGAACGCAATTTTAAGTATGTCAAACATACTAAGTGAACTTAAGTGTACACGAGAGGCATAGGTTTAATAAAAGAAATGTCTCTGATCTGTCAAAATTACAACTTTATCGGTCTTTTTTCATTCAGATTTCAAAAGTTAAGACACGAGATATAGGGTAGCTACCGGCTGATTCAACACCTCATTTAGACCACCGCGACCCTCTGTTCGCCGAGGGTGCATCAAAATTAATTAAATTCTAAAATGCTTCTGTTTCCAGGTTCCTTGCCTCCCAGACATTTTGCAATGAGTATTGCAATGAAGTATTTTGATAGGCTAAGAGCAGCTTTCATACAAGCTTCGAATGCCTTTATCCCACTCTCAGCACCCTTCGGGTGTTAGGGTTCACTCAGCAGTTGGACGTTAGGTAGCATGGGATTTCCGGATGATGGGACAGGAGGAAGATGTGGGCAGTGTGAATTCATAAGAATGAACACACTGCTGTCAGAGGTTAGATTGTGGGCAGTGTGAATTTTTGTGACTGAATACGCTGCTGTCAGACACATGTCTTAGATTATGTGTGAGGATGGGGATGGATCTACTATATAACATTACAATTTTCGTTGCTATAATAATGTCATTGAAAGGGTTAGCCAAGCAGTCTTATTCCCTCATGTGTAGGCTTGCACATGAAATTAGAGAGTCGAGCCGGGGAGGAATGGTTTTATGGGGATTATAAACTATATATTTTAATCTAAAATAAGTAAGTGAACTACTGATAGCCATGGAGTGGCTGAGTTATGGGTCGCATCGCGCCGCCACAGCTGAAAGTCAATTGGATCCTGATGGTAGGCTGCGTCTGGCTGTACTATGCACTGCCAATGCAGGCCGTATGGCGCCCGCTTGGCGCCCACGGCTTGCAGTAGTCTAGCTGACTGATTCATTCATTTATTCACATATCAGTTAATTATCGCTCACATTTGCAACAGTCTGCGAAAAACCGCTTTGAATTTAAGTGATTTTTAAAATGATTCGTAAGCCAGAACAAGAAGAGGATGCGAATGAAAGGGCTGCGGCAAAGAAAGCTGTTACTGAAAATTTAATAATGTTTTGTACAGCAATAACGCTGATTAGAATAGGTAACGTTATGTACATCACACTGCAGTGCCACTGGTCAACTAGCGTAAGCGGAGCGAGTCGCCTGATCCACGGCTACTGGTCAACAGACATGGCCATGGCCATGCCCATGGCCATGCCATCCATGCCCATGGGTAGCAATGACAGACCATTTTTTTTTAATTGTGCTCCAGTAACTTTTCAGCCTTGGTTTATTAGCTCAGCATCTATGGAGTCGTAAAATATTAGAATAATGAGCATGGATGCTATATATTGTATAGCCTTATACTTATAGGCCCATGTGTTTTAAATCTGGCCCAGACAGAAGTACCCAACCCCCATTTGCTAAAAATCTGTAGAGGACCAAAAAGTGACAACAGTGAATAATCAAATTCATGAAAGCAAATCATCATTAAATAAAACAAAATTAACATTGAAAACATCCTTCATCATTATTATTATTATTATTATAAAATATTTCCCCTAATGGCCGAAATTGAATAAAAACATGTTTGACTACATGGTCATGGCTCATGGGTGTACGTTGCACTACCAAAACAATAAATTTTCACGGTATCCTGAACTCATTACATTATCGCTCATGTCAGGGCTCGACACTAACACTGGCCCGTTGCCAGTAAAAATCCATAAGGGCCAGTAAATCACCTGAGATACTGGCCCTAGGGGCAACGAAAAAATCACATTCCTCTTCATACTGTGTACACTAAGGACTAGAACAATAAGGCTAAGGGCCAGTAATTATCTGTAGTTACTGACCCTTTGGGCTACTACCTGAAATCAGTTAGTGTCGAACCCTGCATGTCGTGTTTTTTGTTCAATACATTACATGCTAATATTATCTAAAAAAATACGCTATATCTTTGTGATACACTATTGTACATTAATCTTTGGTTAAAAATATGTTTATATCACTAAAGATCATCTAGCAATGGAATACAATCTGCGACATTCGCCGGTCAGAGAGAACTTAACGGACATGTGGTGAACAATTAAGAACTACATCCTTTGTTATAATTATTATATTATCGCTCATTCCCAGTAACTTTTATCGCTTGATTCAATATATTTGATGCGAGTTTTATCTAACATAAAATACCAGCAAATCTTTGTTAGATATCATTCTATATGTGTGCCCAGGTTAAAAAGTTGTGCCACGCAGTTAAAATAGTTTTGTGATGCATTAGCTCTTTCATCTTTAATTTACAACGTCAAAAAAAAAAAATGACCACAGGTTAATTAAAACACATTTATGCGAGTTTCCACTCAGCAAAACTGTATGCTTAGTTAATGACTAGCTAGTACAGTCACGGAGATATTCACTGTAACAAAAACGACCATTTTCATTGTCATATTTGAAAAGCTCGTCATAAAATGACTGTCAGCGAACCTGGTGAGCATTGTCATTGCTACCATGGGCTGCATTGACCATGACCATGGCCGATGCTGCAGCCTGGGCAATATCCTAGTTCAGGCCCACCGTCCCTGCCCCTGGGTTCAATGTACATTAAGCCTTCCTGACAGGTGACCTTATGGGTGATGAAAATCTGTAATGACAACAAAAGATTAGTAGGGATATACAATACATCAATTAAATCAATAGTGTTTTAAAATATTTAACATTCCTGTCAACAGTGTCAATTAGTAAAACGTAATGTCTCATTTATTATAACTAAATGACTGTCATATATAGAACATGTATGTCATTTCGTAAAACATAATGTCTCATTTATTATAGCTAGATGAGGGTCATATATAGCATTTCCGTCATTTAGTATCACGTAATGTCTCATTTATTATTTATAACTAAATGACGGTCATATATTTAACATTTCCGTCATTTATTAAAAACGTAATCTCTCATTTATTATAACTAAATGACGCTCATACAGTATTATCACCTTTTAGTGAGTGTTGTTGGGAGTAAATCCAATTCATATTTAAAACGTGTTGATTAAATGTTGGACCAGCGTCGCGCAACGCCTGCCAACATTAATCTGCCATCAATGCCGAAATGTTTGTGTCAGCTAAAAACACTCACAGTCACATTGTACCTTAACTGCTCAGTCGACGATAACCCTTTACATACTACTTCTCAATTATCCAATCACTTAGATATTGAGGTGGGCCTAATCCGGTAGTTAGTACTACTACTGGAATAGGCCCACCCTCAATTATTAACATATGGTAAGTGGGCCTAAACTTATACACCCTTTAATTCCCAATGAAAAAAAATTAAAGTAAAATTTATCCAAGCCCCTATTTGCTATTTATTCTCGGGCCCCAAAAGAAAACTCTTTTCCCAAGGGGGTCTTTTCCCCCAGGGCATATCAATAATATTACAGTTTAATGATTGTAGAATATTTCAATTAAATACTACTACCTGATTAGACCCACTTTCAGTCACTTAAATATGGCAGGTGGGCCTAATCCTGTAGTAGTACTACTACCGGAATAGGCCCATCTCCAGTTAATAACATTTGGGAAGTGGGCCTAAACTTATACACCCTTTAAATCCCAAGAGAATTACTTACTACTTTTCAATTATCCACTCGCTTAGATATCGCAGGTGGGCCTAGTCCGTCAGGAGTACTACTACCGGATTAGGCCCACCTTCAGTCTCTTACATATCGTAGGTGGGCCTAAACTTATACACCTTTTAAATCCTAACAAAAAAATAAATTGTTTTAAATTTCCCATTTACCCCTAAAAATTATCCAAGCCCCCTATTTGCTGTTTATTCCCGGGCCCCGAAAGAAAATCCTTTTCCCCAGGGGGTCTTTTCCCCAAGAGCATAACATTACAGTTTAAAGATTGTAGAATATTCCCGTTATATACAGTACTACTACGGGATTAGGCCCACCTGCCATATCTAAGTGACTGAAGGTGGGCCTTATCCGGTAGTAGTACTTACTACTACCGGAATAGGCCCACCTCCAGTTAATAACATATGGGAAATGGGCTTAAACTTATACACCTTTTAATCACCAAGGAAAAAAAATTAAATTGTTTTAAATTTCCCATTTACCCCAAAAAATTATCCAAGTCCCGATGTGCTGTTTATTGCCGGGCCCCAATAGAAAACCCTTTTCCCCAGGGGGTCTTTTCCCCAAAGGCATATCAATAACATAACAGTTTAAAAATTGTAGAATATTTCCATTATATACTACTCAGTGTTTCATCTAGCCATTTCTAACATGGCACAGCGCCATGCTGCCTTTTGTGAGCGTCATGTTGCCCTTTATGTGCGCCATGTTGCCCTTCAGGTGCGCCATGTTGCCCTTCTAATATTCAGACAGTGAAGTGTCTCATTGAACTATTGCTACGTCATTTTTAATCCACCCAGGCCATTGTCACAGTGGAAAACACCCCCGATCACTGATGTCTCGCATTGACACCTATGACACATTACCTGATAAGGGCTTGTGTACATAGTGATAATAACTGGCGATGTCTAGATACTTAACTGATTCTGTTTGTATCCTTAATTGGGGAGGGGGGGGTGTTGAATATGCCCAACCGAGTCGACTGGGTGCCCGGCTGGCATGATAAGGTGCCCCCAATGATCGGTGGCACCATGCCCCTTCTGAATCCTAGATGAAACACTGCTACTACCAGATTAGGCCCACATACCATATCTAAGTGACTGAAGGTAGGCCTAATCCGGTAGTAGTACTACTACCGGAATAGGCCCACCTCCAGTTATTAACATATGGGAAGTGGGCCTAAAATTATACATACTTTAAATCCCAATGAAAAAATAAATTAGTTTTAAATTCCCCATTATCCAGATCAATAACATTACAGTTTAAAAATTTGTACAATATTTCCGTTATACTACTACAGAATTAGACCCACCTTCAGTCACTTAGATATGGCAGGTGGGCCTAATCAGGTAGTAGAACTACTACAGTAGAACCTGCTATGAGCAGCCACCCTTGTGACACAAGAAAAGTGGCCTTTTAAGGCAGGTGGCTGCTCATAGGAGGTTTATTTGTATAGGAAATGTCATTTTGGGGAATGGCCACGTGGCCTCCCATTGGAGGTTGGCTGCTCATGAGAGTGGCCTCTCATAGCAGGTTCTACTGTACTGGAATAGGCCCACCTACAGTTAATAACATATATGAGAAGTGGCCCTAAAATGATGAGCCCCTAATTTCTCCAAAATAACCAGACAACAAAATAATAGTTTTTTTTAAATATAAAACAATGCATACAGCAATACCCGTCGTTTAGTTAAATATTCTCCTTATACAAACATGTAAAAAATCAAACTACGGTAGTTGATAGGCATACATATTGTCCAACATGGGAGTAGATATAGATGGAATTATAATATAGAGAGACATTATATATAATAATTCCCATCATTTAGTAAAAGCATTTGAAACACCAAGGGGTAATCAAGCAAATGCCAGTATGTTAGTTGTACAATAGTGACTAAATTAGTTAAGTTACAAACAATTTAACTGATTTGATCAAGTGACACGTCCGTAATATTACTAGTATCATTAACTGACAGCTCATGAATAGTGTAAGTCACTTTTAGCATTTCGTAGTTTACAGGTGGTCCAATCACATGAAGCCTGAGGATTGACCAAACTGGAACTGAAGACGATCACATGCGGCATTCATCATGTCATGAATATCGGCTCACTAAAACAAAGAGTGATTTTTTTTTAAATCTAGTTTTATTTGGATATATATCCGGATTATACCCACCTCAAGTGGTAATATATGTTTACTAGCTTTGCTAGTAATAAGTAGGCCTCACTGGCATAACTAAAACACTGCAGCTTGTACAAAAACACCTACTCATGAGACATACATAGGTGAAAGGAACAATATAATATAATATAAGCCCCAGTTAAGTGTGTGGATATGTATTAAATCGTCTTAGAATGAAAAAAATAATTTCATAAGTTATACATTTACACCTCCACAAAACTTAACTGGAGAACAGTTGATTTCACTACAATCATATATGTTCTTGAGCAAAGGAAATAGAAATATAGATATTGAAAATGTATAAAGAGCTGAATCAGTTAGTTATCAATATATTTTTTACCCAATATCGATATTTCTTCCAGGTCCCAATAGCCATACATCTGTAGAGTTAAAAAAAACGTTGATTACTGTGTGGGTATTATTAAACACTGCAATAAGCATGATAATAGCCTGATAAAGAAAACGTTTATATGAATACAATAGAACCTATTTACAAACCTAACGTTTTTTGCTGCTGTAGACGCAAACACGTAACAGTGACTCCCATGAGGGAGTTTGGGATTGTAAAAAATAAATTTAGGTCTCTGCAGAATGGGTAGGTCTCTGAAGATAGAGTTAATGCACATGTTGACGCAATGCTGGTTTAATGTTGGGCCACTGTTTACGCCACTTCCCAAACATCAACCCAACCTTGGGATTGAATGCCCCTTGCTTTTGTGCCGCTGAAAACACGTGCAGCCTGTAACCAGAATATCTTCCTCCTGGTGAACTTGCGTTGTAATACAATACTGGTTTGAGATTGTACCGGCGTTAGATACGGTGGGGCAGCATTGAGTAAATTGTCACCTACTGGGATATTGGTTCGGTGTGTCGTATGTAGGCCTACACGGCTAATTGTAGTCGAGCGCCCAGCCAGCAAGACGTACTGCCCAAAATTTAACGGACATCGGGTCGGTGTCAGCGTGTGCTCTGTTGAGACACTGACACCGGCATAAAACACTGCTCAGTATTGACCAGCTGTTGGCCGGCGCCGGCGACAGTGGACTAGCATTATTGATCCTGCATTGGGTTAGTTTTATGCTGACTTCTAGTGGACTGAGACATCAGCCAGAAATTGTGATGAACATCGAATAAAAGCCAAATTAGGTGTCAACAAAAAATCGTAATATTTTTTAATTATAATTACAACCATCCCTGAATGTCAGCTTTGCGTGAGCTATATAGTGGGTGACGGTAAATAGCGATATGGTCAGGGGGTTCGTTCAACGACCGATAAAGCTTGAAAATCCTTATTCTATTATAGTACTATAGATACCCACCTCACTGTTATTGGCACAGAGGTGGGCCTATACATTTTATACCCACCTCAGTGTTAGATTACCACAGAGTTGGGCTTAGAAGTGTATACCTAGGTGGGTATAATCCGGTAGATAGCCATAATTCACATTTTACAATCACATTATAGGCCTACACCTGGAAATGTGCAGGTGATTTGACTGAAATTTTAAATGGCCACCACAAGATCCTGGTAACCATGGTGTGGGGTAGGCCTATAGTTATAGTTAAGCGTTAACCCTTAGAGCACTTGAGCTATCAAATTTATATTTTCAGTCAATTGAAGTTGTGTCTCGCTGCTGCGATACACAACTTCAATTGACTGAAAATTGATGTCATTTGTGCTCCAAGATTGAAGGCCTATTTTACTTTTAGCAACTGGTTATCAGGGATGATACAGGAGCTAGTAAAACTTAGAATGTCTACTGTAGGCGGCATCAGTTTTCTACGGGTTAAGATCCTCACATCATCACAAAGAGCTAAAATGGCCTCAATATTTTTTATGAGGTATAGGCCTAATAAAAACGCACTCACAAGATAAATTTTCATAGTCTAGTCGTGTAACCTACACATCGTCTCTGCGAGCGCATTGGCCGCTCATCAGGTCTAGAAGCCCAGATAAATAAATAAGTGTTGTTATTTAAGCTTAATTAAATAAATTGCTGTAATATGTTAAATCGATTATGTTCCACTGGCGGAACTTGACCTGAAGGTCCAGTATATGCTATCCTCTTGTTCTGTGATTGTTCTTGTAAGAATACCTTCACAAAATATTGATAATTGTGTCATTAATCTTTCGAAAATTCAGACATATTCACTGCTGATTGTTCTGTGATTGTTCTTGTAAGAATACCTTCACAAAATATTGATAATTGTGACATTAATCGTTTGAATATTCAGACATATTCACTGCTGATTGTTTTTTTTTGCAGCTCCACTGGTTTTGGACCAAATTTTCTGAAGAAAATGGTACCTGTACATGTAACATGGAAGAAATGGCTGTGGCTTCTCACCTGAAGACCAAAAAAGAATATAATTTATCATGACTTTGGAATGGAATTCCCTGGCACCAATTTGGAAGAGAAAACATTTTAGTATCTTGTTATTCAAGATTTGATTAACATTTTCATTCTTGTCATATTTATTTACAGGACAGTGCCATTCTATGATTGTTAAATCATGTGAATTTATAAATAATTGTTTTAAAATGACACTAGTTGTTGATTTTTTAATTAATTCCCTGTCTCCGTAACTGAACCATGGTTTTATAAGAGGGGGTTGACCACAAACAATTATATATATTTTCTCAGTTTTGTTTTAATGTTGAGCCATCATTGCAGACGGTGGACAGGTATTAAAAGGCAACATTGGGTCTGTGTCTTTTGTTTGCAGAGTGTTTGGATTGATTAGTAGTTCAGGCACCTGCATGGTCACGTGTTTATCCAACCGTCCCTCCCCCGGAGCTTAGCGTTTAGACGAGTGTATAGATCTAAACAGACTTTTAAATAATTTATAAAACGTATTCACAAAACAGCAGTTTTGCTCCAGTTTAACAAAACCTCAGAATTCCGTTTAAACCGGCTGGTTTTACAGTTTGATCCGACGTTCATGCACACAAATGATGGCTACCCACATGCAATATGCATGTACAATTTGTGTACATAGCATACGCAATTGAATACTTTAGTTGAAAGCGCGTTCCAGATCGCACGAGACGTCAGCACAATGTTGGTTTAGAGTTGGGCCCGTTTCACAGACAGCGGTACATCATTAAACCAACAGTGGGCCAAGAACTATCGTTTACTAGGTCGAAGAAACAGACAATTTACTCTTTTATAGAGCCTGTAATTAATATCATACAGGAGATAATTAGTCTGTTATCGTTTTAATGCAGCATTAAATACATCTCTTTGTGTCACTTTTCATTATACATGTTACTCAGAATTCAAATATTCATTGGATACAATTTTAAATATAACTGTCTTATAATTATCTTTTCTGATCCGATAGGGCGGGGGTTCAGTGGTTAAAGCTGCATAATTGGAAAGTCGGAGGTTGCGGGTTCAAGATTCAATGAAACAAAATGTTTTTTCCCCGCTCACTCCTAAAGTTTCAATATTGAAGGGAGCCTCCGCAACCAAGAGGTAGCGTACTCGACCTCAGACCGCCAGGGCTCGAATTTCGAGGGCAGTGTCATTTTATTCATCTCACCATCCTTAGGAAGTACTCCTGACCCAGTTTAGCCTATATTTGCACAAAGGTGGCCTAAACCCGCGCCCCATGATCATTTGTCGCATCCAATTAATAGTAATTGTTAACCAGTCAAATAATACAGCCCACGTATGGTAGGCCTATACTCCACCCTAATTTAAATAAGAATAACAATTGAAAGACGGAATGTCTGTTACTCTGCCATTGGGCGGGCTTAAAATACGATACCGGGTTCTCCCATCTTCATCTATCCAGTTGTCTGCCACCGACAGAACCTGGATAACCCTAATATGTGCTATGAGTTCAGAACCCTCCTCCTCCCTGGCCAATTCACAGTTGATTCAGGCGGCCCAAACAATCTGACCTGAGTGTGACCTCCACACTGCAGTCAGTAAACCGGTGACGTCATAATGAATATTCATGTTGCTCGCACCCCTCATTTTTGTACCGGCTTCACACACACCTGTTGTCAAGGTCAGACTGGTAGTCTGACGGTCAGACCTGATACGGCAAGATGGGTTCTCCAAGACAGGTGTTTTATCTAATGAAAGGAATTTTAACTGTAGACAATGAGAAATGATGCAAGTAATACTATGTATGATTACATGTATGTCAAAATATGACAATGCACGAATATAGTAGTAAAATGCCTTCCGGTAATAGTACGCATTAAACCAAATATATAATGACAAAACTATTTACGCCAAATTGTTTTACCTCTCAGATCCGTGTTTTATATCTTTTATTTTTCAATTCAAATAAATGCTTGCCAATCAACGAAAGATAAATACATTTATAATAAATAATCAGTCTGTGTATTTTGTATCCCATTCTCTTCCATTTCATATATTTGCATTCATTATCATTATAATGCTTATTCCACTCCATGTTAAACCAGTGCTTAAACTACCCCCTGAGCAGGTTTAACTTTCGATCGATAAACTGCCCAGTTTAAACCAGTATTTGTCCTAAACTCCTTTTGTGCATACGGTTTAACGCTAAACTCGTGTTTACATCAGTAGTTTTGTTAAACCAGTCTTAAACTTGCTTTGTGTATACGGCCGTTTCAGTATAGAAGGTGCACATGAGTTAAAATACGAATCGAACGAACGGCGAAGCGCCTGTTCTTGGGGGCCGAACATTGAGGATTGCAGTTTATAAATAGTGTAAAAAACGAACCAAACATTTTATATCTATTTTATCTATATTTATATCATTTTTCACTTATAAAAAGTGAATAGTGAGGCAAAAAAATGGGTAAAAAGTGAACTGGGAATAATCCATAATTTCCAGGACCCATATGTGCACCCTCAGTATAGGGTCATGGAGATAAGTATAGCCTCTATTATCAGTTACAGGATTCCGTCCGGTGTCAGCCTGACGCCGAACAGAATCCTGT
The DNA here is from genome assembly GCA_964017125.1 of Flabesymbios commensalis. Lineage (NCBI taxonomy): Eukaryota > Metazoa > Annelida > Polychaeta > Terebellida > Flabelligeridae > Flabesymbios > Flabesymbios commensalis. Next base: position 10,488,055 of record OZ024913.1, read on the forward strand.
AAGTGTTACAGACGGACAGGGCGCAATGGTTCGGGACATTGTTTCGACGTTGTGTTCTTGGGCAAGGCACTTAACTCTCAAATTCTTCACTTGATTCAGTTGAAAATGAGTAGGGGAGGCTTGGGAGAGTTGGGCCACTTTTTATATTTTGACATCGTATGTTTTTCCCATTTGTCATATTATACTGTTTCCTGTGGTTTTGCAAAGTACAGAGCATGCCGAACAATCTGAACTTTAGTTTATTTTACATGCATTGTGTTGCATAGGAAAAAAATGCGATTAAAAAAAGATGTTCTCCTGACCCAACTCTCCCAAGGAGTAGGGAGACTTGGGCCATGTTCGGGGAGACTTGGGCCATGCCTGGGAGAGTTGGGTCACATTGAGAATGTCGGTACAGATACGTCAAAATATACACAACACAAGAAAAAAATTGGAACGATTCATTTATGAACACCTTAATAATCATTATAGTCATGGATAAAACAAATTATCCCACATAGTGGCCCAACTTTACCTATGTGGGAGAGCTGGGCCATGACCCATGTTCCATAACCATGACCCAACTCTCCCATAGTTTCCCAACTCTCCCACATTTGATTGTCCCAACTCTCCCTATATCCGCAATTTTCAAGAATCATACCTTAAATGCCTTGGTGACAGAGGATCGAGTACCATAGGTATATTACACACCACAAAAGAGCATTCTACTATGTACTATTGATACGCTAACAAATTGCTTACCTTCGAGTCAATTTTTTACAATTTTTTCAATATAATAGACTTCTTGACACAAAATCGTCACTGAACATAGGTTCGATAAGCTGGTCACATCAAGCAATAGGTAATGTGTCGTTGATTTTTTAGATGGCAGCACCTGGTCATAATGCTTCACGTTACTGTGATATCGGGGGTGGCCCAACTCTCCCAAGCCTCCCCTACCTGGTAGGACGTGTACGGAGATGGCAATGTGTATGATAAGCTCAATGCGCCGAAATGGCTGCAGGACTGTATGGCTGCCTTTCCATTGACGGCATTAAATGGTCGCGCCACCCTTTCCCTTGGCGCGCCGGAGATGTGGTGACATTGTTGTGGACTGCATGTCCTACTTCATAGTTGTAGACCTATGCAGCTAGCGGGTCATTCTACAATAAACCTGGGCCTACATTTACATGCCGAAATAGGTCTTTCTAATGCTTCAGACATCCATCACGTGCACCCTTAAATACCGCATGTATTCAAAACTATATATGCCCATAGCTTGTATATGATGAATAATGCATATATCATTTATGCAATGACGGCCCAACGTCCTCGACGTTGCTCCAACATTTAGTCCAGTCATTAAAGGCCAAAATCATGCGAAGTTTCAACAAAATTACTTCAAAAGTTTTTTTTAGCCTTTTTTGATTCGTTAGTATGTGTACTTGCCTCTCAAAAAAAGTTTACCAAAAATTTCGCTTGGGAAAGTACCGAAAAAGCCATTTACAAAATGGCCGCCATCACCGAATGTGAAATCTTATAATCAGTGCATACTGTCTTTTCAGCATGCCATAAAAAAGTTACTAAGTATACCGGACGTGGCTGGGGGTAAGGTGTCACCGAGAGGGGAATATAAGCCACTATTATTTTTTACATTGCTGGACTACTCAGGGGCCAGAATCAACGTGTTGAAAAATGTACATGATCTATGTGCGATTTTGCTCCGATTTTGGGAAATCGAGCGCATAACACATTATGCCCACTGAGTAGTCAAATATTGAGCTATATCAATATATTTAATATCAATAAAACGCTACTGGTACAGGCTTTCACATGGATGTAAAATATTTTGTGTCCGATCATTGACAAATGCATAAGAGAGCTTTAAGTTGGTATTTTAACCCTTAATTCTACCTATTTTTCATACTTTTTCAGAAAAAGCGTTAAAATACCTTTCTCTCAGCTGATTTTTGTATGGTATAAATGTGTAGTTTTGATTCAAACATGTTCTAGAACTATTGTAGACTTGAAAGAAACCCACTTGGAATAAAAATAATGAGTTATGTGAATATATTACATGTTTTTTGGGTTAGACATAAAACGTGCACACTATTCTTCAGGGTCGGGAAAATTGACTGTATCTCTCATTTTTGCCGAATGAGAAGTCAAATTTTGAGCTATATCAATATATTTGATACCAATAGAAAGATACTGGCACAGGCCTCCATATGGATATAGAATATTTTCTTTCTAATAATTGACAAATGCACTAGTATTTTAACTCTAATTTGAACTATTTTTCATACTTTTCAGTAAATAGTCAAACTAATTTTCTCTCAGCTGATTTTTTGTATGGTATACATGCTTAGTTTGAATTCGAACATGTTCTAGAACTATTGTTTACTTAAAATAAACCCCTTTCGAATACGAATAATGAGTTATGAGAACATACTACATGCTTTTTTGGTTAGACGTAAAATTTGCTCGCTTTTCTTGTGGCTCGAGAAAATTGACAGTATCTCACATTATTACCCACAGAGTAGTCAAATTTTGTGCTATATCAATATATTTAATATCGATAGAAAGATACTGCTACAAGTTTTCACATGGATGTGAAATATTTTGTGTTCGATCATTGACAAATTCACAAGAAGGCTCCACGTTGGTATTAATTTTACCTATTTGTCATACTATATCAGTAAATAGTCAGCATAATTTTCTCTCAGCTAATTTTTGTATGTAATAAATGTTTAGTTGAAACATGTTCTAGGGCTATTGTTAAATTAATAAACAAATTTGAAATAACAAATAATGAGCTATTTTAACATATTACACACTTTTTGGAGGGATTTAAAATTTGCCTCCTTTTCTTCTTGCTCGGGAAAATTGACTGTGCTTCACGTGCCTAATGAGTACCCAAATTTAAAATGTATCAACATCCTTGATATTAGATGACATTTATTATCAAGGGCTTTAACGTGGATACATACTATTTTATTTCTGTTGAATACAACAAAGCGCTAAGTTTGTATATTATTCCTCCATTTGAACAATTTCCAACGTTGTTTAAGTGAATACTAGCAGGACTTCTCGCTCATGTTAACTTTTATGGTATAAATGTTTGCTATTACCTTACATTCTCTGGAGCCATCTTTCAAAAGTGATCTTGATCACCGAAGGACTGATCACCGCCACTTTAAAGTGATCTCAGCAACTACAAAAGTGATCTTGGCCACAGAAAAAAATGAATTCAACCACTTTGAAAGTTTTCTCAGTCACTAGAAAATTATCCAAGCCACTACTAAAAAAATCTTGACCACTGAGGAAGTGATCACAGCCACTCGAAGAGTTATCTCACCCACTCCAAAAGTTATCTTGGCCAATAAATATGTGATCACATTCACTTTAAAAGTTCTCTCAGCCACTACAAAAGTTATATTGGCCACCGAAGAAGTGATCACAGTAACTTTAAAAGTTATGTCATCCACTACAAAGGGATCTTGACTACTATCAAACTGATGTCAGTCACTGATAAAGCTATCTAAGCCACTACATAGTGATCTTGGCCAATGAAGAAGTGAGCACAGAGACTTTAAAAGTGATCTCAGCAACTACAAAAGTTATATTGGCCACTGAAGAAGTAACCACATCCACTTTAAAAGTTATCTTAGCCCCTACAAAGGTGATCTTGCTCACTATATACAAACTGGTGTCAGCCACTGATAAAATTACCTAAGCCACTGCAAAGTGATCTTGGCCATCGAAGAAGTGATCAAAGTCATTATAAAAATTATCTTAACCACTACGCAAGTAATCTTGACCACTAGAGTAGTGATTGCAACCACTTAAAAAGTGATCTCAGCCACTACAAATGTGATCTTGGCCACTGTAAAAGTGATCACAGCAACTTTAAATGCTATCTCAACCACTACAAAAATTATATTGGCCACCGAAAAAGTGACCACAGTCACTTTAAAAGTTATCTCAGTTACTACAAAAGTCATCTTGGCCACTGAATAAGTGTTTTATTTCCATGGTCAATATTGTCTGCTTGTCACATGACAAATACATGACCAATATCACGAATCACATCAACACCTAAAACAAAACGTGGCTGCATTTGTTCTCATGAATCACTATACTTAGATGAGCAACAACCAAATGAGCATCTATATACTGCAAGAACAAGTATAAATGTTATGTTATGTAGAACACCCTATTATGGATGGGTTTCCGATAAATTTGGCACAATCATGTAGGCCTTGGCCCAGAGGATTTCCAATGGGCATCTAAATTTTAACTAACCAAATTTATTTGCCCTAATTAGCCTTATTGATGCCCCCTAATTAGGGCTAATAAATCTTCTCCATTGTAAAAACACCATGGGAGTCTACGTGATAAGTAACTAGAGGCTTCCGAGCGACAGGTTATCTAGCATTTACCAAGTCACGATGACATTAATTATGTTCTAATGTCACACTGAGCCCTACTTGTATTGGTGCAGTTTGACTGCACCACATGCTTATGTGCATATATCATGTCAGAAACGTAATAAATGGCGGCCGTTTTGATTTTAGCTCAACAAATGTAACATTTTTGTGCTAATTGAAACATATGTACTCTCTGATCATTAAAATACAAGTTTGGACACCGAAAATTTATTTCTAACATGAATGAAAGTGAAGATAATGCAGAAAATAAGATATACCATGTGATCTCAGCGGCCATTTTGAAAAATGCTAATTTAGGCACTTTCCCCAAGGACAATTTTGGTAAACTTTTTTTCTCTGTAAAATACATGTCCTAATGATTTCAAATTTGCTAAAAAACCTTTTGAAGTAATTTTGTTGAACCTGAGACCTTTAATGACTGGACTAATTGTATAAATGTTATACACATGTTTTGTATTTACTGGACTAGCGTTCACAGTGTCACAGAAACCTAGCAAATATGAGACGTTGAGCCAATTTTGAATAAATGTTCGGCCAACATTGCAGACGACAGTCCAGCATTTCTCCGACCAGCATTGGTACATGTTACAAATTTAAACATTATCACTCAAGTGGGTATAAAGCTATTGTTCAATATATTCCCAGCAAAATACCTCCCATTCCCCGCTATAAATTATGTTGGAATTATTGCGGTCACAAATATTTAAAATGTCGACTTGTGGTGGCCATTTTAAATTTCAGTAAAATCACCTAAACATTTCTATATAGTGGGTAATGTGATTGTAAAATTTGACTTTGAATTTTTGACTTGGAAGTATTTGTATCCACAACAATTATGAAGTTGATCAGTGGCGGCCATTTTGAATTTCAGTAAAACCTTAAAAAATTGCCTGCGCATCTCCATAGCGTGGTGAATGTAAAATTTGAATAATTTCTGACTATGTTTTAGAGTTTTTCCGCCCACAAAAAATTATGGAGTTGACCTCTGGTGGCCATTTGAATTTTGGTAGCATCTTTAAAACAATTCACTTGCACATCCCCCTGTTGCTAGGAATGTGATTTGATAAAAAAACAGGAGGCCCAGGGGCCTTGAAACTTGTCAACAGCATTGCAAAATGTCAGCTACAGGTGTGTCAGAGAATGTATATCTATGCTCTAAATTGCATTATCATGAAAATAAAATATGTATAGGCCGGTAGTATATATTTATGTCTCATCCATCATTGGAATTTATATTATATGTTCGATTCCCATCATACATTTTGCTGATTCTACACACATTCTGAAGTAGGCCCACTGCACGTAATGACAAATGCTTGACAAAAAATCATTTTTACAGGACTACAATGTAAAAATTATGTACATACAAGAGTAGATGTGCAATTATTATTTATTCTGGGTCTTTTAATATGCTTTTAATAACATAGTTATTAGGGGATGACAACATTATATCATCAAGTGACGAGACAGACAGTTCAAGTGACGATAATTTATTATTTGACTAATTTAAAACATCAAAATATGATTCAACTTTAATGGTTGTCTTAAACTCAATATTATTTATAGCTGACATACTGGATACTTTATGCTCTGGCACAAGATAACGTCCAAAGAACTTTAATTTAAGCTTATAAGATACCCATGTTATGTTTCGGAATGAGATAAAACCGAATGATATGTGTTTATTTCTGACTAAATGTTTCACATATATATATAATACATTGTTTTCAATGTCTTGTATTTCCACTAGGCCTATAGGGCACATACCGAGATAGTGGAAATAGTTTCACCCTTCCATCCGTCCGCCCGGTGTCCGCCTTTTAGTCAGAAGGCCCATTAGTCAGAAGGCCCGTTAGTCAGAAGGCCGGTTAGTCAGAAAAGCAGTAAGGATGATTAGTCAGAAGGCCCGATTGTCAGAAGGCCCGTTAGTCAGAAAATAAGTAAGGATGACTGGTCAGAAGGCTCGTTTGTCAGAAGGCCCGTTAGTCAGAAAGTCAGATAATTGCCTCATCGAAATCATCTCATATGTGAACAACCCTATGACCAATTATTTGTCTTTATTTATTTACTTGTGCCAGTAACAACGTCTAGCACTTTCATAAGAGTTGCGTTATTAATAGGCCACTCATTATGTTTTTGAACCTAATGTTGCTGACGTAATTCCCAGCTTCAAATGAATGAAAACTACCCATAATAATTGGATCAAGTGGTTATTGCCAAGCTGTCTGTAAATAACAGTCAATTTTCTACATATAGGAACAATATAGTATAATGATAATACATGTAATTGCAAATCGTCTGCAGCAATGTACACTCCATGTCTTTGAACAGGTTGGAACAATGTAGATATGAACAAGCAATACCATCAACATACTGCTTCAAACGCGAATAGGCTTACCTAAATTTTGAAACTTGCTGAGAAAAAATGGTCGAGATAACAAGATACTGCTAATAGATTTTAATGAGAATAAATTTTACGCTGGTCTTAATTAGCACGGTAATAATATATACTGCAATCACATTATATAATAGTTCTCCCGTGCTTAGGTAAACTTCACTTTCTCGAATATAAAACAAGCATTTCCACACAAAAAGTCGACAAATAATGTTAGTTATCAGAATATTTGGACAAACAACTTATTATTTATTCTCAGCAAAATGATACATTTATGACCGCTTGACATAAATTAAACAGATGGCTACAAACTCCAATTGAAAAATCTTGTGGGGTTTTCTCATGACACACTTTTCACACCTAATTCATTGAAGTTTATATATATGCAAAAAAGCATAGTGCTAAAAAAATAAAGCGCACTCATTGATGAAAATAGCCCAGCCAAGCAACCAACCAGTCATCAATAATGCTAGCTTTCAATATATATGTACGAACTACGAACCATCGTGATTTTTTTTCAAGATCATATCCAGATCATATCGACTTATTACCAACTAATAGTCGAACGTATATACTAATGTCCCAGAGACGCAACATTTGATCTGTATGGATTTTACTCTCAGTTGTGCAATTTGTTTGCGTATAATTTTTTCACAATTTAATTTTCATGGCTATTTTTCTCTTTCAAACTATTTTTTAAATTACCGATTTTTTTTGAAAAAATCGTATGGCTCTCCGTCAGCATTTTTTAAGTATTCTTGAGTAATTATTTTATGCACAACTCTCAATATTGCTTTATCAATAGCTGGACAACAAACGTTTCAATCAAAATAATATAGTCCCCCCCCCTCTCCACATGCCCAGATATCAAATGCAGCGTCCCCTAGAATTGTTCAATGCCTAATGAACAAATTCTGACTTAAAGGGCCTTCTGACTAACGGGCCTTCTGACTGACGGGCCTTCTGACTAATGGGCCTTCTGACCAACTGGCCTATTGACTAAAGGGCCTTCTGACTAGCGGGCCTTCTGACTTAAAGGGTGTCACCGTTCACCCCAACCTCACATCATGACACATAATTAATTTCATCAACGGTTTGCACCGTTTTTAACATATTACAGTCACTTAATTCACCATTAATTTTGCAGAAATTGAACAAACCACTATTTTACCCCAATATTTAAAGTAGGTTTTGTACAGGCTTTGGCATTTAGGTATTGTTTATTCTGACGCACTATATATCAGAGAATATCATGCCATTGAAATTTTTTATGCACAGATTATGCTAATTAGGCCTAAATTTGTAATTAGCACCAATAAAACACTTTCTTAAGCTCATTAAGTACAGAATTTAACACTTAAGAACGATGAATTCGGGCTCTACCACCAAGCACCTTGTCTGTGCCATTGTCTTTGTGCGTGTACTCGGTATGCTAATTATTCACTAATTTGAGCCCTAATTAAGGGGCTATATCATTAATTGGTACATGCTGAGGCACCTAAAATTGACTTCTTGGGATCCTGGCGGTCTGTTCTACACATGATATACTTCATACCTTTTGTACTCGCTGTGCTAAATAAAAGTTGGCTGAAAATGTCATGCTCAATCGGTTGTTGAAATATTTATAACACGATTTTTCTGGGAAAATGGCAAAAAAAATTGGGGGATCCATGGTTGCATCGTGTTATCCATGATTGCATCGTGTAGTAACTATTCGTGCAATAACGGTTAATTACTGACACTCTATTTACTTTATTCAAACACATTTTAGCGCTGAAATGGTTTAACATTCAGCGTTTGCAAGTAGATCCTATCGACTTCCGTCATCAGTCACGTGGTGTGCCAACACCCTTCATGAGTGTTATTGGAGTCGATCACATAGCTTTAGTGCTACTCATTGTCTTCCTGGGGTCCTGTCAGATCTCTTCTTGGGGCAGTGTCATCACCTTCCTGAGTTGTTGCCGCTAGGCCTACACTTAATTTACTAACCCCCTAAACGGCTAAGCGCGACGGCGCTTTAATCCGTTTAATAGCCGTTTAAACATCAAGATTTCTAAATTGCTTGGTCTTAAATTATAAATTAAACAAATACGAGTAGTTTTCTCTCACTTAAAGTTGTGGGTCAAGGTAGTGAGTCACAACTCTTAAGTGTGTGAAAATTTAATTTATTTAATTCAGCGGTTCAAGGGTTAATATATTAGTCATCATCAACAATTTTTTTTACACTATTTACTGTACAAAATAAATTTGTAGGCCTATTAATATTTGTCATATATTTGTACATTTTTTGCTGTTCATTTTGGGATGGCGAACCTTGATTCTGTTCTAATAACGCTGAATACTAAATTAAATCTTGAAACTAATGCAGCGATACACAGCTCACAATTTGACAGTGTGGGCCGTAAGGGGCAGTTATTGGCCGCACCACCAACAGTAAATATCGCCATATAAATAATATTTTTCCTGCTTGGAAATATAGGCATCTTACATTGGGAACTGAAATTTAAAAAGATTGTCTGGTAATGACTTGGTAGTTAATTCCACAGAAAAAATATTATATATTTTTTATAAGGTTAATTCAGCAGGCGATCTGTTATTATTTAGCCGGGGCCTAGAACTTGTCTTGAAAAATCTTATGGCCCACTAAAATTAACTTGTTGCGTCAAAAACATGCACAGATAAAATGATGTCGGGCCAGTTTTAATTTTTTTGTGGGAATCCCGCAAGTACTCTTTATAAGTCAGGCACTGCGTATTCTTTACATGTAATTAAGTAGCTAAGCGTTTGTTTTGACAGAGTGTTCAATGCTCAAAAGATGGCGCCGGCCAGAGCTCATTAGGACATGAAATCGTCATGCATTCACTCAAAATGCCTGGTTGTAAAACTATAATATATGATGATATAGCCCAGGAACGTTAAATTAATGACAATTATATTTTTTTTAAATGTCTATTTCACCATACTTTGTCCCTTTTTCATGACAGATGGTCGCAATGAACGGGCATTGTAATAAAAGTTGTTATTCGGACATATTTCAGGCTAGAAGTGTATAAATTATATCTATTTCCATTGCCTTCAATCGCTAGGTCCAAAAATCTATTTATAATAATACGAAATTTGATATTTTTTTTAGATAAATATCTTAGCCAAGGCCTAATTGCTATATTGCGTAAGATAACACAGGTGACTGCAGCAGAGAGAGAGGTGGGAGAGCGGGCTAGCACCCTCCGACAGAGTGACACCCGCGAGAACACTTATCACAGCAAATACGAATCATTGACCCAATGTTGTTCTACTATTGGCCCGACATCTTCGACGTCGGCACGACATAAAAACAACATTGGGTCAATGCTTCGAGTTAACTGGGTTTGGTCACAGCCAATCAGCAAACTCCAGATGCTGACACAATGTTAGTCTAATGGTGGCCCGCTGTTTACAACACTGGGCCAGCATTATCCCAGCATTGGTCCACCAATATATAGGCTTCAACGTGATAAACATTCATCCAATGCTAGATTAATGCTGGCCCGTTGTCTACGGCAATGGCTCAGCAGTTAAACAGCATTGGCTAAACGTCTCGTTTTTGTAGAGTCACCGGCAACTCGATACACTGACACAATGTTGGACCAAAGTTGTAACAGTGTCATACATGATGGCACAACATTTACCAAACATTGGATCATGTTGACTGCCTAGAACCAGCATGACATAAGAGCGCTTCTGCTCACAGCAAAACCAAGTATCTGCTTCTTTCACAAGTGTGCAGATACTGTTGAAAGTGCTGTTACAAACAAGAAGGAGGCAGTGACATCAGCGTAAAGGAAGTATATACTTGCTTTACAAGTAAGCAAATATACGGCCTTTTGGCAGCGCTATGGCAGGAAGAGCCAGTTAAAAAGCAGTAAATGCCTAGTTTACCAGGGAGCCGATAATGCCTTTTGACTTTGCACAGGCAGAACAGATGTTAAACGGAAGTTAACGACAGACGTTTGCTCTGAAAGTCAGACTAAAAACTTTGAAAATTGACCACTAGTTTTTGCGCCCACAAAAAGCCTGACGACTGACGGAATCATGGTACGAATAAAATCGCCCTTCATCCAGCCTAAAAAGCAGGTTCCCAGCTAAAAATAAACAGACAACATACATATTTTCTGTATTTTATTGTGATGTATAATACATAAAAGACAAATAACAACAATTTATGTAAAAACATCCAGTGCAGTAATGTACATAATAAATTAAAAATTTATATAATATTATCTGTGCAAAATTATGACATGGGACGGGACACCATTCATGCACGGGTGTTGTACTTAGTTAATCTCATTTTTGACTGGTACGTAAAATCATTCGGTTAATTCCCTATGCCAGAGGACGACATAAACAATGTCCTTTAACCTCGTATGTAGTGGACATACATACTTTGTTTTACTACTGGCAAGTAACAAAGTCACACCGTTGGTAAAATATTATCTGTGCATATAAAATGTAATGAACAGATTTTCATTATAATAACCCTTGGATAGTGTAAGTGTTTTTTATTCAGTTGAAGCTGGCACCTTTTCTAGCTTCAAGCTGGAATTGGTGACACGATTTCCAGCTTCAAATGAATGAAAAATATTATTATTGATGAAAAATAGATATCTCCAATATTGAATTAACTCAGCATCTACCAAGAATTATTTTCCCAAATTTAGTGATATTGCTATTGATCTAAAATATGTTTGAAACCGCATATTTACGGTCCCGGAAGCTCACGGGTTAACACCCACCTATGTCTTCTTATTTATATTTACTTCCAGATGCGAACTGCACATCTTTCGTGACCTGATTTATCAAATACACAATTGAAATATAGGCCCATTGGGAGAACGTCCTTATTTCGATCATTTATCTTTAATTGGTTTCTTCAGTAAAACTAGAAAATCCCTAATGTGCTGACTAGAGTATAATCAATTACTTAATCATTAAAGCTCTAAATTATGCAGTTTATATTTTCATCCGCTAGTAATGTTGTCTCGCTAGCGCGACGCAACAACTTGAAGAGTTGAAGTGAGTAAAAATTACATACATATAGTCGATTCCGAGGAAAGTGTTGCATTTGGACCTTATAAATAAACAGCCCCTTTATATTATGCTTTCTAAAGCACCGCACCTGCACCTAATCAATAGACAACACTTTTTTTGCTTTTGTAAATTTGAATTTTAATTCATATTTTTTTAAGTGAAACTCGTGTAACCCCACGAATACAGCTTGTGTTATAATATCTGAGTAAATCAATTTTGCACAATATAAATATTGTACACACTATATGTATGAAATTAACTGTTCATGCTATTTATTTGCTGAACCGAATTTATTGTGGAGCATGTCCACATAATGACGTTGCTAATAGCAAAAAAGTGCGATACTTTAAAGTGCATTTTTGTAACCATGCGAATGCGCTTTCATGTTCTTTAAAACGAATACTACTACAGGTTAACACAAGCTCTTTTCTCTGAATACACTTGTGGTACCAGTGAATAATATGGGCAAGGTAACTTATCGGAAAATTGTACTTTATTTTATTTCTTCCTTTAAACATTACGGGGTGTGGAATTTTGTGTAAGCCTACGAATTTTAACTCAAGCAATGGCAGCTGTCATCTGTGGCATTCCATGAAAGCACATGAGGTTTACAACCTTGATTAACAGAATAACAAAGATACTGTGTACATGACATTCAGAGTTTAGTAGTTAATATAGATATCTTGGAAAGTTAGCAAAGTTTGAATTTTTAATATATCCTACAAATTATCACAATGCTACATGTAACTATGTAGGTGTGCAGTCTACTGGAGTTAATTGATTATTTATGATGCATTATCATGTCATGACATAGCAATATGTGGATTCTGGCTTGAAAGGGTTATTATCACGATTATTGATTATCAGGAAATCCCTTCCACACAAACACAAACACAAATATTATCGATATAGCATAGATGAACCAGAGACTAGAACACTTCAACAATGCAGGGCATCAACACACAGCAAGATCAAGTCTCACATCAGCTGGGTGTTGTGAGTCTTTTGTTGAGGCTCAAAATTTTTTTATTCAAATATTCACCCGCTTGAAGTTGTGTCTCGCTGCCGAAACCCAGAACTTCGAGTGGGTGAAAAACACAAATATTTGTTTAATTTGAGAACAAACATTAATGTTGATGTTTAAACACTTAAAGCATTCCCAATAACAGTGATTTGATCTGCTGATAAAACAGATTAAAAAACAATTATAGTCCCGCTTGAAGGGTTTAAAAGTTAAACAACACGTGGAGAAGTACAACTGGAAGGGTTAATGCTTGTATGCCACTCTGATCTTTATCAAGATGAGATATTATGCGAGAGGTATTAGCAATGCTGCCGACACACATTCTGCTTGTATGCCACCCTGATCTTTATCAAGATGAAATATTATGCGAGAGGTATTAGCAATGCTGCCGACACACATTCTGCTTGTATGCCACTCTGATCTTTATCAAGATGAGATATTATACGAGAGGTATTAGCAATGCTGCCGACACATTCTACTTGTATGCCACTCTGCTCTTTATCAAGATGAGATATAATGCGAGAGGTATTAGCAATGCTGCCGACACACATTCTGCTTGTATGCCACTCTGATCTTTATCAAGATGAGATATTATGCGAGAGGTATTAGCAATGCTGCCGACACACATTCTGCTTGTATGCCACCCTGATCTTTATCAAGATGAGATAATATGCCAGAGGTATTAGCAATGCTGTCAACACACATTCTCCTTGTGTGCCACACTGATCTTGATGAAGATGAGATATTATGCGAGAGGTATTAGCAATGCTGCCGACACACATTCTGCTTGTATGCCACCCTGATCTTTATCAAGATGAGATATTATGCGAGAGGTATTAGCAATGCTGCCGACACACATTCTGCTTGTATGCCACTCTGATCACTATCAAGATGAGATAATATGCGAGAGGTATTAGCAATGCTGCCAACACACATTCTGCTTGTATGCCACTCTGATCTTTATCAAGATGAGATGATATGCGAGAGGTATTAGCAATGCTTCCGACACACATTCTCCTTGTATGCCACTCTGATCTTAACCCTTTCAAGCCTGAATTTACCATTCTCATCTCTATCCACTACAAGCCTCGACTTGTAGTGGATAAAGATGACTTGAAGTGGGTGGTAAATGAAAAAAAATTATCGTTATTATTAAAACAGTGCCACAAATTGTTCGTTTCAAAACCCGTAGCTTTAGGAAATTAAGTCATTCTTCAAAGATACAAAATGCTGCTTTAATGCATCGTCAGGGTTGAAAGGATAAAATGAGATAATATACCAGAGATAATAGCAATGCTGCCAACACGCATTTTGTTCGGAAAATGCAAACACCATCACACAGGTTTCTGTTGCTTTTTTCATTTTGTGTAATTCCATATCACAGAAACACGCTAAGCTATTATTAGCAACACACATTTTGTTCGATTGATCCCGTAAGCACAACACAGGTTTTTCTGCTATGCAAAGCCAAGAGGCATTACAAATAAGCAGATATAATGCGTTTTGCCTTCAACAGGTATTATCTGCTTACTTAACCGTTTGCCTTTGAAGAGCGGTTTTGCGTTACATTTTCATTTGGTGTAATTGCATACATAACTCCCTTATTTTTCTGATAATTATTTTACGGCAACACATGTATAAACCATTAAGTTTGTATATTTCCATAAGTGCCGCTTGGTGCACGATATAGTTTAGGTATAGATAGCATTTGGATACTATTGAATGCATATTTTCTGGACCCCACATTCTTTGCTGTATTCTCTCTTCTAACACCTTCACTGTAACAAATAAATGCCATTGTACAATGTACTTAAGTAAGTTACAGAAACTGACCCCTGCGGCCAATTTCTATACCATACTTAAGTAAAAAGTTAACTTTTTACTTAAGTATGTTACGTAAACCAGCCCACTTCATTTTTTACTTAAATGGCAGGGGCCGGTTTCTGTATTGTACTTAAATACAAAGCTGACACTTTTTATTCAAGTACAATACAGAAACCGGCCCCTGGTGTTCTAATTATCATTTCGCAGCTGAACACTCAACAAACACGAGTTGCTGACCCAATGTTGGTTTAATGCTGACCCCCTGCATGACTTTATTGAAGAGTAATGACACACCACAGCGATTTTAGACTCTGTCGTCTATAGACGATAATAGTGGAGTAAAGATAGGTTTGATTATCAATATTAATGGCAGATAGACATAAGCAGACAATAGCATAGAAATGCCAAAATATTACGAGACTATCAATCGTTGTGAAAGGTATGTTGATAACAATATTTCAGTGCTTGAAAAATAATTCAAAATCGTAAATACGACAATTTTAATAAGGCAGCTTTGATTATTTGGTCAGCCCATGTCCTGCTGAATTGCCAGTGATTTTTTTCAATCTGTTTGATTCAGAATACAAAATAATATTTGCATTCTTTGAAAATTAGGCACTTCTCCAATTGAATTATTTGATTTACTGAGTCTAATGTTGCACAAGTTTTACGTCAGTAAAACATAAGATAATTTGAAGTGTAATCATTGCATCTCACCTTCGAATACAATCCAGGGCGTGAATGAATATATGAGAAGCGAGGTCGTGATGCCGCTGTAATAGATGCACTTGTTCTAGTGTGACACTCATTGACGTGCGATCTTTACCACTTTTACAGCTGGTAAACCGTAATCCCTTCAGTGACATACACACCTATGTGGCACAGAAAAACAAACATATAGATCAGTGCTCTGGATAACATTCCAGTCTTATTGAGTATTCACCCCTCATGCTTGATGCTTGCTGAAATCCCCTCTAGCATGTTTATTGTGAGTACACTGATTCATATATTTCTGAAGATTTTACTTTTTAAAAGTAATCGCATACACCTCTATACTACAGAAAAACAAACATACATCAACATACATTAGACCCATTTACCACTGCCACTAACCAAAATATTGTTTTTTGAAAAAAATACATTAAAACTTTACAAGATATATATAAACCATGGAGACTGAATTTTTTTTTCCAATTTGAAATTATCATAAATGTCACAGTTAGCTCTTCCTGCTTCATTTGAATACCTATGCTATGCGTCTACGGCCATTATAAATATTTTTACTCTTTCAGTGCGGGGATCAACATTATATGTCAGAATCTGACGTTCACAGAAAGGGTCAAGTGGGTGAAAAATTGCTTAATTTGATACCAATCATTTGCAAATCTTATGCTAATAAGACTATAGTCGTGCTTAGAGCTTGAGGGGTTAACCTTCACATAATCAACAATTTCAACATATTTTTATTCCCTAGCCGAGTGTAATAATTCGAAACAAAATCTTTGTCTGCATAATTTTCTATGAAATTCCTTTCTTTAAAAGAAGCTCCTTAACATAATTATATGAAAATAAGCCCCTTCACACCTAATTAAATGAAAATAACTCCTTTGACATTTAATTATATGAAAACAAGCGCCTTGACACATAGTTATAAGAAAATAAGCTCCATGACACATAATTATATGAAAATAATTATAACTAAATGAAAATAAGCCCTACGTCACATAATTATATGAAAATAAACCCTATGACACATACTTATATGAAAATAAACTCCTTGACATAATTATATAAAAGTAAGCCCTTTCACACATAATTATGTGAAAATAAGCCCCTTGACACATCATTTTAGGCCTATGCATAATCCTCTCAGTGAAATATACACCTATATATTACCACATAAAATCAACGTCCATTTGCTACTGCCGATAAACAAAAATAATCGTTATATTTTCCTTTTACATTACATCAATTATTTAGGCTGCTTTGTCACATTTACAGGTATGCACCATTTATATTAAACTTGAGGCATCAAGGTGAATATATATAAGAGTAAATAAATGTGTGTTAGTACAGTTTAATGTGAATAAGCAAAACTCACCTCTGACGCTAACCATAATACTTCTGTGTTTTTATTTTTCTTTGACATCACATTAATGTGTAGACGTCTCATTAACTGGCGAAGGTCTGCGTGTGTTGGCGATCCATCTAAACACAACATACTTAACACTTTAACCCTTTAAGCCCTCACGATGCATTAAAGCATCATATTATATCCATGAAAACACACTTAATTTTCCTACAACTCGGGGTTTTAGAACCAAAATTTCCATAAAACTGTTTTACCAATACATGGCAATTTTCATTAATTTGTCACCCTCTTCAAGTCATCTTCATCCACTACAAGTCGAGAATTGCGCCAGCAATTCACGGCTTGTAGTGGATGAGATGACAATGGTAAATTTAGGCCTAAAAATGTTAACTCTTTCAGGGCGGGGACAGTCTTTAGACATCAGATTCTGACGGTCCCCGCATTTGAAAGAATTAAATAGTTATAATGGCCAGCCACTGTGTTAGCCAGCGACCCGTGCACCCGTATTTTTGATGGGTATAACGTCAAAATGACAAGCAAAAATTGTCCAAATTACAATTTAAAAGAGGAAATGCACAGGCAAATATGCAAAAATTTGAAAAAAAAGACGGGCAGTTGTCTAATCCTAGCTAAGACAGTGTGGTCAGCCATAACATAAGTATTCAAATAAAGAAAAAAGAGCTTACGAAGACATTATAATTTATGATGAAATTGAAAAAACCTTTGGTCACCATGATTTATATAAAAATATTTCAGAGTTATAAGGGTTAAAATCACTTGTCATATTTATGCACCGCATCGCATATTTTAAATAAAATTTATTGAAAAAAAAAAAAAAAAGAACAATCTGAGCATAATTTTGTTCTAGGATGGACTCTCAATTCAGAAAAAAAACCACCTGTAGATTATAGGGAACTGTGGGAAACATGCGTTTAGTTTAAAAGTCACCAAAGAAAGATTAGTATCCTATATGAGAGACATATACAGTGAACTATAAAGGGTACAGTTTACTGGAGTGAAACTTATAGGAGGGAGATCATTAGATAAATTAACAAAAGTATTAAAGTTGTACATTGTACTACAAAGGTAAAGGGAAGTAGCTGTAGTACATAATTGGTCGCTCCAATAGATGTAGTCCCATTTTAACCCTTGAGCTGCGGAATTGTCTGTGAGTAATTTTCATTCATTTGAAGCTGGAATTGCTGACGCAATTTCCATCTTCAAATGAATGAAAAATAATATAATTTATGCAAAATAGAAATCTCCCAAATTGAATTATTTCATTAACTGAGCATCTACCACAAGATATGTTACAAAACTTGTGGTATTTTATTTTATCTGAAATATGCGTGAAAACGTATATATACACGGTCTTAGCAGCACAAGGGTTAATAAGAGTTGATCACATCATCTATATAATCTGAAGTAACCCTTTGATTACAGAAAATTGAAGCTCTAATTATATTTCATTTGACTGCGTCAAATTAACCCCTTACCTGCTAAATTATCTCATTTAAATTTTCACCGACTTGATGTTGTTTCTCGCTACCGTGACCCACAATCTTAAGTGGGTGAAAATTACTCATATTAGTTTAATTTGGGACCAAACATTTGTAAATCTGGATTGTTTAAACATTCATTTTTTCCCACTAACAGTGATTTGATCGGCTAATAACGATAATAGTCGTGCTCAGTGCTGAAAGGGGTAAACTTATATAAAATATGCCAGACGACGATCGCCAGCAGGTAAAAGTGCTAAGGATAAACTCACTACATACCATCATCGGTGAATAAATCCAGGTATTTCTCACAATAAATATGTAATTTGTTGTAGTTTTCCTCATTGACAGTGTCCTGCAAAGTTGTGTCTCCAATCCTTCATAATAAAAACAGCATGCATTTATTGAGCATTTTTGTATAATTAATTTAGGCCTACTTTGTGTAGTGATTAAGCATCATATTAGTGAATACACAAAATTCACATTATATATGTTTATTCTGTGACAATGTAGGCCTATTCATGATGAACAGTACACTTTATATGTTTTCAGGGTCAAGTTTATTGTTTTATATGTCATAAATATATTTGATATGGATAATATTCATCTATGTGTAGCACATACTCATTTTGATCATATGAATCAGAGGAAATAACGTTATGATATCTAAAATAAAGAAAGCCTGAATTTACCATTGTCACCTTCATCCACTACAAGCCGCGAAATTGCTGTCGCAATTCTCGACTTGTAGTGGATGAAGATGACTTCAAGTGGTTGCAAATGAAAACAAATATTGTGTTATTATTAAAACAGTTCCATGAAAATGTTTGTTCTAAAACCTGTAGGTGTGGGGAATCAAGTCTTTCTGCAGCAATGCAAAATGATGTTTTGATGCATCGTGAGGGTTTAAAGGGTTACCAATGAAAATTTCCAGACAATTTGTTGGCATGAGACAAGAACGATTGATGGCTTGTTATTTCAACTTACTTTTCTGCAAGTGTTGCTCCCTCATTAATTCCAACAGAGAACAGGACTGGGACTAGGTGGATAGGATGGCCGTTCTGTAGAGGAACCGGTAAATGGTCGAACACCGCAGCCGGCAAACAAATGGTAGCCTCATAATTTCCCCTGCAACATCAAATAAACATATTAAAAAATCTAAGATTTTAAAGAAGTAATTCTGTAATATTTGGTTGGATGTCACAGTAACCTTTGAGCTCCTAGGCCCTTATATATACAAGTTTCAACTGAATACAAGAGCACACTCGACAAAAGCCGCACTCATTATTGAAGTTGTCCGAGAACCAGCTATTACCGGTAGCAACAGAAAGTTATTGCGCCCTCAAGGTAAAATTAACTACATAAAATGTAATCAATCGCAATAAATCTGCCACTTTTTTCAGCCGTTATTGAACTTGTAAGAGAACCGGTGATTAGTAACACACAGAACAAATGTGAGCAAGATATATGAAAAACTTGTCAAGTTGTCATGCCCTAAAGTAAATTTTAACGCAGGCGCAGACAAACTTCAATTGCAATAGTCCACTTAAAAAAAATGCATGCTAAAAATGACATTGAAATAGATTAAATGTGTTGTGGTGGATAATCAGCGTCAGAAAAAATTCCGAAATACTTATTAAAATTTCACGAAAATAATGAAAGGAATCGCATCATGAATAGAAAATAGTGCTTGTTAAATTTCATGACAATTACTTGAATTGACTAAAAAATTTGCGCAAATCATTCACCACCCAGCAAAGACGAGACGTTACTCCTATTTTTTTAATGTCGGTCCACCATCTACGACAATGACCCAGCAATAATAAACACCGGGTCAATATCACCGGGCAGCTGACTATAGTCAACCCTTTTCCCATAGGTATCAAATTTAAATTTTCACCCACTGAAGTCGTGTCTCACTACCGCGACCAACAACCTCAAGTGGGTGAAAATTACTCATATTTGTTTAATTTAATATCAAACATTTGCAAATTTTGAGTGTATAAACACACATTTCAATCTCAATGACAGTGAATTAATCAGCTAATAAACAGATTGACCCTTTCAGCGCGAGTATCATCTTTATATGTCAGAATCTGACATCTGTAGACGTCAGATTCTGACGTCAGATTCTGATGTATAAAGACGATCCCCGCACTTAAAGAATTAAAATATTTATAATAGTCGTAGATCCGTAACATAGGTATTCAAATAAAGCGGAAAGATCTAACTAACTAATTTATAATGATTTCAAACTGAAAAAACCCTTTAGTCTCCATGGTTTAAACAAAAATAATTTAGCATTGTAAGGGTTAAGACAATAGTTGAGCTTTAATGCTTTAACCCTTACAGTACAGGTATAGACTTTAGTCGTCAGAATCTGACGTCAGACGTCAGATTCTGACGACTAAAGTCTATACCTGTACTGTAAGAGCAAAACTATTTACAATAGCCGTAGACCCATAACATAGGAATTCAAATGAATCAGAATGCCCTGAATAAGACAATAATTTTATGATGATTTCAAATTGAAAAACCCTTTAATCTGCATGGTTTACATAAAAAAATTCAGTGTAAACAGGCTGACCTGGATCCTGACAGCTGAGGTAAGTCCCAATCAACTTTATCAGCTTTGTTGAGATAAATGGCAACGTTGCTCAGATCACTCACTCCGACTGCCATATCCTCGATCATCCCCATCTCATCACCATGGCAACTCAACAAAGATTCAAACTGCAGCAGAATCCCGATCTCCATAGCTTGCTTCATAAATAGCTTGTTTTTTCCGCAGCACAGTAAAGCCGCAGTCACAGCAGAGATAGCGCTGGTCAACTAAAGTAGATAGACATCATATCATAACCTATGGTCAGAATAGTAAACTGTAAATTGATATTATTAATTATAATTGTAAATATAATACTTCATGCATTAAAACTTTTCAATTAGCAAAGCCAATAAATCAGATTTTTCAGGTCTCTGCGACAAGAGAGGATTACCATATTTAACAGAATAAATAATGCAAAATTATTCAGAAAGCACTAGGTATGAATAAACAATTTTGCAGTTTCGAAGGTACAAGAAAGAATACAGTACATTTTTGTATAAATATATATATATATATAAATACTAACATAAATATCCAAGCAAATACAAGACATCAACCATTTATGGTTAAATGTGAGTCTACCTTATGCGACGCTGCGTTTCTAGCTTTGAATGGTGAAAAAAAAATTCCATTTATTAAAAAATCTAGAAAAATGAGTTATTTTCATTACACAAGTTATTTGATAATTTTCCAGTAGCATTTCGTTGCCTTGGATATGAAAGATATACAAAGTGGCAGATACACCCTTTCATATACAAGGGCTTGGATATGAAAGGGTGTATCTGCCACTTTACAAAGTGGCAGATGCACCCTTTCATATCCAAGGGGACGATTTTATTAGGTTTGAAACTTGTCTGAAAACATGTACCGTATTTACTACCGTATATCCAATAAATGCCCAACCCACTGATTTGAAAGTAAAACTCACGATCATGTACACTATATGATCATTAAAAAACTACTCTAATAAGCATCCATCCTCCCTGTAATCTCATGGGGTATACTACTAAACACCAGGGGCGTTTATTAGAATAAATGTGATATATATGGTCACAGTACTACAAGGGTTAACAATGGGTCAGCATATTCTGTATGCTGGAATAGTGCATGTTGAGGTAACCATTTAACCCTTTAAGCCCTGAAGATGAAATAGAGCATCATTTTACATCCCTGGAAACAGACTTAATTTTCCTACAACCAAGGGTTTTAGAACGAAAATTTCCATGAAAATGGTTTACAAATAGATGGCAATTTTCTTTAATTTTTAAACCACTTGAAGGCATCTTCATCCACTACAAGTCGAGAATTGCTACAGCAATTCGCGGCTTGTAGTGGATGAAGATGACTATGGTAAAGTCAAGCTTGCATGTACAGCATATTTTCATTCACTGTGAGGTTACATGTATATTGTTGCCATAATTCCCAACTCACAGTGTTTCAAAATTAAACAATTTTATAAAATATACAAATGTTTGATGATGGTTTGTAATATTAATTGAAAAACGTACAGCTTGAGAGAACACCACATCCCGTCTGTACTTGATAGCATGTAGTAACATCACATTCCGGCTGCTTTCCTGCAAACATCACATCGACATTTCAGGCATTCAATGGTTATTAATTTGATAAAAGCATGGTATTATCATTCTAATTTAATATTCCACTCTCCCTTCTCAATTCTTCGTCTAAAACTTTCATTATTCTACACCAATCTCAAGGTAAATTTATAAACTACACCAATATCAAGGGGAATTTATAAACTACACCAATCTCAAGGTGAAAGCGAATTAAAAAACACCAGGGTGTTACATTGGTTAAATATTTCTTTTTTCTTCAAGTGCAAACATTTGCAAATCTTGGAATATTTAAACACTCATTTTGTTCCCAATGACAATGATTAAACCTGCTGATAAACTTGATAAAATAGATACAAATTAGTCATGATCAGCGGTGAAAGGTTAACATTGGCAACATTTCTGCCTGTCAGCTGAGATATAAGTGATCTAACATGAGGAGGCTATACAAATTTATCCAACTTCTGGGTCGTATCACTCACTCACCTTTAATGAAAAAAATGTGAGTCCGCATCGCGCTCTGCCACACATCACATCCACACACTTCTGTAGTTTGATAATTAAAGGACTCAGCTCCTCAAGCCATTGTACATTGTCTGGACCGTGACCAGATACCAGCTCCTTTACTTTAGACAAGACACACACCACAGATGCCTCCGCGTTCAACCTTGTCAATTCCTAAATGTTGAACATAATTAAAATTGTATAAATGTATTTAACCCGCTAACCATTCCCATTGCATATCTAGTGCGGGGATCAACATTAGATGTGAGCATCAAATTCTGACGTCTAAAGTTGATCACTGCACTGTAAGAATTAAAATCTTTATAATGGCCATAGACCCATAACATAGTTATTCAAATGAATCAGAAAGAGCTAACTAAGAGATTTATGATAATTTCAAATTAAACAAACAACTTTGGTTTCCATGGTTTATATAAAAATATTTCAGTGTTGTAAGGGTCAACCCACTGATCATTCCCGTTAATTATCTCATTTAGAATTTCACACACTTGAAGTTGTGTCTCGCTACCACAAACCACAATTTTAACATGTTTAAGTGGATGACGATTACTCATATTTTTAAATTAGAGACTAAAATTTGAAAATCTTTCGGGTTAAACACACATTTATTTCCCAATGACATTAATATAACATTAAAGGGTTAAAGCTAGAATTGCTAGCACAATTTCTAGCTTCAAATCTTTATATCTATTACAAATAGACATTACCCCTTCCAACCCTCACAATCAGCATCATTTCTCATCTCTGAATAATGATTACATTCCTAAAATCTAGGTGTTTAGAATGGAAATTTTGATGGCACTGTTTCAATAATAGCGATAATCTTTTTTCATTTGCCACCCACTTCAAGTCATCTTCAACCAATACAAGTCGAGAAATGGGACAGCAATTCGCGGCGTGTAGTGAACAAAGAGGACAACGGTAAATTTAGGTTTGAAAGGGTTAAAACATACAGAAAAATATTTCTTAGACTTTTGGTTTGAGACTGCTAGAAAACATATATACCGGGCAGTTAAGATTACAAGGCGCTTATTAACCCTTTGCCTGCTAATCACAACAATAGTCGTTTTTAATCCATTTGATTATGTTTACTAGCTGATTAAAATTCATTGTTGTTGGGAATGAAATGACTGTTTAACCCTTAAAACGCAAATTATTTTCATGCAAACCTTGCAGGCCAAAGTATTTCTTCAATTTGAAATCATCATAACTGTCTTATTTAGCTTTTTCTGATTCGTTTGAATACCTATGTTATCAGTCTACAATCAATAGAAATATTTCTACTCTTACAATGCGGTGATCGACTTTAGTAGTCAGAATCTGACGACTAAAGTCGATCCCCTCGCTGTAAGGGTTAAACATCAAAATTTGTAAATGTTTGTTCTCAAATCAAATCAAATCAAATCAAATTGGAATATGGGGGTTATTAGGATAAATACAGTATATATACAGGCCTAGCAAGACAAGGGTGAGCTGTTAACCCTTGCAGCGCGGGGACCGACTTTAGTCATCAGAATCTGACGTCTCTGACGACTAAAGTAGATCCCCGCACTGTAAGAGTACAAATATTTCTAATGGCGTAATCACATAACATAGTTATTCAAATGGATCGGAAAGAGCTAACTGAGACATTCTGATGATTTTGAATTGATTGAAAACCTTTGGTCTCCATGATTTATACATGATTAATTCAACGTTTTAAAGGTTAAATACCCAAGGCTCTTGTGTTGGACTTTTGATGAAATCTGTGCCGCTCCACTTCCACAGCTGTTCCTTATCATTATCATGATTATCATGCGAACCTGCTGAAGAAATGGGTACGCTAGATTTCCGTGTTATCTCTTTCGCTGCGGACAAAGCGTCAATTCCTTCCAGGATTAAATTATTCTCCATTACAGCAATAAGCTGTCTCGTCTGGAAAAGAAAAAATCATTAAAAAAAACAGTTTATACGGACTACGGCGTTAGCTCATCGGTGTCGACTCGATCACTGAAGTTAAGCAACGCCGGGCCCGGTCCATAATTGGATGGGTGACCGCCTGGTACTACCAGGTGCTGTATACACTAGGACATGCGTGCAGGGATGTCGTGTCATGGGGCTCAGAGAACCACATAAATCAGATGGCTCCATGGTTTCCATCCGGCGAGACCCCAGAAAATCCACAATGTGTGAGTACTTGGCACATAAGGCGAATTTGCTTAAAACGAAAAATAGCTTGATGCGCTTCAATGGCAGCTCAGCTGTATATCTCCTAGGAGAATGAGTTGGAATTTGAATGATAACAGGCCTTGCTAAGTTACTCTCGATGTTCAGCGCTCTGAACAGCCTCCCGCTGGATACATGCGCTATATAAGATTTCATTCTTTCATTCATTGTAAAGAAAGGATAACAATGCAATTATACAAGAAGTCAATTTCAGGATAGATAGAACTCATAAACAGCTGGAGCACAAGTTTTAATTTAATTTGAAACCACAGTGGGAATCACACAGCATTCTATTTCTTAATTTTGAATACAAGGCAACATTTTTCACACGCTGATAAATATACAGAGTAAATATAGAGCTTGCATAATATTCGATAGAATGCTTATAGCTTTCTAATGTCACTTACATGCATGTTTATTTAAAAGCAGTTGAAAATTAATGTCTGCACATTTTTGAGTTTGATATTTGCATACCGGGTAAAGTGAACATCAAAATTAATACATGTAGAATCAAGAAAATATTGAAAGAGCTTCAATATTTAGAGGAAACCATGGAAATGTTATGCTGATTTCTCGTGAGAATGCCTATTGATGTGACTAGCACTTCAATGGATATCTAGCCCTTGTCCTGCTATGTCCGTGTATACATGGTTTCAAGCATGTTTTAGATCAATAGAAATAGTTATTCCAAAAGCTCAATATTGGAGATGTCTTTTTTTCCTAATTATTTTTCGTCATTTGAAGCTGGAAATTGCGTTAGCAATTCCAACTTTAAATGAATGAAAAATAAAAACAAACAATTCAGTAAGACAACTAGACAAGGGCTAATATTAGTTGGTGAATTGTGAAGAATACAGAAGAAGCAACATGTTTACCTTGTCAGCGAGAGCATCCATACTAGCGGTGAGAGTGTCTGGATGTGACTGCAAACTGTCCAAACAAACGCTATCACAGTATCGTATGATTGTGTCATACAGTTTATTTATGCTATCTTGTACTGTCTGGATATCCCACAGCCTGTTGTGCGTCTCCTGCCTTCGCTGACTGCCTAACGAGTCCCGTAGCTGTTGCAGTAAACGCCTCAGACCTCCGTTTTTGTATTTCTGAGCAAAGGCAGTAAATGCTCCCACGGTGGTTATGTCATAAGACTGATCTGAAATCAAATAAAAAACAAAATAAATTAGATTCATCGTTTCTCGTCATTTTATTTATTACGGAGGGTAACATTTAATGATTCAATCAATTGTATTCAAAATTTTACAGTAATGAGGAGAAAACTGGTGCTGTGCTGTGTGCTAAAGTTAAAGACACACATCACCAGCTAAACTGCTGATGTCAATATATGATGTACTGGTTAGTTCAAGTTTTGTAATATCTCAAGACAAAGACAGAACATGAAACTATAATTTTCACACACTTGAAGTTGTACCTTGCTAGTACCACCTTGCCATTGCATTTTCTGAAGCAATAGTTACGTGAAGTGATTGCGAGTTAATGATAAGTCATAATGATCTTCCCAGACTGACCTGAATTATTACCGTCTCCTAATGACCAGATTTGTTGAACGTGAAGATTTGTTGGAACGAACTCCACCTCTTTGTGCCCCTTCTTTGCACTCGGTTTAAACGATGCACCTTTAACAAATGAAATGTGTCAGCATGGTATGATAGCGTGTCAGCATGGTATGATAACATATCAGCATGATATAATAACGTGTCAGCATTCAAATTAAATTTTCAGTTACTTGAAGTTTTATTTCCACAACTTCCGAGATTCGAGGGATCGAGAAACTTAAGCCATAGAGTATATCAGTATCACAAATTTGAAACACAATTTTATTCTAAAAATTGGTTACACAGATACTGATATCAAATAGTAAATACTACTACCGTACTTGACATCAATCTAAGAACTTTTCCATGAGATTTTTTTCTAGTCACCTTCATATGCAGCCAGGTATCGCGCGTTCTGTGTATATGTTGTGATAGTGCTCATGTGAAAGTCCATCAGCTCTCTTCTTATTTTATCCCAATCGTCCATTAACTGCAAAAATAAAGTACATTGTACAAATTGTTCTTGTTTGAACATATTTTTATTTTGAAATTGAAACATAAAAAAAGTGATATATGTACTAGGTTTTTCTTGTGACATATACACAATTAATGTTTAGTCATACACACACACTGTATACACAGATGAAGTTCTGTATATACATGCGAGACATATGATACTTAGCATCACACCCAGGTCAACCAAGGTACTTTCAACATTTTTTTATAATCTTTATCTCTAATTTTTTAGGTACTGTGAACCAGGTTCATGTGGTAGAAAAAACGTTACCAATTTCAAAATAACCCCCAGAAATAGAAAGTTTCACACAATAGGCCTACACTGAGTTGAGGGTCTATTGTGCTCACCTGCTTCTAAAATTGAAAATAAAACAATTTCATCTAAACCACGACAAACTGCTCTTAAAAGCTGTGAGAGGCGCCATGGGTTATACGTTAGATCTGCTGTCACAGCATAACCCTAGTTATTCAAAATGGCGGTATATACAGGTTACACATTCATCCCAGGCAATTCCTACCATTCCAAGGTCTTGTAAATGTTCTATCCTTTTTTTTTCTTCTTCAACCCATAGTTTGCTGCACAAAAATAAGATAACAACACTAAAGTTAATAGCTATTAGATATATTTACAGCAATATATCATTTGAACACAATATTTTTAAATGGCAGTAGTGTCTTTATTCATTGGGGTACATTATTCATCTTTGAGCTTGTAGATCTATCAATTAGTTAAATTAATCTTTCTCAATTTACTCAGAGATTTCTGTTCATTTTGAGATGTGAATTGCAGCCACATAACCTCTATCCTGCTAAGTTAATTCATTCAAATTTTCACCCACAACTTCAAGTGGCCGAAAATTACTCATATTTGCTTAATTTGGATACAAATATTTGCAAATCTTGCTGTTTAGACACACATTTCATTTCCAATAACTGTGATTTGGTCGACTAATAAAACAGATTAAAAACAACACTAGTCTTGATCAGCAGTATAAGGGTTTTTATTCAAATTATTTATTCAATTTTATTCAAAATATCTCATGACACAGAAATGAGATGTGGGAACCTAAAAGGTTAATAGTAAATATGTGCAAGAAAAATCCCCAGGCATGCAAAGATATTGATCAAAATAATAGGATTTACTAAAGATTAACCCCTTAAGCTCTAAGCCGTCACTACAGTCATTTTAGCAGGTTAAATCATAGTTGTTGGGAATGAAATGAGTGTTTAAACATCAAGATTTGAGAATGTTTGGTCACAAATGAAAAGTAATTTTCACCCACTTGTGAAGTTGTGGGTCGCGGTAGCGAGACACACCTTCAAGTGGGTGAAAACTTAAATAAGATGACTTGGCGGGTAAATGGGTAATTTCTGAAAAGTACTACTTACAGGAGCTGACGTGGAAGTATAAATGTAAGTTTCATCTCCGCCATGTACTCGTGTACGTTCAGGTGTGTGTTACTATTTGTAGGAAAGCGGTACGTTTGTAAGCACATGTTTTCATAGAGCGGCTGGAGCAGCTCAAATTTCTTTCTGATGTTGCCAAGCAATGTACAGGGTGTCGCCAGCGGTTGTTCTATTGATTCAATGCTCTCCTTATTGACAACAGGAAATTTTGCTTCCATCTGTAATACATGTACAATATACAAATGAAGTAATAACCCTCTTCTCACTAACTTATTTGATTTGAATTTTGTGTCTCGCTACAGCGACCCACAACTTCAAGTGGATGAAAATTACTCATACCGTATTATTTCTAATAAAAGCCCATATTCCAATAAACGTACACTCCCTTAATTTGACAATAAAATCCTTGATCATAGTACACTATCTAGCCATTGAAAAACTACTCTAATAAACAAATTATTTGATTAATCCTTTCAGTGCGGAGATCGAATTTAGACGTTAGAATCTAAAATCTGTAGACGACAGATTCAGACGTCTAAAGTCGATCACAGCACTGAAAGAGCAAAAATATTTATAATGGTCATAGACCCATAACATAGGTATTCAAATGAAGTGGAAAGAGCTAACTTAGACATTTATGACGCTTTTAAATTAAACAAAACTCTGGTGTCCATGGTTTATATAAAGATATGTAAGGGTTAAAAGTGACTTAACTCTTACACCGCCGGTACTGATTAAATTCGTTTTTTTTACATTTTTTATTAGAATATTGCATATCAGCTTTCACATAGTGAAGAAAAACTTGACATCAATCAGCAAGAATATAAAAATAATTGAACTCTGCTTTGTCAAATCTGAATAATTTTCACCCACTTGAAGTTGTGGATCGCGTCAGCGAGACACAACTTCAAGTGGGTGAAAATTCCAATTGAATAATTTGCCGGATAAAGGATTAGGGTGGATTTGGGCTGTACCTGTTGAGCGGGAGGAGAACCAGGAATCTCCAATACCAAACTTAAGTCATTCTGCCAGGCGCTGAGGACCACAGAACCCACATCATTCACATCCTGAGAGCTATATAAACAACAAAAAAATACAAATAAATAATTCCTGAAAATTGTGTCATCGGCGCTATGTGAGTGAGCGAATATTGCTTTATGCTGTGAAAATGAGAATAAATAGCTGGGTGTTTATCCCTTAACTCTACCACGCTGAAATTTGTTTGCATAAAATCATTTAAAATCATGATAAATGTCTTAGTTAGGTCTTCCCGCTTCATTTGAATGCCTATGTTATGGGTCTATGGCCAATACAAATATTTTTATCTTTCAGTGTGGGGATCGTCTTCATACGTCAGAATCTGTCATCAACAGACGTCAGATTCTGACATATAAAGACGATCCCTGCGTTGAAAGGGTTGAAGCGCTTAGTTAAATCATTTAAATTTTCACCCACTTGAAGTGTTGTCTCTCTACCGCGACACACAACATCATATTTGATTTTAAACCAAACATTTGTGTTCAAACACTCATTTCATTCCCAATTATTGCGATTTAAACTGCTAATAAAACAGGCGTAAAAATGACTATAGTCGCACTTCTTAGTTTAAGTGGTTAAGCAAACAATAGCAACAATACACCCCCCCCCCCCCCCGCAACAGCAGAAAATCTAATGGAACTATAATATTATGAGACTTTTATCATCGATTATACTAAGTGCACTTTAAAAATCAGACAAAATTAATTGTTGCAACATCAATTATGAAATTTAAAGTATAATATGGTTTTGGCAATTCCAACTTCAAATGGTAGAAAGTACACAGAACACACCAGCTCTAAGTACAAAAATAAACCTTAAAAGATCAAACGCATCTGTGGGGAAAGGTAATTAATTTCATAAATAGCTTAGTAATACCTCATTCTAAATCGCTTGACTGCATATCATAGGGCTCTAAAGTTATATAAATATTTTACAATCTCATTGTAGGATCTAATTTTAACATCACATTCTTATGCCTAAAATAGTTTCAGTATTGATAGGGTTAAATAAATCAATTTACCTGTACACATGATAAACATCCACCAAGCTGGCTGATCTGTAACCAATAAAAGATTAAATGACGGGTTGAGCCTTAACCCTTACAGTGCGGGGATCGACATTAGTCCGACGGAATGTGACGTCTGTAGACATCAGATCCTGACGACTAAAGTCGATCCCCGCACTCTAAGAGTAATAATATTTCTACTGGCCACCCATAACATAGGTATTCAAATGAATCAGAAAGAGCTAACGAAGACATATATGATGATTTCAAATTGAAAAAAACCCCATTTGGTTGCAAATGTTTTTACAAATTAATTCAGCGCTTTAAGGGTTGAAGTGTGAATCCCATCTATAGCCATTAACAACCATTTATTCTTCAGGAGTACCTCAAACAAGAAAAATAAAGCAGAATTAAATTTGCTAGATTAGCATATACTGTGATTCAAATTTTATAAGTGTAAGTGATTTTTCCCCACTTATAAGTATGCGCTCTAAGGTTAAAGTGAATTGAAGGGTGACAACATTTTCATTTTTAGAAGCCACCAATGTCAACCGTTGAGCTGCTGAATTGTTTTTGTATTTCCATTCAAATAAAGATGGAATAGCTAACACAATTTCCAGTTTCAAATGACAAAATATCTTTCTTTTTTAAAAAAAAAGACACATTAAAAAACAGGTAACTCGACTATAGCCTACTGAGCATCCACCACGAGATATTTTATCAATTTTGGTTTGAAACCGGGAGATATTGGTGTGAGAATGTATACTGTAAACCAGGAAATGTTGGGTGTAAGAAAGTCTACTGTAAAGTGGAAAATATAGGTGGAAGAATGTATACTTAAAGCTGGGAATATTGGTGTAAGAATTTATACTGTAAACAGGAAAGCGTGGAAATATTGGTGTAAGAATGTATACTGTAAACAGGTAAGCATGGCAATATTGGTGTAAGAATGTATATACTGTAAACAGGAAAGCGTGGAAATATTGGTGTAAGAATGTATACTGTAAACAGGTAAGCGTGGCAATATTGGTGTAAGAATGTATACTGTAAACAGGTAAGCATGGGAATATTGGTGTAAGAATGTATACTGTAAACAGGTAAGCGTGGGAATATTGGTGTAAGAATGTATACTGTAAACAGGTAAGCATGGGAATATTGGTGTAAGAATGTATACTGTAAAGCTGAAAATATTGGTGGAAGAATGTATACTTTAAAACTGGAAATAGTAGTGTAAGAATGCATAGGGCCCACTGTAAACAGCGAAATATTGGTGTAAGAAAGTAAACTAAGAAAATATTGGTGTGTATTTTGTATTGTATTTTGTAAAACTGGAAATATTGTTGTAAGAATGCATACTGTAAACCGTAAATAATGGTATAATAATCTATACTGTAAACCGGGAAGTATTGGTGCCTGTCTTATATTGGCCGTTTAATAAAAAACACAACTGTTTATCTCAGCAGAAAAAAGTGGATTAAGCAAGGTGGGTAAATCTGCCCATATAAACCCTTTCAGTCTTTATACCTCAGAATCTTTATATGTCAGAATCTATCGCCTTTAGACGTCAGATTCTGACGTATAAAGACGGTCCCCACACTGGAATATGTATGATGGCCTTAGACCCATAACATAGGTATTCAAATGCAGTGAAAAGAGCTAAGACTTTATGATGATTTCAAATTGAAAAAAATCACCTTTGGTCTCCATGGTTTGTACAAAAATATTTCAGTGCTGTAAGAGTTAAAAAGTTTAAAGCCGCCACTATTTCTGGTTTACAGCATATAAATTCCCAGCAGTACAAGGGTTTCAAACCTTTTGTTTGAACCCTTTAAGCCCCCACGATGCATTAAAGCATCATTTTACACCCCTAAAAACAGACTTAATTTTTCTACAACAAAGGGTTTTAGAACGAAAATTTCCATGAAACTGGTTTACCAGGACGTGAAAAAATTCTTTAATTTTTAAGACACATCAAGTCATCTCCATCCACTACAAGTTGAGAATTGCGGCAGCAATTCGCGGCTTGTAGTGGATGAAAATGACAATGGTAAATTCAGGATTGAAAGGGTTAACCGTTATCCTGCTGATCATGACTATTTTCGTTTTTACTCCATTTTATTATTCGGCCAAATCACTGTTATTGGGAATGAAATGTTAGTCTGAACATCAAGATTTGCTCATATTTGTGCTCAAATTAAACAAATATGAGTAATTTTCAGCCACTCAAAGTTGAGGGTGGCGGTAGCGAGACACAACTTCAAGTGGGTGAAAATTTAAATAAAGTTACCCAGCAGGATAAAAGTTAACGGTGAAGAATGATGATGTTTGACCACTTCAACTTTACATTAGCTTATATAAATGCTTAATAATCATACACATATTGTCTTATTAATGATTATATAATGATAATGTTTTTTATACTTGAGTTTCAATTCATGGTTACATCCTGGAGAAGAGAGAACTTCAGCCATGGTGAAAACGACAGATCCGATCTGAGTCATCTGAAAACACAGCAAGTAGAAATATGAGCATAACAAATCAAATCTGAGTCATCTACCGGGTATATATAAAAAACAATATAAACATAAACATGACGGATCAAATCTGAGTCATCTGGAAACACAGCACATAGAAATATGAGCACAACAAATCAAATCTGAGTCATTTAGAAACACAGCACATAGAAATATGAGCACAATCTGAGTCATCTAGTAACACAGCACATAGAAATATAAGCACAACAAATCAAATCTGAGTCATCTAGAAACACAGCACATAGAAATATGAGCACAATCTGAGTCATCTAGAAACACAGCACATAGAAATATAAGCACAACAAATCAAATCTGAGTCATCTAGAAACACAGCACATAGAAATATGAGCACAACAAATCAAATCTGAGTCATCTAGAAACACAGCACATAAAAATATGAGCACAACAAATCAAATCTGAGTCATCTAGAAACACAGCACATAGAAATATGAGCACAACAAATCAAATTTGAGTCATCTGGAAACACAGCACATAGAAATATGAGCACAACAAATCAAATCTGAGTCATCTGGAAAAACAGCACATAGAAATATGAGCACAACAAATCAAATCTGAGTCATCTAGAAACACAGCACATAGAAATATGAGCACAACAAATCAAATTTGAGTCATCTGGAAACACAGCACATAGAAATATGAGCACAACAAATCAAATCTGAGTCATCTGGAAACACAGCACATAGAAATATGAGCACAACAAATCAAGTCTGAGTCATCTGGAAACACAGCATAAACATAAACATGACAGATCGAATCTGAGACATCTATAAACACAACATAAATATAAACATGACGGGTCAAATCTGAGTCCTCTATAAACACAATATAAATATAAACATGACAGATCAAGTCTGAGTGACGCTGTGACGCTGTACCAGTGTTATTTTAGAACTACCTCAGCAGATACGTGATGCTGTACCAACGCTGCTTTAATGCTCATCACTAAGCACGTAACACTTGAAGCACTGAAATAATTTTGTATAAACCATGGAAGTTTTCAATTTAAAATCATCATAAATGTCTTAGTTAGCTCTTTCTGCTTTATTTGAATATTCATGTTATGGGTCTACTGCCATTATAAATATTTTTACTCTTACAGTGCGGGGACCGACTTTAGTCATCAGAATCTGACGTCTTTAGACAGCGAATCTGACGTCTAAAGTTGATCCCCGCACTGTAAGGGTTAAACAAGCAATGTTTCAACATAAAGTAATCTGACCCATCAGTGATCAATAAGTAATCATTATAGTATGAATACGTAAATAAGACAGATCTAACTGTACTGTATTTATTATACACCTAGTATATTATTGTTACATACCCATGGTATAAATAAATCAGGCTAATAAACTGTGGGACACTTTGTTAAAAGCTTAGTCAGTCTTTCCCAATAACGTCTCCGGTAAAACAGAGGTAGGTCCCGCAAAATACCCACATCTCAAATTAAACAAATATGAGTCATTTTCATCCACTCAAAATCGAGGGTGGCGCTAGCGAGACACAACTTCA
The DNA here is from genome assembly GCA_964017125.1 of Flabesymbios commensalis. NCBI lineage: Eukaryota > Metazoa > Annelida > Polychaeta > Terebellida > Flabelligeridae > Flabesymbios > Flabesymbios commensalis. Next base: position 10,522,879 of record OZ024913.1, read on the forward strand.
AGTGGGTGAAAATTTAAATAAAGTTACTCAGCAGGATAAAGGTTAATGGTGAAGAATGATGATGTTTGACCACTTCAACTTTACATTAGCTTATATAAATGCTTAATAATCATGATACACGTATTGTCTTATTAATGATTATATAATGATAACGTTTTTTATACTTGAGTTTCAATTCATGGTTACAATCCAGTTATTTTTTTGGTCAGTTTTGTTTTTTGGTTGTTTTTTTGGTCTCACAAGGTAAGAATCGTCCATTGACCACCTACTGTCTGGTGAAATTTCTTTTGGTCTGGTAAAAGCATCAAGTCTACAGGACCTACTGTCCAGTGAAATTTTGAGCTTATCACTCTATTTAGAAAGTGATTCTAAGATATCAATCACAAAATAAAACTGATCAAATAAAATGGTGTGGGTTGCATATTGTACATAAAGCAATCCTTGTTGCATTTACCCCTTACAGCACGGGGATCAACTTTAGTTGACAAAATCTGACATCTGTAGACATCAGATTCTGATGACTGAAGTCGATTCCCGTGCTGTAAGAATCAACATATTTCTAATGGCCGGTGACGCATAACATAGGTATTCAAATGAATCAGAAAGAGCTAACTAATACATTTATGATGATTTAAAAAAAAAAAAACTTTCGGTCTCCAAAGTTTTTATTAAAAATAGAGCTCTGGGTTAAGCACCGAAGGGCATATTTTAATAAATCATCAAAAGAAAAATTCCATAATCTATCACAACAAGGAGGTTCTGACCTTTCATTACCTCTGCCAAATGAGGTTATGCTTTTGGTTATGTTTATTTGTTTGTCTGTCAGCAGGATTACTTACAAAGTAAAAAGCGGATTTGTATGAAACTTTTACAAAAGGTGTGTCTCGGGCAAAGGAACAATTAGTTAAATTTTAAGGGTGATCTGGATAACTCTACAGATCCAGAAATTTTTGTTGCGCTGCGGAGGCTTGCAGTCTCTGACTGACTGTCTAGTTTCATATTATACTTTGTCATTTTATAAAATAATTCAGTTTGAGATGGTCTCATGGTGAGAAAGAGCTCTGTACCAGGTGCTGGGTGCTAAGGTTAACGCTGATGTCATTAATATTTTATATGTGAGAATTATTCTGCGGTACAAGCTCAATAAACCTAAAAAGAAAGTTCTGGCAATTTTAAAATCTCATGCAAAGAAGAAAGAAGACTCTTATTTCATACACTTGAAGACGCAAGACATTCTTGATATCACGATAAAAAGAGCATGTCCTACTGCAGCTGTTTATATTATAATAATAGTTTTAGTTTAATGGGTTATTAACCTTAAACTTGTCATTTCCATCATTAAAATTTCTGGTCTGTTAAAATAAATAATCTGTATGTCGGTGTCGTACTTGGTGAATTGATGTGAATGACAATAACTACATTTGATTCAATAAAATACTAAAAAGTATAAAATGTATTATATATCTGATCTAATCCAATTAAACCTGTGGTCCACTGCGGAATGGGCATGCGCTGAAAGTCGTCCACTGCAGAATGGGCATGCGCTGACAGTCGTCCACTGCGGAATGAGCATGCGCTGACAGTCGTCCACTGCAGAATGAGCATGCGCTGACAGTCGTCCAGTGCGAAATGAGCATGCGCTGACAGTCGTCCACTGCGGAATGGGCATGCACTGACAGTCGTCCACTGCGGAATGGGCATGCGCTGACAGCGGTCGTCCACTGCGGACTGGGCATGCGGTGACAGTCGTCAACTGAGGAATGGGCATGCGGTGACAGTCGTCCACTGCGGAATGGGCATGCGCTGACAGTCGTCCACTGTGGAATGAACATGCGCTGACAGTCGTCCATTGCGAAATGAACATGCGCTGACCGTCGTCCACTGCGAAATGCGCATGCGCTGATAGTCGTTCACTGCGGAATGGGCATGCGTTGACAGTCGTCCACTGCAGAATGAGCATGCGCTGACAGTCGGTAATCTGAGTAATTTCCCAAGCTAACATAATGTACAAAATTTGTATGTGTTGAATAGTTTCTACAGAACCATTTTCAGTGTCATAGCTATAAAATTAGAATGCAATACCCCATTGTAACTCAGTCAGTCATTGCTAAATTAAAAACAATCATGTGGGCTACAAACTAAAATATTATGATATCGCATCACAAATGTTATAGCTTTCACGATGGAAATTGTTCTGTATAAACTGTTTTTACGCATACAAATATATATGATGATACCTTGGAAAATGACTCAGATTACAGATTGTAGTTTATGATGTCCATAGTGCGGTGATCTGTTGGGCCCCTTGTCCTGCGTTTATGAACAGTGTTCTATCACCCATTACCTGCTAACTTCTTAAACCCTTATAGTGCCGGGACCGACTTTAGTCGTCAGATTCTGACGTCTGAAGTCGATCTCGGCACTGTAAGAGTAAAAATATTTATAATGGCCGTAGACCCATGAATTATTCAAATGAATCAGAAAGAGCTAACTTAGACATTTAAGATGATTTCAAATGGAAAAAACCCTTTGTTTCCCATGGTTTATAAGTAAGTATTCGAGCACTTTAAGGTTCATTTAATTTTCACTAACTTGAAGTTGTGTCTCGCTAACGCGACCCACAACTTCAAGTGAGTGAAAATTATTCATATCTGTTTAATTTTAGACCAACCATTTACAAATCGTAATATTTTAACACTCATTTCATTCCCAATAACTGTTATTTAACCTGCTAATAAAAATATTATTTAAGACAACTATAGCTTAGCTATACAGGGTTCCCCACAGTGCCGGAAATGCTGGCATGCCGACGGGATGAATTTTATGCCGACCAGCATGTAATAGGTCACATCTGGCTGTTATCCAGCTGGTAGATTAGATAATATTCCCGTCGCCAGTGCCTTACTGTGTTGGTTTAGCTATCACCGTGTACATGTAAGACAAGATACGTGCTACCACCCCCCCCCCCCCCATAATCCCCCCACCTCTGGGCCACCCGTCATGTGCTGTATGCTACATAACATAGATGTAGGCCTACGCCTGGCAGAAGCAGCGCTGACAGCTAGTGTAGAAAGTGCTGTCACAGGCAGGGTGGCCAGTCCACCGCTGTGCCAATGTCAGTTCAGCGCTAACAGCGCTGAGCTGGCATTGGCGCGACGCTGGTGGACGGACCAACACTTCTAGCGTTGCCAGTCACCATGACACGTTAGTTGTCACTCACCAAAGTGTCACCGTTTTGGTGAGTGAGTGATACCAACTCACAAAAATTGTCAGGCATACACAACAACACTTATCAATAACAGAATATTAACTCTCAGCAGAAACCCAAAAAACACCAAGAAAACATGCATAGGCCTACACTCAAATACACAACTCACAAACCATCAAATCAACAAGACAAAATAACAGACAGACAATTCAGAACAAGCGAACTTTCTTATTTTCACAAATTAAGATGAGACTCTTCTAGGAACTTTCTATTTTCCAAACTATCAACTTCAGACACTTTTAGACCATTCCACTCAAATTCAATCAAAATTACATAACTCTGACATATGCTGGGTATGCTGTAGTATGATGACGGCACACAGACAGTCAGGCAAACAACACAAATGAAAAAAACTTTTATATTTTTATCGCGCGCGCGCGTGCAACAGTAAATATTTTATTATGCTGCTCGCGCGCGCTAAGTTAAGATTTTTAAGATAACGACCAGATGATTTTTTTTTCTGTGGGGAAACCTGCTATATATAAACAATGCGTGAGTGATATATCATATATACCAAAACCAATATTGTCTTAATTCATTAAAAATTGATGTGCATCTAGTGATAAAAAAGGTGTGGAAAGTAAAAATATGACCATTTATGCTCAAGAATAGCTTACTGTATTTGTCACTCGCTCTTTCACATGATATAATACCAGCTTCATTCGTGTGCCCATTGTCAGAATGTGAAGTTTATTGAAGCCCACTGTCACTAAGTATCGAGGATTGTTTGATTTCTGAAATAAAAGCCAAAACTTTACATTCTACAATCCGTAGAAAATGTACAAAATACCGATATACGGTAAGTATATATAACCAATGTTGTGATCATGTTGATCCACCATTGGCACGCTGACAAGCATTAAAACAACATTGGGTGAATGGCAGGTAGAAAAGGACACCAGGTTATAAACATGATGAAAACAAAAAAACATTGATGTATAGAAGTCCCTTGTTGCTGTACAATGTCCAACGGCTTAATATATATGTGGAAATTATATAAAAAGGTAGAATTAGGAGATGCACTGCTAGGCCGTATATAAAGTATAAAAAATGTTAAAAAAGAAAATGATGGTAAGTTAATCAAATGATATGATTTGGGAGATGTCTATTTTTCATAAATTTGTCATGTGAAGCTGGAAATCGCATCAGCAATTACAGCATTAAGTGAATGAAAAATAACAGCAAACAATTCAGCATTCAAAATTTTAGACAACTAAATGCTCGCATGTTTTATTATCACGACTGCATTTCCCTAAAAATTAACCTACAAGGTTAGAATGCTCAATAATTGTGTGAAGAAAAAATAAATGATTTCTTCCTGTGTCGCGATTCACTTTCTTGAGTTGGATAATTGACAATTTAAATTGAAGTGAAGAAAAAGCATTTATAAAAGCTTCTAATATTAAATACACATGTAAACATGTAATAATTCATCATGGTGCAAATAGTAAACACAAACCTCGACTATTTCTGTTCGAGCATAAGTCACCCACTGATTTCCTGTGGAAGTAGCATAATGGATGGAGGCAAATGTGTCCGGAAATTTACCATTGACAGAAGGTAGTCTTTCGCAAGCTATGCTCATCTCTAAGAACGGCACAATGTTTCGACACAAATCATCTGTAATATAAAAATATCATGCATTTTTGACAATTTCAGTGCTCAGGAGAGCATTGCCTCGGGACATATCGTCCCCTTGTACAGGTGTTGTATATGAAAGGGTGTATCTGGAAGATACACCCTTTCACATCCAAGGTGAGGGCATATGATTAACCTTTGTATTACTGAAACCACATAACGACTGTAGACCCATAATATAGGTATTCAAATGAAATGAGTATTTATGATGATTTCAAACTGAAAAAACCCTTTGGTCTCCATGGTTTATACAAAAATAAGGGTTGAACCAAATAAAATGTAGCTGAAGTTGATGAAATAGTCTGTATGGTACTACATGTAGTACATGTAGTACATGTACTATAGTACATATAGTACATGTAGTACATGTAGTACATGTAGTACTACTACATGTAGTACATAGAATACATATAGTACATATAGTACATGTAGTACATGTAGTACATATAGTACATATAGTACATGTACTACATGTACTCATGTAGTACATAGAGTACATGTACTACATGTACATGTAGTACATATAGTACATGTACTATAAGTACTATATGTACTGTGTGTTACATATAGTACATATAGTACATGTAGTACATATAGTACATATAGTACATGTACTACATGTACTACATGTAGTACATGTAGTACAAGTAATACATGTAGTATATATAGTACATGTAGTACATGTATTGCATATAGTACATGTTCATGTAGTACATGTAGTACATATAGTACATGTAGTACATTAGTACATGTAGTACATGTATTGCATATAGTACATGTACTACATGTACTACATGTACTTCATGTAGTACATGTAGTACATGTAGTACATATAGTACATGTAGTACATGTATTGCATATAGTACATGTACTACATGTACTTCATGTAGTACATGTAGTACATATAGTATATGTAGTACATGTATTGCATGTAGTACCAACCTGCATATCTGGCTGATTTACTTGTTCGGCCGAAATGCTCAAAATATCTACGCTCCACTAATTCGAATAGATTTGTTGTTCCTCGTATAAAGACTAAGACTGGGTCAAGAGCTTTCTCTTTATCTGGTCCAGCCTTATGGAACACCCTGCCTGTGCGGATACGTAATGCCAAAACAATCTTAACATTCCGGAAATTACTTAACTCTCACCTATTTGACCTGGCTTTTCCACCTTAGTTCCTCAGGAGCCTGGCTCCCTGTTAACGAACCTGCTCTAGCCTCAATTATGACACATGATCACGCTAAGGATTTGTGTGCCTCTGAGCTCGGTCCGCTGAGGATATAGTCGCTATAGAAGTTTTATTGATTATTATTGATTGATAGTACATGTATTGCATGTAGTACATGTACTACATACTTCATGTACTACATGTACTCAATGCTCAATTAATGAAATAATGCAGTTTGGGAGATGTCTATTTTTCATATAGTCTAGAAATATTCCTATGGGGTTATTACCTGATATCATGTCGTATTGACCTGATACTGGTGATGGGTGATCTATGGGGTTATTACCTGATATCATGTCGTGTTGACCTGATACTGTGATGGGTGATCTATGGGGTTATTACCTGATATCATGTCATGTTGACCTGATACTGTGATGGGTGATCTATGGGGTTATTACCTGATATCATGGCGTGTTAACCTGATACTGGTGATGGGTGATCTATTGTTATTACCTAATATCATATCGTGTTGACCTGATACTGGTGATGGGTGATCTATGGGGTTATTACCTGATACCATGTCCTGTTGACCTGATACTGGTGATGTGTGATCTATGGGGTTATTACTTGATATCATGTCGTGTTGACCTAATACTGGTGATGGGTTATCTATGAGGTTATTACCTGATATCATGTCGTGTTGACCTGATACTGCTGACGGGTGATCTATGGGGTTATTACCTGATATCATGTCGTTTTGACTTGATACTGGTGATGGGTGATCTATGGGGTTATTACCTGATATCATGTCGTGTTGACCTGATACTGGTGATGGGTGATCTATGGTGTTATTACCTGATATCATGTCGTGTTGACCTGATACTGGTGATGGGTGATCTATGGGGTTATTACCTGATATCATATCATGTTGACCTGATACTGCTGATAGGTGATTTATAGGGTTATTTCCTGGTATCATGTCGTGTTGACTTGATTCTGGTGATGGGTGATCTATAGGGTTATTACCTGATATCATGTCGTGTTGACCTGATACTGGTGATGGGTGATCTATGGGGTTATTACTTGATATCATATCGTGTTGACCTGATACTGGTGATGGGTGATCTATGGGGTTATTACCTGATATCATGTCGTGTTGACCTGATACTGGTGATGGGTGATCTATGGTTATTACCTGATATCATGTCATGCTGACCTGATACTGGTGATGGGTGATCTATGGGGTTCTTACCTGATATCATGTTGTGTTGACATGATTCTGGTGATGGGTGATCTATGGGGTTATTACCTGATATCTTGTCGTGTTAACCTGATACTGGTGATGGGTGATCTATGGTTATTACCTGATATCATGTCATGCTGACCTGATACTGGTGATGGGTGATCTATGAGGTTATTACCTGATATCATGTCGTGTTGACCTGATACTAGTGATGGGTGATCTATGGTTATTACCTGATATCATGTCATGCTGACCTGATACTGGTGATGGGTGATCTATGGGGTTATTACCTGATATCATGTCGTGTTGACCTGATACTGGTGATGGGTGATGTATGGGGTTATTACCTGATATCATGTCGAGTTAACCTGATACTGGTGATGGGTGATCTATGGGGTTATCACCTGATATCATGTCGTGTTGACCTGATACTGCTGACGGGTGATCTATGGGGCTATTACCTGATATCATGTCGTGTTGACCTGATACTGCTGATGGGTGATATATGGGGTTATTACCTGATATCATGTCGTATTGACCTGATACTGGTGATGGGTGATCTATGGGGGTTATTACCTGATATCATATCGTGTTGACCTGATACTGGTGACGGGTGATCTATCGGATCTTTGCCAAGCAGCACCTTGAGTTGTTCACGTAAACTCTGCAGTTGAAGCTTCATACACTCATAGCTGGCGTTTTGAAGAGCTTGAACCCAGCTGTCTCTGTCTTGTTCAGATAAAGCTGACAAATGTACAGGTTGACTGTCATCCTGATCAAAAACTGCAGAAAAAAAAACTTTTATTAATCAAAATTATTTTTTCTGCATTATTTCAAATAGATTTACCAATATTGCACATGGAAGACTTTTTATAAGATCCAAAAGTATCATTTATGTTCTTTTTTGTTATTTGTTTGAGAAATGAGAAGTATTGTAGATTCTGCAAAATTTTAGGGGTCATTGCAAAAGTTTTCAATGTCCCCAAAAAAGAACACCGGTCTCATTGGATTTGACAACCCACCCCTCAAATACGAATGCCCAGGACATGTCGAAATACATGCAATAACAAATGTTTAACCCTTGACCCTGAGACTACTGTACAGGGGGAGGGGGGGGGGGGGGTGGTCGCTTAATAAAGTAGTTTTTAAATGATCATGTAGTGTACATGATCATGGGTTTTATTTTCAAATCAGGGCGGGCGGGAGTTTATGGAATATGGGTGTTTGTTAGAATAAATATGGTACCATCAAAATGTGTAACATATCTAGTTGTAGATGATCAGTCAACCAAATAAATTCAATTTGGGAGAGTCCTTTATTCATAAATAGGATTACTTTTTCATTCATTTAAAGCTGGAAATTAAGCACTTCCAGCTCCAAATAAATGAGAAATACTCAAAAACAATTCAGCAGCACAAATGTTAATAGTCAAATTACTAATGGTAATGAACAGAGTCTGTATGTATATGGTGTTATAATGTTTTTGTTCTAACTGTTAATGTCAATTTACTAGTTCAGTATAAGATGCCATTTTCAGAAGAAATGCTTGGTATATTTGTACCATTCAGGCCTAACAACGTTAACCGTATCAAGTTATAACATTTGTTCGAATAAATAAAACATACTTTGTATTAATCTTGATTAACAGGAAATAATGAGAACTTATTCAGCCTAGTGTCTACATCAAGTACAAGTAGAGAGGGACGTGGCTTGATGGTTAGATCGTGGCGCTCTGCCGATGTCGCTGCCTGCCGTGCGGTTTCGAATCCCGCTTGGTGCAGGATATTCAGAGAAATATCATGTTTCTCCCCTCTTAATCTTGGGACATTGTTTCGATGTTGTGTTCTTGGGCAAGGCACTTCACCCTCAAATGCTTCACTTGACTCAGGTGAAAATGGGTACCTGGTAGGACAGAGCTGGCAATGTGTACGATAAGTTCAATGCGCTGAAATGGCTACAGGACTGTATGGTCTCCGTGAAGTTGAAATAGCACACAAATGAACAGGTCCAGTGACCAGGGGGTAAAATGTAAAGTGGGATGATAGGTCTTCAGACTTGATATCAGACTATAAAACTACACCTTTATCTTTTACAATAAAGCCAAACCCTTATGCTGCCGCATTGTTTCAGACTATTTTTCATTCATTTGAAGCTGGAATTGATAACTCAATTTCCAGCTTCAAATGAATGAAAAATAATTATATTTATGAAAGAATATAACTCTTTAAAATTGAATTATTAGATTAACTAAGCATCTACCACAGAACATTTTAGCCATTAGAGTTGAATGTATTTGGTCTGAAATTTGCTTGAAAACGCATATATTTTGTACAGTGGCCGTTTACCACCTTCTAACTCCAAGGGGACGATATACAGTACTGGCAGCATAATGGTTATTAAAGGTCCTAAAACTATCCATAAGCATGTGACACTTTATCATTTTATGAGGTAACACTGCTATTAGAATGATCGATATTACCGAAGTACATGTATTTATAAGGGTAGAGTATAAAGATGCAGGGAAAACTTTTTTTTCAGAAAATATATTTATCCAAAAGCCACAATTTTTAACCAATAATGAGATCTGATAGTGAGATATTGAAATGCCCGATACACCACACAACACACCACACCATGCCATACCACGACCAATCCCATACCAAACATATCATACTAGACATTACCTACAATTAATAAAGAGCCTTACAAGACTGAGCAGAACTGTAATATGACTTAAATGACATCTATATCACCTAAAAATATACACATGGCAGCATATGTAAACTACATATTCATATATTTATACAAACAAAAATATTTTATGCAAATATACTGGTATATGTATTTAACAAAAGCTCACCCTTCACAACGTATTCTGCATTAACAAACAATCACAGTGCTATAGTCGTTTTTAATTTATCTTATTAGCTGATCAAATTACTGTTGCAGGGATTGAAATGGGTGCTCAAACATCAATATTTGCAAATGTTTGGGCTCAAATTTAAGAATTACAAGTAATTTTTACCCACTTTAAGTTGTGGGTCACTGTGGGTTAATGGATGCCCTTATTAAGTTTTAACACCTTTGAAACAAATGAATCATGTTCAAGGTTCCTGCAGGTCTACTCTTCCTAAAAATAATGACTTTTAGCGAGACACAACTTCAAGTGGATACAAATTTAAATGCTATAATTTAAGACTTTAAGGGTTGATGGGTGCCTGTATTAAAGCGACACAATTAGGACAAAATCATCATTTTTGTTTTGGCTCCATGATATGTTCATATTATGTCAACATGTCTTTAGACTGGAATTGTGTAAGTTGTTGCGCAAAATATATCAGTTAAAAGAGAAATAAGGACAAAATTTAATTTCAGCCATGCATGTCCAAAATAAGAAATACAGGAAAAACTGATTAACCTGGTTTTCAGTACACTTGCTACATAGCCACAGCAACCCAAAAATTAAAAAAATTATGCAACTCTAGTCTATAGACATGTTCACATCTTATGGACATAATAAGAAGTCAAAATAAAAATGATGATTTTTTTTATGATTGTGTCGCTTCAAGTTTTAACACCTTTGAACAAATAAATCATGTTTGTGTTTTTTTGGTCCTTATGAGTAACTTGTACATTACACCTATCCCCAGCATAGTTTTTGGCCCTGAATACATATCTGAACTATAAGGTAGAATTCTGCCAAGGTACAAGTTTTGCCAAGCGAAATGATTAAACATGCCTTTCCACTGCACAAAACAGACTGTATGCAGAAAACACTCTGGCGACATGCTAAGATTGAATGAAATAATCTAAATGTATCTTGAATTTTTAAAATAACATTACCCAGTAGCTATATTTCATGTGAGGCTCTTGTAGGTTCTGTTCTACAATTGAAAGTGTGATAGTCTGTAATGTTTGACCCTTTCAATCCTGACTTTACATTGTCATCTTCATCCACTACAAGCCGCGAATTGCTGTTGCAATTCTCGACTTGTAGTGGATGAAGATGATTTGAAGTGGGTGAAAAATTAAAGAAAATTATCATGTATTGGTGAACCAGTTTCATGGAAATTTTCATTCTAAAACCCCTAGTTGCAGGAAAATTAAGTGTGTTTTCAGGGATGTAAAATGATGCTTTAAAGCATCGTGAGGGCTTGATCATTAGGGACACAAATCTCAGTAATAAAAAGCACCAGGATGAAAAATACACAAAAGCGATAAAGACATTTTTAAAACTCACGCAAAATAAAAGTGAATTCATGTTCCTCATGTGCATCTAACTCTACTGCACATCTCTCCAAGACAAGGACACCTACTGGTTCAGATTGCTGTGAAAACAAATAAAGTCTCAGAAAAAAAATTGTCATCCCAAGTCTCAGTATTAATTAGTAATATGCACTAGTAGTAGTAAACAGATACAATATTCAATAGGGCTTTAACTAAGTCATCCTAAGTCTCAGTATTAATATAGTACTAATTAGTAGGCCTACAAGTACTAGTAGTTGAAACAAAATTCAATAGGGACTTAACTAACCTAGAAAGCTGCAAGAACATCAATTATAAAGTAATCATTGCCTGTGGCTATGTGATTAGGCCTACTGTTACTTAAATACTCACATATTCTCTAGTTTTAAAGTAGAAAAGTAGATTTCCTCTTAAGCGGAATAATCTCTCAACATAGGCTGTCAACAGAAAAAGAGAAAAAATGTGTATCTTCTTGGTGTGCAAAAAGACTAGATTAGATTAGCATGAATTTCGACGGACGGAACCCTATATTTAATGTGGTTGCATGGACAACCAAGCTCTGAACAACCATATTATCAACTTGAATCCAATATGTGAAAATGTAAAATATGTTAGATTGACATATGTTTTGATTCAATATGCACATGCATATTTACACACTTCAAGTTGTACGATCAAAGGCAAGACGCAATTTCAAGTGATGAAAAAGTATTTTTTATTTGAACAAATATTTTTTTATTTCACATGCATGTAGTAAACATGGTAAAATACAAGAAACAATTTTTTTAACCACCAAATATTATCATTTTATTTAGCATACTCTGTTTTTCCCAATGAAAAAAAGAGTTCATTTGTTCATAATTAAAGTGGCTATTTTCAGGCAGGCTTGTATGTTGTGGTCTTCAAGTACCAGTAGGACTGGTAATGAGTGAAACATTATGGTCAGGGCTCGACAATAAGGCCTGTCCGCTTGTCCAAGGCAAGTAAAATTCATAATTTGGAAAAGTTGACCATATAATTGACTTACCTAAAATGGACAAGTCACTATTGGTGAAGGAAAATTCTGCTATTTTTGTGATGATTAAAATTATCAACACCACTATTTGCCATTCTCACAAAGATACCACTTTATTGTTGCTAGAATAGGTGTAGATGTATTTATTCATCGGTGACTTGTCTGTCGGACAAGTGATTTGGAATCCTGACTGTCAAGGTCTGATGGTAATGCAATATCTTTCGAATAGGTGTTTTTATTGTGGACAGGTGGTTTGAACAAAAAATTGCAATATTGCAAGTTCAGGTGTTTAACTAGAAAGAGTTGTTCGGAAACGAACACAAAAGCAGCCTTCCATTATCACCAGTCAACCATTTTAAATTTGATATAGATCAGAAAACGTTCACAAGGTTTATTTTATATTACCGCTTTATCTATTATGCAAGATTTCCGAGATAAATGAGAAAAAACAATTAAAAATGACTGCCAGTTGGCCATTAAGGATTTTATTTCTGCGAAACTTGTCATGGGTTATCCTTGTGTGAGTCCTCACATTTTGTTCTATAATATGCTTGGTCCAGCTATTTTGCTTTGTTTTGGAGTTACTTAAATATCACAAAATTACTAAAATTAAAAAAGTGGCCACTAAACGGCTATTTTAAAATAGTTTGCTCCCAAAAGTTATTCAGGGCATTGGCTGACATTGCTGTGCATATTAGTCAAATAAAAAGAATATCTGCTGGAAATTTGTTCCTGAAATGTGCTAATGAGTATTTCTTTGTTAGTGGCCCTAGAAATTAAAGGGTTAATTCATGACTGTAGCCACAGGATACTGATTACTCCGGTGTGTGTGTGGTGTGGGGGGGGGGGGGGGGGTGAGCACGCCTCCCATGAAAATTTCGAAATTTGACATTTCAATGCATTCTGGCGTGTTTACCGGACCGGTGGCTACGGCCCTGTGATTATATGGGAATCAAAATGTCACCAAAAATTCCCCGGTGGTATGTGACGGCTATGTGGAGTATGAGGGAGCAGAAGTTCATAGATCAGCTATCATGCAAATTTCCGAGATGATGAGGAAAAAAAATTAACTGGCCGACTGCCAGCGAAATTAGTGCAAGATTGTATTCTTGTGTGAGACCTTACATTTTGTTTTAAATTGTTGGGTACAGCTATTTTGCATTGCTTTTTTAGTTACTTAAATATCACAAAATTACTCAAATTCAAAATGGCCGCTAAACCTCTATTTTATTTTTTTGGCTCTAAAAAGTTAATCAGGTCATCGGCTGACATAGCTGAGCATATTTGCCAAATTAAGAAGATCTGATAGAACTTTTTCCTGAAACGCGCTAAAGAACATTTCTTCGCTAGTGACCATGGTAATTAAAGGGTTGATGATATGGGGATCAAAATGTCACCAAAACAATTCCCCAGTATTATGTGATGGCTATGTGAAGTATGAGGAAGCAGAAGTTGATATTAGTAGCTATCTTGAAAACAAATAACTGCGGCGGAGGCGGCGGCGGGGGAGGCGGCGGCGGACCGCGCATGTGGTATACAGTTAAGCAGCCTGCCTCGGCAAGGGCTGCTTAATTATATTCTGAATGCTCTTCAATTTGGTAGATATATTTTTAAAATTCTCACCTTCCCCTTTCCGGAAAAGTCCTTCCTGTTTCTCTTTAATGAAGAGAATACCTTCCTTGTCAAATCGGTTAGCTGGCTGTTGAGCCAAAAATGCCAACTCACGGCTGTTAAATCTCATGATGGTGAAATTGGTATGAACCACTCCACGACACTGATTTTCTAGAGTAAAACAGAATGACAGACACTTCAAACGACACTTCACGGCCAATTTTTGTTTTCTGAAATTCTTAACATGAATGATTGTATCTATGTCACCATGACTTTGTCTTTGGCTAGTTTTTTTTGTAATTTGTATTAGGTGGGAAAACTGATTCAAAATCAGTGTGTAGTCAACAGCAAGGTGATTGAAAAGCTGAGTAGAATTTTTGTGCAACATGTTTTACTACATGCCACATGGTTTCCCTTTTTTTCACCCAGCTGTGACATCACGCCATCTTCAAGAATGTCAGCATTGGTTTATAAAAAAATGGTTCACATAATTTTAATGGATTCCTAATTTTGATGGACATTTTGAATATAGAAATCTCAGCCTCATGATTACTTCAGCTATTCAGACCTAAAATGGAACACCCACATCAGTAACACCACCAGAAAAGCCAACAGTATCCTCAGCCTCCTTAGAAAACCTTAAGACAGCATCCCAAACATTAGAAACTCAACCATATCAGTCCCTAGTAAGGCCTCATCTGGAATATGCCACCATGGGCTGGAGCCCACATACAGCTGAAAACGTTAACAAACTTTGAATGGTTCAGAGGAGGGCTACAAGTTACACTTGCAACCGTTTTAATAACACGAGCAGTGTTATTAAGCGAGATGATTGGCCACCTCGGCTGGGAGTCCCCTGCTTCCCGTCGAAACGACATGAGGCTGCAAATGATGTACTCTATATCTCGTACACCTGCAAGGGACGCCTGGCAGAGGCGGCTGCAGAACATGTCGACAAGACAGACACGTGGGTTCCACCCGTGGAGGTATATTCCTCTCAGCCCATCAAATAATGCCTATAAATTTTCTTTTTTGCTGAATACCATCCCCTTATGGAACAATTACCTCACATTAAATCTCCCCACCTTCTGCCGCTGTCTAAATAAGCTGTAGATGGAGAGGTTTCTAACCCACGCACTGCACTAAATTGCATTTCATTTGTAACCCCCATTTTATTTGTGTTACATAATACCACTTTGTTAAGCACCGGCCAGCACATTTTACTTTCCGCCTTGCGCAGCGCACGTCACCCAAACAGCGTATCATACTCCAAGTGAGGTGTGCTCGCAGTTCAAATTCAATTCAATTCAAAATGCATTTATTGGCAGAGCAAACAAAGTTTAAACATCACAAATACATAAAAAATACATTATGTTGTCATGTCAATAAGGACAGAACACAGGTATTACATGCCCTCAGAATACATACAATAATTAAATTGTTTAAAGAAAAAAAACAGAAAACATCAGTGCAAACAGCTGTGAGAAAAAAAAACAGACTAAGTAATAACTAAGAAATTTTTACATCTTATATAATCATGTTAATATTAATAGGAAAACCATTAGCTACAATATATTCTTTTAAACCATGTTTATATATATGATGACAAACTAATAATCGTTTTTAATTTAGAATACGTGAAATCTCATAACTTTGTTCCTGTAAATCTGATAGTTTGTTGTGATCGAGAATCTACTTTCACAAGCTGATATATGGATATTGTTAGCTTGTCTGGTATTATGGCTGTGTATTTGTACTGTTTTGTATGAACATATCATTAAAGATTGAAGGCAAAAATCCTTTTTTGTGTTTCAGCATAAATATTAGTACCTGATAGTTATAAATATTATAGATGTTGAGAAGTTTAAGATTAGAAGAAATAGGCAATGCATGAGCATGATGAGCTAGATATGATGAAAACATTATAATCCTTACAGTTCTTGTCTGAAGTGTGACCCCAAACTTCAATGCAGTATGTAAAATAAGGATATATATTGAAACTATTATAGAGAGTTATGAAAGTTGAAGCTTTCATGAGACGCCTTGCTTTACATAGTATATAGCTTTACCTCTAGATACTTTCCTTTTAATAGACAAAATATGGGTGGACCAAGTTAATTTTGAATCTACATATTAGAGCACCGAGGAATTTGATATTTTCCACTTTTTTCAAAATTATGTTGTTTATAGTGAATGATTTATGCATGTTTAAGTTATTGTTTTTATTACTAAAAATCATATATTGTGTTTTATTCACATTAAGAGATAATTTATTTGAATGTATAGCCATTCTATAATTTCACTTAGTTCTTTATTCATAATATCAATTAAAGTAGCAACATTCTTTCCTGTTAAAAAATAATTTGAATAATCATGGTATAAAATTGTGAATAATAGTGGTGAAACATTCACTATATCATTTATATAAAGGAGAAATAATAATGGCCCCAAAATAGAGCCTTGAGGCACTCCACAACTTGGTTTGTAGCTAGATGTTACATACGTTATTGAAAGATACAAATTGTATCCTGTTAATCAAGTAAATTTATCCAATCGGATAATGCTGAACCTCTAATTCCTAATTTATGTAGTTTTTTTAATAATATGGTGTGATCAATTAGTCCATTATTTATAATTCTTTCAAATATTTTAGAGAGTAATGGTAAAACTGACACAGGCCTATAATTATTTAACATCATACTATTTCCACCTTTGTAAATGGGTATTACACGAGCAATCTTTAGTTCATCAGGGAACACCCCTTGAGTTATTGATAAGTTTTAATATATGTATTAAAGGTTCAAAAATAAGTTCACTATAAGAAGAGAAGAAGAAAAGGGTAGGACTTTATACCCCAGCGACGACCCAAATTGACTTGAATCAACTCAACCAGCTTGAAATAATAGCAATAACGTTAATTATAGTCAATAATGTAGGCTTTTATTGATCTCATTCTCGCAGTCCATGATATATGGTGTCGTATATGTCCGAAATTAAAGACAAGATATCTAAAAGCGTATTTAAATCAGATTAAATCTTGGTCAAACCAAACACCGAACCGAGAAACGAGAGTCATCAACTGACAGTCACCACAATCAGATGGTGCTATCATGGGCATAGCTAAACCAAGTGAAGTCAACAGAAAAGACACATAACATATATATACATGTACATGTATTTAATTATTTAGTATCAAAGAATAATATATATTATAATATATATATTTTATATTCATAATTTATTATCACTCACACCTCCCATTCTTATCTGCTTTAGCTAGAGAATTTAAGTATTATAATACATCATATTTAATTACCGGGTAATGTTTTATTTGTCCATATTGTCATCTGACATGCTCTTGCATCATGAATAATCTATAAACTCTAAAATTGTTTTTCTGATACGTATGTTACCTCCACTATATCATGCATATTAAACATTGTGGGAATTACTCAAATGTAAGGCTCTGTATGATACAGATGTCAAATGATACTAATCGCGTACTGAGTACCAGGAAGTTGTAATGTTATACGCTTTGATAAAGTATGTTTTTATTAATTTTATATGATATTTAATCAATAGAGGGTTAGTAACTTAGAAATGGAATTGATGATCTCAGCCCAGAAGTTATTCACGATATCAACTTACAAGTTGGGACAGGAGTCGCGGTCTTAACTCACGTGTTGATTTTCACACCTATTATCAATTGCAAGTGACGGTCGCAACTCGAACTTGGCAGGAGTCACAACTAATTTTGTCAGCTATAGCTGAGATCTGGAAAATGCAATTTAAGATCGAAGCTGACACTCATAGGTATCCTACCTCGACGTGCTAATTGATATCAATCCCGGTAGAACTACCCCAACAGCCTGATCAATGATAGAAATAAATAAATCCTTTTTTTACTTCAAATAAAATAGGTCTAACTATTTTAAGGTATAAAATAAGCGAAAATTAAAAACTTGGAAAACATTGATAAAATTACATAGTTTACTGATAATACCAGGCTGGAATTACTGAAGTGCATGTTAAATATTGTAATATTGTAGACAGTCTAGATTGGTTATATGTAATGAATTAATTGGTTATATATATATAAACATATTTATTTAACGAGGATTACAACATAGTATTAAACTAATGAAAATGCTCTCCTCAGTCTAGATTGATAGGCCTACTTTTTTTTTGACCACAAGAAATTTATGCAGACCCATGGAGCATTAGACAGGTTTTGTGCATGTTTCCAGTGCATAACGGTATATTTTTAAAACGCCGCTATGACGCTCCGGTGGCCGGAACACCGTACTTTGGATATTAAACATTATTTCACAAATTAATGTTTATTAATAACAGATAATAAATACGGGTATAAATGTGGTCATTAGCATGAGGAGGGTTAATTGTGCTTTCCAGTATCACACCTCACTAGCCTGCAGGACTCAACACTCTGAACATTGAGTTTTCATTCTCATCATCTGCCGGGTGTTATATCCATGGAAGTTATAAGAAAAAGCCCAGGCTAAATTTATAAAAAAGTTGGTGATTTTATTTTGGCTACTTAATGATGATGTAAACATGTCCATAGACTAGAACTGCAAAAGTTTTTAAATTTTTCTGCTGCACATTCACCAGTTAGGCTAGATATAGACTGAGTATTAATAGAGACTAAATTCCCGTATTTCCTATTTTTGACATGGACATGGTTGTCAATAATTAGATTCAGAATCCAGGAATTCCGTCTCTATATCTAGCCTAACTGATAAATGCACAGTACAAGGCTGGCTGCGCTCGCCCAGAGACGTTGTTTACTCGGCTATGAGTGACTCACTGACTGACACTTTCAGTTCACTGACAGTCACAGTGACACTGTGACTGTCAGTCACTCAGTGTCACTGAGTCTGACTCTGAGTCAGAGTCAGACTCAGTGACACTGAGTGACAATTAGTGAATTACATTACAGAGTCTGCCTGAGAGTGAGACTGTCAGTGTCACTGAGTGAGTAGTTACCATTTGCGGATTAGATTGTATAAAGCCGTAGACGGCGTAGCCGTAGTCTAGTGAAGGTTTGAATATAATTATTAGTTAAGAAAAAACTCTCTTGATGGTGCGTCACATTATGGGTGATCAAATCAAATAGTCAATGTCATGTTTATCGGTCAAAAACGTATAAACATTAAAAAAGCATTTTCATTTATCTCTGTGATCGGGGAATACCCTTGTTTATACAAATGACGTCACGGAATCTCCACATTAAATTATCCCCCATCCCCGGTAGGTGGAGCCGCCATGATAAATAATAATCAAGATACTATGAAAAAAGTTAATCAATACAGAATATTGCCTATCTTAGCCACAAAGTATTCCTGATTAATGACACAGGGGACACTTTAATGTCAAGAGGACGACTTAAGTGTTTAATCCTATTTTCTGTTTATTTTCTAGTGATCGTCGCTGGCGGTTTGTGATTTGCGACAAACAATAAAGTTGAATGTGTGAGGCGCAGAGATTATTACAAATCCATACATTACCACTGCATAGTAGAGACGACGTTAGATAAAAAGATTCAACATGCTCTGAGAATTCTGTGCGAACATGAAAGCTTAGTGTAGGCCTAGACTATAATCATTTTCATGACATGTCATGTATATTTTACGAGATCCATGCATTTTGTTAATAGGCTAACGTTATTTTCGCAATTGTTTTTTCCCTAATTAGGATGACACGAGGCGTTGAGCCAACGGTGTGATAGACACTCTGGTGGCCAGGGGGTGCTATAATATGACCTGTACTCTGGTGGCTAGGGGCTATATTATGAGTTTCTATCGATGATAGACACTCTGGTGGCTAGAGGGCTATATGATCGACACTTTGGTGGCTATAGGGCTATAATATGATCTACGCTCTTGTGGCCAGGGGGTCTATAATATGATCCACGCTCTGGTGGCTAGGGGGGCTATTATATGATCGACACTCTGGTGGCTAGAGGGCTATAATATGACCGACACTCTGGTGGCTACCCCCCCCCCCTTGGATCCGCCACTGCCAGCCGGGTGATTCCCAAGCAACATAAGACGTTGAATAAACGTAGGTTTGACGTTGGTGCAACGTCGTAGACGTTGTGCCAACGTTGACCCAGCATCAGCTCGGCAACTTGTGTTGTCTTGGTAATTAAGTTATAGCCAAACGTTAGAAAACAAAACGATTGCATGCTTCTTCTGGCAAAACTGTTGTTTAGGACTATGTAGACCTAACTATGTAGGCCTAAGCTAGTTATCTGAGTCAGGGAATTTTGTTAGGCAAGCTTTCACAGAAAAATGTTAATGGACAACTGCTGTCATGTAGAAGATTGTTTCTAAGAAAATAGTAGCTTTGTCCAGTGTTGATCCATCTGCTGCTCTACCTATTTCTAGCAGTGGGAGTGTTCCTGAAAATTTCATCCATGTCATTTAAATTTTACTGCAATTACAATCTGTGTATCACCGACACCCTATATTTTTACCCTCCACCTAACAGTGTTCCTATAAAGCCATCAGAATCCCATCTAGTGGCCTAGGCTCAAGCACTCTTGAGAAGATCCCCGGGGAAATCGGTCTAAGAAGTTTCCTTTAACTTTAACACAGATTTACTAGCAGGATGCACCCCATGAAAACATATATGGGCCTGCTGCAATACTGTACTTGCAATGACTATGATGTCATATTTCATAAATTCATACCGCAGAGAATATCAATATGACAACAAGTAACAAGTAATTTATTCTGAAAAATTACAAAGGAACAAGCAGAAAATAGGTCTATTATTAAAATGATATAAGGTTGTTTTCCATTTAATCCCGCGATGCAACAAGCTCAGTGGGGCCAGTTGCATGATCCACCAGGGAGTTTTATTTTTTCTTCTGACTTGCATTGCATATTTTATTCACCAGACATTCCGAATAATATTTTTTTGTTGTTTAGAGTCTTTTCTTATTTTGTTATTAATTGATATTGTTAGTTATCTGTTTATTATTTTATCTTCAGGATTTTTTGTTTAATTTTTTTCTCACCCCCGATTAATCAAAACTGCTGTTGATCAACTCAAATAGCTCCAGATGCCACATAAACAAGAAATTTTGTTAAAATATCATGGGGAAGGACCCCTAGACCCCCTTCACAGCGGCTACGGAGCTATAATATAATCGACCCTCTGGTGGCTAGGGGGCTATAATATGATCCACACTTTGGTGGCTATAGGGGTAGGCTATAGAAGAAGAAAATAATTTATTTGACCAAAACATAATTAATTACGAATAAAGTGAAAAGTACAAATAACAGTCAGGAGACCATAGTTAAGACAAAAAATGCCGCTACCAATATGGCCACCTTTCACACAAGAAAAATAATAATTTTAAGATTCAAGTTGCAAAAGGGTCAATGATTATAAAGAAAACGATATTGTACCAGTGATTACATAATAAATATCTACAAGCATGCAAAAATGTAGATGGATTTATACAAATATATTTCATGTATAGCATGATCGACCCTCTGGTGGCTCGGGGGCTATAACATGATAGACACTCTGGTGGCTAGGGGGGATATAATTAATATGATCAACAGTCTGGTGGCTAGGGGCTATAATATGTTCGACATTCTGGTGGCTAGGGGGTTATACTATGATCGACACTCTGGTGGCTAGGGGCTATGATATGATCCACACTTTGGTGGCTAGTGGCATAACATGATCGACCCTCTGGTGGTCAGGGGGCTATGATATGATAGACATTCTGGTGGCTAGAGGGCTATGATATGATTGACACTTTGGTGGCTAGGGGGTTATTATACGACCCACACTCTGATGGCTAGGGTGCTATGTTATGATCGACACTCTGGTGGCTATGGAGGTATAATATGATCACACTCTGGTGCCTAGAGGGCTATTACATGATCGACACTCTGGTGGCTAGGGGGGTATTATATGATCCACACTCTGGTGGCTAGGGGCTATGATATGATCTACACTCTGGTTGCTATGGGGCTATAATATGATCTACACTCTGGTGTCATAAACATTGTATTTCTACATACAATCATAAATATTGATATTTTACCAAGATAATTATTTTCATTTTTAATTATTTTCATGTATGTGCAATCGTAAGCTAACACCGGACACGGTTACCTCAATGTTAGACAAGCATTTTCGGCGCTGCCCAACATTTAAGCAGCGTCGGGTCGACACCCACTGTGTCATTTTTAACAATGTACTTTGACACGAAGTTCACTTCAATATAAATTACAGTTCAAAATGTTAAATACCATCGATAAATTTATTTTGAATAGACTTTTGCAGGATAGCACAACTACCGTAGAATATTTCAAATACTTATTCATTTGCAAACTAAATGTAGTGGATAGTGAAATGAATTTTATGAATAAATAGCTCCAAATTTAAGTAGTATTTTTTGTATTTGATATTATTGTAACATGAGAACATAGGAGCGACGATATATCTCGGTATTTAGGTATTTAGGTGTCTTAATTGTTGTTGAACATCATAGTTTGTAAAGTAATTCGTGATTATCAGATTTTATAAGAGGCTTTTTAAACATTGTGCACGATTAACAGATAGTTTTTGAATTGCTATGGGGCTACCAAGTAATTGTATTAAATGTATCCCAGCAAACACAGAACATTTGTATAACATTTGTACAACGTCGGCCCAACGTCTTCGACGTTGGTCCAACATTGTACAAATGTTACACAAATGTTTTGTGTTTGCTGGGATGACATCCTACATTACAATTGATTGTAGAAACAATGGCGAATTTGTATTATTATATTTCGCCACTGCTCACACTAAGCGCTACATACAGCACACATATATTCTGTATTAGCTCATGATCGTCGTCGCTAATTTTCCTCAATCTATGCGCCGGTGTTGATGCACCTCACGCAGTCGCTTGACGCGATGACATCGCAGAGCGAAAATTTGCCGTGAAACGCAATAGTTGTCTGTCCCCTCCTGTTCCTCGTGTTTGGTGGGTGGCTTCCCATGAGGCACGGGACGTTCACCCGGCGTTGTTTCGGTGCTGGCCCACCGTCAGCGACGCTGGCCCGCCATTGTGGCAGTGCTGGGTGAACGGCTTGTGTTTGCTGGGAGCTGCTATGTAGGCCTACAGTCGTTTATTTAAACTTTGAATTCTGTACAATGTGTCTGTTTGTTTCTACCTTGCATTTTTGTTTTAAAAAACCGGGTGATGTATTTTTGCATAATATTTGAGAGTGCATATCACTGTGCGGCAGTTCCTTTGTCATAATTATGTTTGTTATTTATTATTCAGAGTTTTATTGCAATTGTTTTAATGTACATAGATTATTGGAATTGCTAGATATGCATGACATTAAATGAATTGAATTGAAATTAAATAGAACTTCCACTTTAGCTTCATTAAAATTACGTAGGCCTGTTTTTTTTACAAAGTATGATGTAAATTTAAAATTTAGATGCTGTTTAGAGAACTATCAGTGTTATTATGTATGTAGCCTCCACTCAAGCCTCTTAGCTAGCTAATGATCATATATTTATCTGAAATACATATCTTACACTTTATCGTAGGCCTACATTTTGTAAGCGGTCTTGATCAAATAAATGACTGGGAATGTAGTCTGAATCTAAAACAATATCACTTTTAAATAAAATACAGTTAATATTGAATGGCATAATTCATAAATTGACGTTCTGAAATCAATTTGATATTTAATACCAGGAAATTTATTGAAATCCTATCACTTTTAGTCGGTTTGAGGTGAGATTCAGATCTCGTAGTGAATGACAAAGTGTACATTACCAAATTGATGATTAAATATATGTCATATTTTAAAGCGTTCTACCCGATACTAATTAAACAAGTTACAGACATGGCTTGGACTGATAGATCCTGACAAAGATCATTAACCCCCAGCCGTGTTTGTGAGAATAAGGGCTGACGTGGACTATCACTGTTGCCACATCCTGTTAAT
>OZ024913.1:10552070-10611094 GCA_964017125.1 Flabesymbios commensalis
TCATTGTATTCGCCACGGTTTTTCGATTACTGTACATCTGGCAATATTCGCGAGGTATTAATTTTCGCGAATTTTGCGAGGAGGACAAATTCGCAAATTCAATAATTTCTCGAAAATTATTATTATAATAGCGTTACTAAAGAAAAATGAAAAATCGCGAATTCTAAACTTCGTGTAAAGTAAAAAAATCGGAAATTTGCGAAAATTTAAACACGCGAAAATTACCAGATCTATAGTATGGAAACCAAGTGGTTGTGGTCATTTGTTTCGTCAATAGGTTTTCTTGAGTTGATTTTGAACACTGGTCTATACATAGTGTTATGACATATTACAATTCAGTGTAGCTGCACCTCGAACCGTCTCTCCCTTCGCGAGCTGGACCTGTATATTCTGCTCTTTAGATTGAGTTTTCTGGTTCTGGTTCTACTAACAATCTACTTTAGACTATTCATAGACATAATACCATGTGGTTTTTTTAAAATATATATAACGTTTATTGTATCTGTGCATAGTCTTGCCCTGTGTCTTCGTTGTTGGTCTAACATTTCAGTATAGGATAAAGCCCGAGTAGCTCTACATTCTTAGATCTGGAAAAGGCCGAGGCCGAAGCTTTTTCCACAGCTAAGAATGTAGAGCTACGAGTGTTAAAATTAACTGACTTAAAACACATCTGACCCTAATGAGGATCCCTCATTTTCAACAGCTCAGTCACACCTGACTGATTATAGCACCATAGGCCTACCATGATAATTGGTCTGTACTTGATCAACAATGACTCTCCATTCCCGACTTAGAATGTAATGGTCGGACAAAGAAAAAAATGTAGTGGTGTGTTTTAATCGCGGGGAACGCCTATAGACATGTTTAAAAATGTTTGTAATGGCCGAAGATCGATAACAATAAAGCGGAAAGAGCTAATTAAGACATTGATATAACATCATTGAAAATAAAAAACATTATTGTCTGTTGGTTTACGTATATGAGAAAGCCCAAGGATCTCTTCATTCTTAGCTGTGAAAAATGTCCGAGGCCGAAGGCCGACGCCTTTTTCACAGCTAAGAATGGAGAACCCCGAGGGTTTTAACTGACTTAAAACACATCCGACCAAAATAAGGATCCTCATAATCAAGAGCTCGGTCACACCTGACTGATAATAATACCATTAGGCCTACAATGATAATTGGTTCTGTACTTGCTCAACAATAACTCTCCATTCCCGGCTTAGAATGTCTTGGTCGGACAAAGAAAATTACAATTTTTTCACTGCCCGCGGTGGTCGGAAAAGACACTTTTTGCACAATTTTTTTTCTCCAAATATTGATTTTGAACACAGGTCGGTGCATCTGGGGTGTTTTATTTGAGGTTTTTGAGCATTTTCCCAGGAGAATGACATATTAGCGTAATTTTAAAATTCAAACTTTTTTGAATTTTTTGAATTTTTTGTTTTAAATCACTCTTATGGCTATTTGGGAGTGTATTTTATGGCTCCCAGGGTTCAATGCCAAAACGCGAAGAAATAGATTGTTTCTGGAGGTGTCATATGTGAAAAATTACCATTTTAGTAAAAAATGCACATTTTTCCAGGAGAATGACATATTAACCAAACTTTAGAATTGAATTTTTTTTAAATTTTTCGAATTTTTCGTTTTAAATCACTCTTATGGCTATTTATTTATGAGTGTATTTTATGACTCCCAGGGTTCAATGGCAAAACGCGAAGATTTAGATTGTTTCTGGAGGTTTTTTTTCAAAGCCCCGCGGTGGTCAAAAAAGGCACTTTTTTGTATATTTTTTTTCTCGGAATATCGATTCTGATCACAGGTCGGTGCATCTGGGGTGGTATGTTTAAGTTTTTTGAGCATTTTTTAGTAAAAAATGATACATTTTCCAGCACATTGACATATTAAGGTATTTTTAGAATGCAAACTTTTTTGAATTTTTTGTTTTAAATCACTGCTATGGCTCTTTGGGAGTGTATTTTTAAGGCTCCTAGGGTTCAATGCAAAAAGGGAAGAAATAAGAATGATGGTTTCTAGGGGTGTCATGTCTGAAAAGTTACCATTTTTTCACAGCCCCGCTGTGGTCAGAAAATACACTTTTTTGCACAATTTTTTTCCCCCAAATATTGATTTTGATCACAGGTCGGTGGATCTGGGATGTTTTATTTGAGTTTTTTGAGCATTTTTAGTGAAAAATGTACATTTTTCCAGGAGAATGACATATTACCGATTTTTACATTATTGGAACTCATTTCAATAATGTTTTAATACGGTTCACAAAACGGATTCTGGGCATTGTTTTTTTGTGTCCATTTTCGTGTGTCCCAAATGACTATCACTCACATCTTCTCAAATACGGCAACACGCATAGGTTCAGTTTTCTGTCATTCCATAGCCTATAGTAGGCCCACCAAACGTTGTTTCTGAATAAGCATAAATATTTGTATTTGCTGAGTTATTAGGATCTCCAACGTCAATTTTACGACAGTTAGCATCTCCAGTTTTTTTAGCTGTATGTTGCACCATTAGTTTATACCCTGTAGATAGCCCATAAATTTCACTGAGAACAATGTCTACCTTGGATTTAAACTAGGCCAATGTAATTTTGAGAAACTACCACAATGAGAGTTTTAAACTGGGGAAAGGTAGCAGACCATGATATCGATACAATATTTTGCAATAATATATATTGCCTTTGAAAATATAACCCTTGGTTTATATGCCTCTGACGCCACAACTACAATTGTGGTAAAGAACATTCAGAGATAGGCTGATCTAAATCTTAAGGAGATCATAGAACGAGATCACGATCACATACACAATATCTGGGTCACTGATATCTCTGGACCTTTCAGTATTCTAACATCATACCAGTAAACACGTGATTTTGATCCAGTGTTGTTTCAATGCTGGACCAACATCTGGTAGTGTCCCATTCCCGATAACATCTGGTTGATTGGCTGTTAGCAACCACGTGAGAACACATATTGCCTGATACATGTGAGGCTGCAGTTGAACTCTAGAGTTGACCTATAGTATCCGCTCACTTTACTAGTGAGCAGATACTGCCTTTGCAGAGCAGATTACTACTATAGCACGTTGTTGGGGGAGGGGGAGGGTGAGGTGTAGGTGTTCACACACAATGAGGTCTGTCACCTTACCACATCTAGCTGTACAACTGTGATTGGCGCCAGGAGCATCCCCCAGCAAACACCAAACATTGCCAATGGCAGATGATGGGCCAACATTGAACCAGCACATGGGCAATGTCTCGTGTTTGCTGGGGGCCCTCCCCCGAATGAGTGACCATGAGATAACTCCGCCCTCCTTGATGACATATTATTTTCAGTTATTTTAACAAATCCTTTCACCAACGACCTTGGATGGGGTTTGCGATAAATTTTGCCGCTGGCTCAATATAGGGCTAATGTCGGCAACATTCGCCCACCATTGACGCAGACTGGTAATTTTTGTGAATCAAGCACGCTGTTACAGAAACAAACCTTTTTATTACGACGATCTCACATAAAAGGACAAAGTATGGTGAAATATTTAATATAATTTTCATTATTTTAACTTTCATGGCTATATCATCAAAATCAGTGGCTTTGAAAAAGTGTCCTAAATCAATGTCAGCTGAGTTGTACGTTTGATTTAATGTGATTTAATTTATCACCCATTGCCGATTGCCGATCTCTTTCGTCGTAACTGACGACATGCTAAAAGAAACATTAGTCCACATTCCACAATTTTCAGTCATCAAGAAAAATGCTGTGCCTCAATGTTGTAAATTACGAAAGAGATACAGAATCCAAAACATCACCCAGACACTTGAATTTTTTGAAGCAGCTGCAAAAAACTGCTGAGATGGACGTTATTGAGAGTTTTAGGTTTTAGATACATCAGGGCACCCAATGAGTGCCCCGCAATACCATAACAGTGGTAAATATACCACATATATGCACATAACAATCATAAATTTGGGCATAATCTCCTGCCCCTCTTTGCGTTTTTTTTAGGTCCACGAGGGGTTATCGAAGAAAAAAAAATTGGTGGATTTTCATCTTTATGGCTAAGAAACTTCCATTTTTACCCTCGGTGCACCCCAGCCTTCTCCGGGTATCTCAAAGATTCCCACATTGATGCCCTCCAGAACTTTTCCATATGGCAGTGGGCAATGGGTATAGTCTATTTTCATTTTTTGCATTTTTAAACAAAAAATAAAAAAAATGGCACCTGTGTAAAAAAACGGTATGACCAATCGTACGGCAAAGTTATAATGGGAGTCATTGGGAGCCCGTCATTTCGTAAGCGAGGCTGCTCATAGTTACATTATAAAGAATCACGTACAATTAGCCACTGCATAGTATGCCTGATCCACTTACCTCTTCAAGCATTTGTTGCAACAATTATGAAATTAAAGGCGAGAGCTGGCACCATTGTTCGTAATTGCGAGAAATCCAATGATGGGAACCCCCAGAAAAGGTGATTATTATAATCTATTATTATTACAAATAATGTTTTTAATTCTAGAGTGATGGCTTCATTTCGACCAGTAATAGTGAGCGAAAAAGAACAAACACGCCGAGAAAAATATGTTTTTTATTGCAGTGTCTCACAAATTCACATAAATCTTAAAAAAAACATGAAAAAAACATAAAAATGACTTTTTGTGCTATACATATTAACAGTTTAAAACTGTTTTCTATTGAGCGACTATTTGCACCCTGGATATTTACTTACCAGATCATATTATGCTGGAAACATCAACTTTGCTGACGGTGGACAAAAATGAGCAAACGTTGGTCAAACGTCTGAATAAATTATTTACAGGATATTACCACGCTGACTGTACAGCAAATCATAAGTATGTTCCCGAAATACGTTTGTTTTATATTTACCGCTATGACGGTCCGCAATAAGCAGTGAAGCCATGACAGTGCATCAGATCACTGAGCGACAACCACATAGCCTATCTCAAGACAGGGAGACGACGTTTTTCAAAACTAGTGGTCGCTCATTGTACTAAATATTCAACTTAATCATGAAGAATCATGTTTTTTTATATTTTAATCTGAAATAAAATCATTTTCATAACAAACTACGTATATATACAGATATACTGGTATCAATAATTAAAAAAAACTATAGTCCAAGGGCTCATCGCCGAATACCTCACCCCCCCCCCCCCTCTTTATACCTGCCACCATTTTTTTCACATACTAGGATGTCTGGAGGTCTAGAAAAGCCATGTTTGAGCATATTGGGAGATTATTCATTTTTAAAAATAGTCGCTTTAGTGCGAGCCTAATCTTGTTTTGTTACATATACAATGTTTTTCCGATGTTTCTCTTAGATTTTTTCTGCTGAATTCAAATCCGAGGAGTGAAATATTTGGGATTTTTTAAATTCAAGGTGAAAGGTCAATTTCAAGGTCAAATATGATCTTTCAACAAATGAAGCTAGGAACAAGTGCAATACCTCAGTTTTATGTGATTTTGACTTTGCTATCTATTTTTGAAATTATTTTAATTATTCAAGGTCATCTTTAAGGTCAAAAGGCCAATTTCAAGATAATTTAAAATAATATATCTTTTTTAACAAATAAAGCTACGGACGCGTGTAATAATACCTCTTTTTCATGGGATTTTGCCACAAAAATCCATTCATAATATAATTATGGTGATTCTAGGTCATTTATAGTATTATTTTGGTGATTCAAGGTCATCTTCTTGATGGTTCTATTAGATTTTTTTGTGCTGAATTTAAATCCGATAAGTGCCAGCTTGAAAAGTTTGGGCATTTTTGTAAATTCGAGGTAAAAGATCAATTTTAAGGTTAATTTGTGATTTTTCAACAAATGAAGCTTGGGGAACAAGTGTTTAAAGCGCATCTTTCCACGCAGCAAGACAGTACACCTTTGATTACGTTATCCGGCTTCAGAATCAGAAAGCAGAACTCTGAAGCGATGAGAAAGTATACGGAGGCATTTTCAACTGCTGTTCTCACTCTGCTAAGTCTAAATCTCTTTGCGAGTCATATTCCTGTGTGGAGATGGTTTTTTCATGTTTAGCAACCATTTCCTTATACACCCTTTTCAATAACAACACGGCACACAGTGAACAAAAGCTTAACTATTTAGTTGGGACTCCTGTTTACGCGCAAAAACGCGCAGCGTGTGTATTTCAATACCATCGCCAATAAGGTATAGGTGTCCCTCCAGGTAGTGTGTCAGCTTCTGGTCAGCTTCTATCGTTCTTAATTGCCTTGAACAAGCTTGTATCGCAGGAGGCGCCTCCATCTGAACCGCAACCTTCAGCCCGATATTTACATATAAGAATTTATCATTTGAATTAGCGAAAGCCATCAACACCAAGCTATGAAACCTTTTAGCAATGTAATTGATGCATCCACCATTTACTGGGCATTTCATAGCAATATGCTTCCAATCTAGGGCTCTTAATGTATCATAAAAGTACCATTTTTTTCAGGAAAACTTCTGATACATATTTTCATTCTTCAGCTGATGATGAACATTTTATGAACTCTTCTACGAACTCCTCAATTATGGCATCGCACATGGTTGGTATGATGCTGCCGATTGTGTTACTGGCAACGCGAAAGCCACAGAAGGGAGATTGATATGTTTCCCCAGTGGTTAGAGATGATTATATATGGCCAGCCTTAAATCTGCTGAAATAGCCTCACGAAGCTGTGTCTTTTTTCAATGCGATGTCTCACAATTTCTTGGAAGAGGTCCTCATCCAGACGTAGAAAGTTTTTGTAAGAGTTACTATTATTACATGCAAAAGAAAATCTGGCATCAATTGACTTTAATAACCCTTGTGTTTTTCAGGTAGCTATTCTGCACACCACTTTTAATTTGTCTCTCCTTCCTCTTGAATAAAAGCCAACTCAGCTGTTGCAGCTGCAGTTCTGAGAAATAGTTCTTCTGTAAAAATGTAGCAGCCAAGCCAGAGTCTTATTAGAAACACTACTGTAAAATTATTTTTTCTCAAGATCTATTTACACAAATGGAGCAGTACATTTTTATAAAAAATAGGGGTCCGTACAAAGACAGACCTTACATAAACCGCATAATTATGACCCTAGTAGCCGTATCATAACTGAACAATGACCTCAGTGCACACTGACAGTGACACTCGTAAAGTGACCGTTAAACAACCTCATGGTAACCTCATGGGAGCGGCGCAGACCATATGTTTTGCAGGTAAAAGTAAGCTTGACCGTCTGTTAAACTCGTGTCGCCCGTGAGGTAACCTTGCAATTACATCAACTTCAATCTGGCCGTAAAAAAATGAGAAGAAAACGTAAAGAAACAGTCATTATTCAGCCGCAATTAACTGACCGGGAGATAGATAGATAGATAGATAATATTTATTCGACCTTTGGAAAAGAAAAAAATTACACAACAATATATATACATTGGTGGTCTGGAGACTCTTTTTAAGGTCGATCGGGACCGCTAGCAAAAGAGCCACCGCAAAACGTTCAGACAACAACTATTTTAAAATGGAATAAACATATATACATATGAAAAATATAATGATTTTTAAATTGTAATAAATAAGAAATAACAGTTAAATATTGGCATTTTTGCATGAATAGCACTGTGCATTGTTGCACGTACTTGAATATAAAGTTATAAAGTATTTTTTTATATAATTAAGAGAAACCTTTAAAACTATGTATTTGAACTTTATCATGAATTATATTTGGCGTATGATTTATTTTCTGAATTAGATCGTATCGTAAACGAAATTCCCTTCTGGTTTCAATTTGTCTAATATTTAAACAATTCCTGGTATTATAATTGTGTAAGTTGGTGATCTGGTCCGGAGTTGGTGATCTGGTCTGGAGAGCTTAACCATACGTGAGATCTAGTTAATAAACCTCATTTTCGTGTGATTTTGACTGAGTAATATATTTGTTATATTATTTTCATGAACCTAAAGTCATCTTCAAGGTCAAAAGATCAATTTCAAGGTGAAGTAAGCAAAAATGGCATTTTTACCAAATAAAACGAGGAAGAAGAAGAAGAAGAAGAAGAAGAAACTTTATTTAACCATAATTATATACAACAATTTGTTAGTAATTTATAAAAGGAATAGGTTTAGGAGACCTCCATTAAGACATTAAGCCGCTAACATGGAGGCCACCTTGTAATTAAAAAATAATAACTGTGCACCAAACATTTCACATAATAAAAATACAAACAAATAAACATACATACAGTAAAAAGGAAAAACACCATATACATAAAGCAAATTAATGTAAATAAACTCTCATAAACATACCAAAAAAAGAGAAATGATCCAAATGATGAAAACATTGACAATTTATACACCTTTGATATTTTCAAATACATTAAGAGGTTAGAGTTAATTATTTATTGGGCAGCCAAACGATGGCAGACATAGCGATTTTCAACAATACAATTCTCTGTGTAATTTTCAAGGAGACTCAATTTAATGTATCTACAAAAACTATCAAAGGAATGCGTGAAAATTTTATTTATAATATTAGTGGAAGTAGTGTTGATAATTTTTGGTAGATTATAACGGAGACATCTTTTACAAAACCCGTTTGGGTCGCAAAGGGCGAAGATTTTGACAATGGCGAGTGTTGTAATTGTGATAAGTATAGTTTCTGGGCATGTTAAAGGAGTCAAAGTATTCTGGTAATTGATTATTTAATAATTTATTGTAAAATTTGAGCTGATTTAAATGAAGAATGTCATGAATTTTTAATATTTTCAATTTTTTGAATAATGGATTAGTATGTGAAAACTTAGGACTTTTATCAATAATTCTAATGGCCCGTTTTTGAAGTTTATATAAATGTTTTGACTCATAGCCCCAGCCAAGTAAACAGTAATTAAGTTGAGATAATATAAGTGAATTATAAATAGTAAGTAAAATATTCTGTGGCAGCTGAAATTTTAATTTGCTCATAATCCCAATGATTTTACATATTTTATTTGAAAGTTTATTGACATGATCGGCCCAACCCAGATGTTTATTAAAAGTTAATCCCAAA
This sequence comes from Flabesymbios commensalis, assembly GCA_964017125.1. Taxonomy (NCBI): domain Eukaryota; kingdom Metazoa; phylum Annelida; class Polychaeta; order Terebellida; family Flabelligeridae; genus Flabesymbios; species Flabesymbios commensalis. The sequence continues at coordinate 10,561,130 of OZ024913.1, forward strand.
AAATTAAAATTATCGATACATCGTAAATCAGTATTATTAATCTTAATGTATTGTTACTCTTTTTTGACGCTGATAAAAAAACATAAATTTGGATTTACTGGTGTTAAGTGACAGCCTATTAACTTTCAGCCAAACACAATTTTTTTCTAATTCTTTATTTGACAAAACATTAATATTTTCCTTATTATCACGATTATTGAAGTCACTTAGTTTGGCTAAAAGTGTACTGTCATCGGCATACGATATGATTTTAAATATATCACTTGCATTTGAAAAATAATTTAGATATATGATGAATAAAAGTGGGCCAAGAATAGATCCTTGTGTATACCTCTTTTTCATAGGATTCAAATCTATTTATGGTATTATTTTGGTGATTCAAGGTTATCTTCAAGATCAAAATGTCAATTCCAAGGTTAAAAATGGGAAAAATGATTTTTAAGTAACCAAAAATGAAAGCAGTGCTCGTCTTTTTTGTGTAATTTTGACTGAATAATCCATTTCTGGTACTATTTTGCTTATCAAAGATCATAGTCAAGGTCAAAAGGTTAATTTCAAGGTAAAGTAAATGAGAATATTATTTTAAAAATAAAGCTATAGGAAGGTGTGTAATAACTCTTTTTCGCGGGATTTAGACTGAAAAATCCATGTCTTCTATTATTTTGGTGATTTGAGGTCATCCTCAAGGTGAAATTTCAGGATGAAATATGATTCGTACTATATATGCTACAAGTTATTTAGGTGTTAAAGTCAGAAGTAAACGTTTTAACGGTCGACTAGGATGCGTGAAAGTGTAATGAGAAAGCGTTAAAGGACAATGAGTAGGTATTGAAGAGCAATGCGGAGGAATATCAACGGGCAATGAGGAGGCGTTAAAGGGCGACAAAGAGGAGCTAAAGTACGACCAGTGCCACATGCATAAAAGAATGATGCCTAAAGCGAAATTGAATATTTAGCTGGTGTTACTTCAGACAATTCAGACAATACGCGTCACCTTTATAAATACATTCTGCGTAGAATTCCACCTCCTGCTCTGCCAGAATTCACATCAGTAAAATCACCATTTATCGAAATGTGTTTTACATAAAATTGAAACGATTCGTTCCAAATGTGTGTATAAAGTACCAAATATTGCAGCAGTGCAAAAAAAACTGAAATCGAATCCAAAATGAAAGACTTTTAATGAAATTAAATTAAGTATTTTTTGGACTCATCGTCAAAATAATGTGATCTGAACTCCATTCCTACAAGGGTGCTGAAAATTTTTCTTGACATACTAATAACTCCCATCACTGATAAAATCAACATTTCAATGGAAACTAGTACATTTCCTCAAAATTTCACAGATGCGCATATAAGACTACCAGTTAAAAACATCTCTTCCTAAAAACAAACTGAAAAATAACACTTAATATATATCCACCCAGATGCGCATATAAGACCACCAGTTAAAAACATCTCTTCCTAAAAACAAACTGAAAAATAACACTTATATATCCAACTTGTGTTTCAATTCCAAAATCTTAGAATTGTAGTAGCCAATCGTCTGGAACATCATATACAATATAGCCATCTATCATTATATAGAATCAGCTCCACTGAAAGTACACAAAGTATAATTGTTAGTATGAACAAGGGTGAAGTTACAACTCTGACACTGCTTGACTTGTCGGCTGCTTTCGACAACAAACCTGAATATCTCACTGACTTACTTGTAGGGCCGAAATGCTCAAAATTTCTACACTCCACAAATTTAAATAGATTTTTTGTATACTTTGAAACTTCGCCCCAAACACCTCTTCATTGCTCTTTAACGCATTTCCGTCATTTTTTAGCACCTCTCCATCGATCTTTAACTCCTCTCAATCGCCCTTTAACGGCTTCCCGTCCCCATTCAATGCCTCTGAGGCACCTTCTGGCACCTTACATTGCCTTTCAATGCTTCTGCATCGACCTTTATCGTTTGTTCTTTGCCTTTTTAACACCTTCCCGTCGCTCTCTAATGCCTGTCCTTCGCTATTTAATGCCTCTGCATCACCCTTAGCGCCTTCTCCTCACCTTTAAACGCCTACCCCTTACCATTTAGCTACTCCACATCACCGTATAACGCTTTTCCATCGTCATTTAACGCTTCATTGTCGCCTTTTATTGCCTCCTCTTCGCCCTTTATCGCCTGTGTTGCCCTTTAACGCTTTTCCATCGCAAATTTACGCATCTGCAGCATCTTCAATGCCTCTCCAACGCCCTTAAATGCATCTCCATCGGCACTTAACACATTTATTCGCCCTTTAACACCTTCCCATCGCCCTTTGACGTATATCCGTCGACATTTAGCGCTTGTCCTCGCCCATAGATGCTTACGCATCACCCTTTAACGCTCCCCCTCATCCATCAACATACTTGCATTGTTATTTAACGCTTTCTTGTTGTCCTCTAACGCTGTTCCACAGCCCTTTAATGCCTCCACGTCAACTTTTAACACATCTGGTCGCACTTTAATGTCCCCTCTTCTCCCCTTAACGCCTACTTGTTGCCCTTTAGCGTATCCTCATTGCCCTTCAACACCTCCTCATTGCCCTTTAACGCCTCACCATCTTCTTTGTCTTCTAACGCTGCACTGTTCCGTCAAAAATGCCTCCCCGCCAATTTTCAACACATCCGGTCACACTTTAACATCTCTTCTTCAACCTTTTATCGCCTACTTGTTGCCCATTAGCGTATCCTCATTGCCCTTCAACACCTCTCCACGGCCCTTTAACGCCTCAGCATTGCCGTTTAACCCCGGTTAACCCCTTTAGCGCCCTGTTGGTCGCCTTTTAGCGCCTTGTTGCTGCCCTAAAAGGCTTTAACGCTTTCTCATCGTCCGTTAACACCTCCCTGTTGCCTTTTAACGCCTCACCAATGACCTGAATGAGTTTCTGTCACCTGATCATTTCACTTACAGCATGTTTAATCAATGACCTTGAAGATGACCTAGAATAACAAAAATTATATAATGAATGGATTTTTCTGTCAAAATCCCATTAAAAAGAGATATTACACGTGTTCGTAGCTTTACTTGTTAAAAAGGATATTTTCTCTAAAATAACCTTGAAATTGACCTTTTGACCTTGAAGATGACTTTGAATATTCAAAATAATTTTAGAAATGGATTGCCCAGTCAAAATCACGTGAAAAATAGGTATTGCACTTGTTCATAGCTTCATTTGTTAAAAAATAATATTTGCCCTTGAAATTGACATTTGACCTTGTTTTTACATAAATGCCCGAATTTTTCAAGCCAGCACTCACAGGATATGAATTCAGTACAAAAAAAGTCTTGAAGAAATATCAAAAAGACATTGTATAAGTAACAAGACAAGTTTGGCTCGGACTAAAACAGTTATATTTTAAAATGAATGATTTGTTCAAAATGCCCAAAAATGGCCAAATATATCCAGATTGGCGGCCATCTTGGATTAGATATTCTGATTTTTTGCAATCGCAAGTCACGTGACTAACATGGTTTTTTGACACCCCTAGACATCCTAGTAGGCCTATGTGAAAAAAAACGGTGGTAGGTTTAAAGAGGGGGGGGGGTGCGGGGGGTTCTGACAGCCCTTGGACTACTAACGTTAGTAGGCCTATCTTTTTATTTTGCTTTATTAGCTCATCCGGCCTTTGTTGGGCCTAGATGAGCTAAATGCCATCGTGTTGCGTCTTCCGTCAGTCGTCCGTCGTCTGTCCACAATTCACAAGAAATGCTTCTCCTCCCTCAGTTTTTATCCGATTTCAATTTTGTTTGCTTTGTTTGAAAGAGCTCGTGCATTGAGAGAGCATTAGGCCAACATCTTGTGCGGGTCTGCAGTGCGGCACTGTGTATTGGCGCTGGTTATATTTTCATGTAGTCAGGTGTTTGATGATTGCAGAACATTTGTACAGTACAAGGGTTAAGTTGCTGCGTTTATTGGAGCGTGTTGAACCCTGTCTATAGAGGCTTGGTACCGTAGTTATCCTATGAATAATATAATATCAGTGATAATATCTTATCACACGATTTATTAAAAGAAACATGATATAAATTTGTGTTATAATATTCATTACACAATAATTTTAAAGTCACTGCATCCGGTTGGGAGTGTTTGCACGGTATTTTACTATACTGCTATCATGTGAACTAACATCTTGCACTTGTGCATCTAATTATTGTTAAGCAAGTTTTTGCAATCTAATGTGGTTATTGGCGAAAAATATATATTTTTTTCTGATACCAGTTTTACATGGCACATTGCTTAAATATGAACTACAGTCTGATGCAAAAAATAACTCTCAATAATGTTTAGAACCACAGGGTTCTTGTTTCAATTTGAAATCATCATACATTTCTTAGTTAGCTCTTTCTGCTTCATTTGATACATATGTTATGGGTCTACGGCTAAAATAATTTGTTAATTTTTTTCAATGCGAACATCGACTTTAGACGTCAGAATCTGTCGTATGTAGACGAGATTTTGTAGCTCATTCCAATAAAGTAAATGGCTTCACTGACGTCAAAAACGGCAGCACGCATATATTCATCTTTCTGTCATCACATCACATATATACGTTCTGTATATGTTCAGTTGTTATGCTTTTCTCGTCAATTTTACGACAGTTAAATGTTTCAGCTGTTGAGCGGTGTATCGAGCCATTGGTTTCTCCCAGTAAATAGCCCAGTATTTTCACCATATGCCAATATAATTTAATGAATTGAATAGAATGTTGGAAGCTGGAGAAGCTAGCAGATGTTTTCACTTTTGAAAACCAGACCATTATGATATAATATATATTGCTTTTGAAGACATAATCTTCAATCCTAATTGAGTGTCATTGGCCATTCTAAATGTCGTTCACACTATGCGTGGCATAACGCAGTGCGGTGCGACGCGGCACGGAGAAAACTAATTGAAACACTGACATAAGTAAGGCTTGTTCACATCATGCGCGCATGACGCAGTGCGGTGCAGCGCGGCGCAGAGAAAACTAATTGAAACAATGATATAAGTATAATTATTGTTCTCATCATGCGCGGCACGGTGCGATGTAGCGCGATGCGTGAAAAAAAGTTTCAACTTTTGCGGTGTGCGGGAAAAAAAGTTAAAACACTACTAAAATTATGGCGTCTACAAATTGCACTTAATTTGTGCAGACAACGCTGAAATTCTGCCGACATGTTGTCCTGAAATTCCCGCCTTCTGTGTAAAATGACGCTTGCAGACCCCCCTGTTTTTTAATGGTATCCCTAACTGTTTTCTTTCGGCTGGACAAACTGTGACCACCCCTTCGAAGTCAGAGATATCCAGGCCACCAGATAGTCTGGTGCGGTAGGTCAGAAATAAGCCTATGCCTAAAATTAAAAGTTCTTGCCCAAATTGATTTTATTGTTCTTTTTACTTTATTAGGGGTCAAATAAGCTAGAAATATTGGGGTTTAATTTCCCCGCCAATCAACCTCGTTTTATAACACATTCAAAATGGCCGCCATAGAAATCACATATTTGGCCATAACTTGGGCTCTAGCATAGCTAGAGTCACGATTTTGATGTCTATACCCATGTTTTTCGGGTATGAGGAATCCAATAGTGCCATAAAAAATGTGGATGTCGCTTAGAGATTTGAAATTAACAATAAAACACATTTTTGATACGTTTTTGGTCATTTTGTTCTCGCGAATTCAAAAAAACTAAAATTTAAACAATTAGCCGTGTTTATTGTGTATTATTGTGAGCAGTACATTGTTGATGGTTTCCGAATGATGGGTGTTCCGTTAATGGACTCCAAATAGCCCACCGAAGTGACGTAAAGCGATTGTAGAAACTGAACAATTTCAATAACGATTGCTGCATTTCCTTCATTAAAACATTTTACAAAAGTCAGGAGGATAGTTATTATTGACTGTAATGTGGCTTTTATTAAACACATTTGATAATTTAAAAAAGTGGGTGGGATGGGTCGATGTTATTCGAAATAAAATAAAATTATCCCACATTGTGAGCAAATTGTGCGTTTCAGCAATGTTTCATATTTGCTAAAGAAATGATCAGAATTAATCTTGGTAGGTAATTGTGGTCAATCCTATCCATAAAATTATTTGATTTATCGATCTTGTTTTTTTAATTTATAAATGATGCACAATAACAAATAAAAGGGGGGATTTTAATTCATGACAGCCTATGAGAGATATCGGCGTATAGATTCCTGCCATAATTGGAGGGGACAGGGCCATTACCATAGCTGGCATTTAAGAGGATCACAGCAAACATTCAATGGTTTGGTTCATTTTCTTATGCAAAAAAAGCAAGCAATTCACAACCACAAAGATGTTTCGCTAGGTATCAGTAAATCAGTTCCAATCTAAAAAAAAATATTGAGTGTGAAAGAAAACACAGGAAAAGGGAAATGTGGTATATTTTTCAACTGGACAACATAATCAAAGTGAAAACACAATAAATTTTGAACCAACCCACATGTTAACGGATAAACGAAGGTGATTATGTAGTAGGTATTTTACTCGACTGATCAAAGGCGTTTGATACTGTTAACCACCCTATTTTATGTAAAAAACTTGAATTTTATGGGATTAGAGAGATTGCACTAGATTGGATCAGGAATTATTTATCTGACAGATCGCAATATGTGAAATATAATAATGATACATCAGAAATGAAAACTGTAACCTGTTAGGTCCCACAGGGATCCATTCTTGGTCCGCTATTATTTCTTTTGCATGTGAATGATATCTACCTCGTATCAAGCTGTTTATATTCTATTGTTTTTGCTAATGATACCAATGCATTTTTAAGTGGTAATGGTCCATATCTTTTATCGGAAATGATGAATAAAGAATTATGTAAATTATTTAAATGGCTAAAAGCAAATAAACTATCCCTTAATGTGAAGAAAACACATTATATTTTATTTCGATCTAAACATAAATCTGTACCTACTATGAAAACTAAGGTAAGAACAATGGATGAATGTATTGGGGAAGTGCAAAGTACTAAATTTCTAGGTGTTGTTATTGACTGTTATTTTAATTGGTCTAAACATAGAAACTATATAAAGACTAAAGTCAGTAAGGAGATAGGAATAATCAATAGGATTAAACAATTTATAAACAAAGAAACACTAAGAACATTGTACTTTTCATTTGTGTATCCGTATCTATACTATATATATCTATACTATATATATGTATTGAAGTTTGGGGCCACGTCCAAGACTGTTACAGGGACACGGTTGTTAAGTTACAGAAGAGAGCTGTGCGCATTATTTCTTGTTCACCGTTATTAGCGCATTCCGAACCCTTTTTTATACATTTAGATATACTTCAATTTTAAAAGCTCTATTTTTACACGGTAGCTGTTTTTATGTACAAGTACGAACATAATTTATTACCATCAATCTTCAATTATATGTATGTCTATACCAGAGATGTTCATCAGGTTAATACTAGACAAGCAGATAAAGTTCGTCCCGCTAAATATTGAACTGTTCTTGCAAGTAAATATCTTACAATTTTAGGCGTAGGAATTTGGAATGATATACTTTCAAATATTGATGTAAACTTGTATCCTTGTTTAAAAAACGTACATTTGAGTATTGTCTACATTAATGGCCCAACATTGAGTCATCATTGGCAGCTTCAACCTCTCGTGTTTGCTGGGGTCAGTTACTGTTGCTGCGATATTTTGAAGTATTGCAGGTGGACTGGTGTTATATGCCTACCATTAATTACCCATGTAATTTCACGAGGTCAATGATATCACATTGCTGCTTGAGCTACTGAATGCAGAATGTCAATTAGCTTGATAAGAAGCTGTTGTCTTGAACTCTCTGAAATGATAGCAGAAAAGACGTCATCTCAACATCACATCACCATCATTGACGTTTTGTGCCCAGTGAGTGACACTATTGCTTTCAATTTGATGCGAACTGAAATGAGATATGTAGTCATTGTGCACTAGGTCTACTTGAAGACATTTTGAATTACTATAAATCCCGATTAAAAAAGCTCTGAAATTATTCAGATTTATAACGCCAAGAGCCCATGTACGCATTGGTACTACAATGGATCATGCACGCATTGGTAGCATTATGTCAAAAAGCAGGATACTGAGGAGTATCAATCTCTACAGTTAATTTACACTATGGTACATTAATCTCTTCATGTAATGATGGTTTCTGGATGGCTGCATGGAGAGAGAGAGGACGGGCTTCGTCTGAATAAAGCAGCCATTACTCCAGAGAACACGATATGCTCACCCATTGTTGTTTCAATGCTGGGCAACCGTCACAGACACATTTACATATTTCATATTAAAATCATATCCATGACAAAAATTGGTTAGTTTTTCACAATATTTCAGCGTTTGTAAGGGTTAACACTTTAATTTCACAAATCACATACATTTTCAGTCACTTGAAGTTGTGTATCGCGGTAGCGAGACGCAACTTCAAGTGACTGAAAATTTCAAATTGAATAACTCAGTGCTCTGAGAGTTAATAATATATAATATGGATGAACAGAATGACCTCATGCTAAATTAATAGTATAATTTACTATTTTTCAAATATTTCTAAGGGTGCGTAAAGGGTCTATGTACAAACCAGTAGTGAATGTAGTTTATAAGACATTTAAGTTAATGGTTTATTTATATATATATACTAAGCTAAATTTGAGTGTCAATTAACCCAGGCCTAGTCATATACATTATTTCTACTCATCATTTTAGAATACAAACATTGATAATTTCACCATCGTTATGTGTCAACGGCATTTATCTCCATAGTGTCTCGTATACATGTACAGACATCATTGAAACAGTCACCACCAACCCAAACCCCCACACCCACCCCCCGCCACTCCATACCGCACAGCACCTCTATGAACAGAAAAGCGGTTCGCAGTTTTCATCTAGTTTATAGGGTTTGTGCAGTTTTGTAAATGATGGGCTATAGTCAGTGGTATGATTTCCAAAAGGGCTTAAAATAGAATCTAGTCAAACTAACATTTAGAGATTGGGACATTTCAGTAGGTGAGATCTTGTTCCATGGCGGAACGTGGCCATATCAGATTAAAAAGGTAAATTAATGGGCATGTACAAATGATGCTTAACGCCACGTTTTATCACCTCATATGTGCAGATTTTCACTGATAATGGCCGATATATGATACCAAATATTTTAGGTAATGGCGGAACATTTGCCCCGGTTTAACATTTTCGGATCATTTTGATAAAGGTACCCCACTCTAGATTTTTAGCTAGGATGTTTATCTTTGTTTTAGTACCAAGAAACCTAATTATGAGTCAAGTTCAACGGAATTTTTTTTTTGATCATTCATTCCACAGACTACTATCTAAGTGTGCAGAACATGATGAAATGCGCGTATACCCCAAAGAATATGTGCCAAGTGCCAATAAAATATCAAACACTATATTATAATTATACACATCTGATTTACCTCACAGTTATCGTACTAAGTGTATTTAGCTATTATTCATTTACTATTATTCATTTACCTTTTATTATTTACCTTTTAAGCGCTAACCACGACAATAGCTGTTTTTAGATTCATGGCAAGTGATATTAGCCCTTTAACCGCCGGTGCCGCATATATTCGGGTTTTCATTTTTATTAGCACATTAAGTACCACCTTTTAAGATAAATGTGACATCTTTTTAAGATAAATGTGACATCAATCAGCAATATTTGAAAAAGATTTGACCTCTATTTTGTCAAATCTGAATAATTTTCACTGACTTGAAGTTGTGGATCGCGTCAGCGAGACACAACTTCAAGTGGGTGAAAATTCAGATTCAGCATCAAACCGACATCGGATCCGCGCCCCATAATTGCGCCACTGCTCACCTGTAGGAAAGGTTGGGCAGCCTCTTCGACGATTAAACCATTTATGTGTCGATTATAACTATAATTACTAACATTTTATTATTACTTTTAAAGCAGCCATACATTTTCAAGGTTAATTTTGTCTTCAATCCGCAAAAAGATTTAAACAAGATTGTTTGACAAATTTGTAAAAAGAAACAGAAATACAAATGTTCTCTCATTTGAAGCTGTGGCTCACGCCAGGAAGACACAGCTTAACGTGAGAGAAACTTTCTCAATTAAAACACTCAATGGGTTAAATAAGATGACATGTCAGGTAATTATAATTAACGGAACACTGCACTGTGCACTGCACTGTGGCTCTGTTGATCATCTCCTAACATATATTTGTAAATGTCTGATGTCGAAGAAGACGACAAATGCCATATATTATAAATCACATTGAGACATCAGACATACAGGTAAGTATTTGACTTTGCAGGACAAACAACACCTGCGCGATGATTGTTTCATAGTTATTTCAATATAACATATTATAATTTTACATTGATACATTATGCTGTTGCTTTTGTGGTATTCTTAGTTTATTCAACCCTCTGAGGTGTCCATATCACTAGAGCACAATCAACGGTGGCTCAACACAAATATTCAGAAACAAACTGAGCAATTATTGAACATTTACTTAGTCTAATGTTATCATTGTCTAAATCATTCATTTTTTTATATTGGCAATGTGTAATTTGGCTTCAGTTTTTTCTGTTTTATAAGAGAACAAACTATAAAACTAAATCATTCACAAGCACATTCGACTTGTGAGCACGGAACATACTTTATGAGCTATGCAAACTGGAGAGCAAAAGGAGCTGGTGCTGATGACCTTCGTTTGATTGTATCAGGTGTATAGCTAATGTAACACACGTCTCTCTACCTGTCAATAGGCATTAATTACACATCTGGCCTGTCTAGCCCATCATTAGTAAACTTCCACCACACCATAAAACGTGATGTATGATTATCTTAAGAGATGTTTTATCTTTCAAATAGTTTGATTCAATTTTCAACCCAGACTGTACCACCAAGTCAAATATATCAAATACTAATATTATCAATATTTGAATAATTTTTGGTATGTGTTTAAAATAAAATATAATGTTATGTGCATTAAATCAATATATCTGTCAGTATTCTTCTCTCCATCCATCCATTTGTAAGTGAGTCTGAATGGAGTTGTTTCTAACATGCCTGTGTTTCCAACATGTCTGCTTTTCCATGCGGAAAACTGTTTGATAAAAGACTTTAAAAATACATTCATGGAAAAGTTACATTTTATTTTGTCAGATCAAAGCTTGAATTTCTACTTTGTATTTCAACAATATAAAAACTGGCTGAATCTGACAAGCGAACTTCTACTATTGACTAATAACGTTTCCGTTCCATTGACATTAAAGGGTGGAATCTGCTACTTTCCAGGTGCGTTTGTTCATAGTTAGTTTATTGTTAATCCAACGTGAGTTTAACATCTTCTGTCAACTGGGTTTGCATGAATGCGACTTTAGAACCACAAAATCAATATAATATGATCTTAGCAGGAAAAACCTGAATAAATTAATGCACGAGTATTATTATGCAAAAATAAATGATTGAATGAAGAATTTAACGGACAATTGAACAAACGAACGGATGAATGAATGAATGAATGAATGAATGAATTAGTGAATGAATGAATGAATGAATGAATGAATGAATGAATGAATGAATGAATGAATGAATGAATGCATGAATGAATGAATGAATGAATGAATGAATGAATGGATGAATGAATGAATGAAAGAAAGAAAGACTAAAGTAGTGAATTTGTCGATTAAATGATATAGTGAATAAATGAATGAATAAATAAATAAAAAAATAAATGTATAAAAAAATATATAAAAATAAACGAATGAAATAATAAATGAATGAATGAAGGAATGGGTGTATGAATGATAGAATATTTAGAAGAATAAATTAACAAACAAATGAACGAACTAAAAAATGAATGAATGAAATAATGAGTAAATGAACGAATGAATCAATTAAAAATAGTAAATTAATTATTTAATAATTATATAAAGAAATGAATGAATAAATAAATGAATAAATTGATAAATTAATAAATATATTAATAAATTAATAAATTAATAAATTAATAAATTAATAAATTAATAAATTAATAAATTAATTAATTAATTAATTAATTAATTAATTAATTAATTATTTAATTAATTAATTAATTAATTAATTGATTAATTAATTAATTAATTAAATTATTAATTAATTAATTAATTAATTAATTAATTAATTAATTAATTAATTAATTAATTAATTAATTAATTAATTAATTATTTAATTAATTAATTAATTAATTAATTAATTAATTAATTAATTAATTAATTAATTAATTAATTAATTAATTAATTAATTAATTAATTAATTAATTAATTAATTAATTAATTAATTAATTAATTAATTAATTAATTAATTAATTAATTAATTATTAATTAATTAATTAATTACCATATAAAGAAATGAATGAAGAAATAATTGAGTGGGAATATGAATGAATGAATGAATGAATGAATGAATCAACCAATGAATGAATAAATAAATGAACTTATTAGTAAATAATGAAATGGCCAAGGTCCGAAATCACCGTAAGTCATTCTTGTATGCACACACTTATATTATGCGTTTTGTGGCTTCAATATAACACTTTGCCCATTTCAAATCACTAGTTTGTCTGCGAAGCTGGACCTCAAAGGTGTGTGATATCGTCTCAGTAACACAATACTATATCGTTCCCCAGGTATTCATAGATTATTCGCGATTGAGCTGGGATATGACGAAGAAAAAAAATCTGAAGCTGATTTTTCAACTTTGCTGGTATATAATAACATAGGCCTACAGTCATATTAAAACGCACCTAAATCTGACCAACACAGCTTCATCATTATTTATGTGATGATAGAGATTTATAGGAAAATGGAGCTCAAAGTGTACAAAATATGTTGGATTTGATGAGAATGTATTTACTGAGGCGCCTTTTGAGAAAGCCCACACACCAGCGACCACGCGACGCTAAACTACTGTTGATTTGATGTCGGCCCACCATCTACGACGCTGACCCAACATCAAACCAAGAGTCAACTTCTCATGCTTAATATGAGAGCGAATGTGCACTTGGGAGCAGCGGTGCGTATCAGGCGGTATGTGAAATGCCACCTGATCACTACTTTCAACATTTGGTACATGTATTGTGCGTCATCATCATCTGACTCAGTAGATATCTTCACATGTAAATGCTGCACAATACTAGACAGCCTGATCGTCTACCTCCTGAAAAGAATGGTTGACATTTCAATTTGTTGAGAAGTCTGCACCGAGTCTGTATCCCAGAAAACACGTGACGTCCACCCAAAGTTGGGTTAACGCTATGCCAGCGTTAAAAGCGATGGCCCGACAAGCATTTGATAGACGTCTGGTATTACAGACCGAGTATAGTATTCTGCTCCCGACCAATGAAATACTGGCCCGGCCTGTCACATGACAAAATTATTAAATTAGGGGTAGAATATCATACTTGGGCCCATACCCCCCCCCCCCACAACATGACCAGTGATCCACTATCCATATCTCTCATATCGTTGAATCTGATATCTACATTTCGTCATCTCGGATTTAAAGGGTCTTCTGAGCCACTCAAATGAGTGGCTGATAGGACCCCTTAACCTCAATAGTCCGTGATACAGCTCAAAAATTGGTACCCCACGGGGGTATCGGACAAAACTTTAACACCTCATTAGACAAGTCAAAAATGAATGATGGACAACTGAAAGTATAGTAGCTTTTTAAAAATATAGCGATTTTATCATCTTTCAGCTTTTGCTAATGTAAAATACATGAAAATGACGTTTATTCCAGCAAAATTTAGACTTTTGATCGGAAAAAATACGGGGGAGATGAAATTTGGTGGATTGCATTTTGAACCCCACCTGGGCAACATACTAAAAGACCCTTGAATTTCTTCTTTTGCGTTTGCTGCTAGAGGGGGAAATACAAAATGGCCGCCATTGCAACATTGAACTTAACGTGCCATAACTTTGCTTCCAAATAACGTAGAAAAGTGTTTTCGGTGTCTACATATAGGTGTCTGCATATCCTAAACAATCAGAAAATGCTTGTTGGCACTCTGGGAATCTGCTCACATTTTTTTTAACGTTTGAAAAAACAACAACAAATGCGACATTTTGCGTACGCTTGTGGAAAACAAAGCCAAACTTCCCCATATAAATCACTGTAATTGTATATCACTAGCGTGATTCAATATATATTTATACTCAATAACACAACCCATGTAAGCAACCTTGCAAAAACTTTGCAGGAAATGCACAAAAAGCCAAAATCCAATATGGCCGCCACAAATATCTTGTGTATATAATTTTTGGACAGTTTGTTCAAATTTAATATGTGACACATCGTTTCTAAACAGTTTTCTGCATGCCAATTTCATAACTGGCAACATTTCTTCTTTGATTTAGGCCATACTTAGCTTGTTTATGTGAAGGTCAAAGTCAAATTCAATTTGTAAATAGGCCTAACTTGCAGCTTATTTAGAAACAAAAATATATTGTGTAAATAGCTATTGTTGATATTGAGTGTGAAAGAAAAAAAAGAGTTGATTCGATTGCACAACACTTAACAAAGTTGCAAGCACAAAGTGTGAATGAGACATAGCTAACTCATATGAGCGGTCCGGGAAAAGAGAGTTTGACATTTGATCAAAATTTGGGATGAATGTAATTACCCGCTTACTATTGTTACTCTGGAGACTATCCGACTCGAAGGTATATAGTTGAGTGATATATAGGCCAAGGTGTTTCAGCATTCATTTGCTGAGTGACACACAAAGTAATGCCTCTCAGGGATGCCCAGAGAGGCAGAACCCCTCATAGGGTCATAGGGGGGGGGGGAGGGGGGGGGGGTGAAGAGAATTCTCAGTGACCCTCCATACCCAATCACCAACCAACATCATGTCGTTAGCCGATAACTTGGAAACACAGTTTTCCTTTGATGTATCGCAATTACTTGTATATCTTAGCAAATATAAAGACAATAAGAAATATTTACATCGATGCAATGATAGATACAATCAACAAAGTCTTATAAGACCAAGGTTATGAAGTTGAAAACATCATAATAATCTGATCTGTAAGATATATACCTGAAAGTGGAAAAATGTATTTGGTCCAGTAGGTTTCATTGTCCACATAAATGACCTGCAGAATAGATTACCACTATATAAATATGTGGATAAGAACACTGAGTGGGAAGTATGTTCTCCATCAGCAGTTGACAGCCAGATTCAACAGACTGCAACTAAAAGCAGTTGAATGGTAGGATAACAACATCGTGTGTGTGAGCTGTGATAAGACAAAAGAGCTTCTCGTGTTTCTGTGGCGTATCCCTCCGGATATCCCAGCTAAGGCAATCAAAGAGAAAACTATACAGAGAGCAACATCTACCAAGTTGCAGGGTGTGATAATAAGTAATGACTTGAGGTGAATTCCACACATAACGATGATCCATGCAAGGCATCACAAAGACTATATCTTTTGAAGTGGGCAGGTGGGAATACATCCATATCGTAAGGATATACGTATAATGTGTCCTCTCACTCTTGGACTATGCCTGCCAAGTGCGGCACATGGGCCTCACTGTTGCAGATTCTGATGGGATTCAGAAGAGGGCGATGAAGATCCCATTCCCACAGCTATCCTACGAATACGCCGTCAACCATGCCAACATCAATACCCTACACACCCCACTTGAAGAGTTGTGTCGACGTTTCTTCAGGGGTATATTGTCCCCCACACGCAAACTGCATTATCCCTTGCCTCCTCACGTGTGTTATCTTATTTATTTATTATTTATTGAGACATATTTATACAGGGTGGCCATTATTAGCAGTCAGGCTATTTTTCATATGTGCCCTGTGGTGATTTTGTTATATGAAAACAATATTTCAATTACATAATATATAATACAGATGAAAATATATATAATACAGATAAAAAATGTTTCAAAGTTAAAACACATAATATAGAAATGTTGTCCGCGCCAAAACCAGAGACAAAAAAAAACTACATAAATATATATTAATACTGTTGTGAATAGCAGGTAAAATACACTCTGGAAAGCGTAGCAACGTGCAAAATAATATATTTTAAAAATCATTTTTCTTTTGTGAGAACAAGTAAAATATACATATAGGCCCTATATATATATACATACATACATACATTTTTTTTACATACATCGCTAGAATACAATTAACATCCCTAGTTTAAAGTGCATGGGTCTGCGTCAGCTCGTGAAGCCCTCGCATGGCCAAACACGCGCCATACTAATATATTAAGGTGGTTCCTACGACCACTAACACTTTCAGTGTCCATGAATACATAGGAACGACCTGGCAACCTCACTGTTGAGTTTCAGGAAGCATAGCAAAAAGCTTTCCCCCATCAACTCAACAGCGGTCACGGTAATTTTCTTAGTATGGTACGTGTACTTGCAGATAATATATATACACACAATATCGATTTACAAGCAAGCTGTTCAACATATTTTAAACAGGTGGTCGTGATTTTTGTAATTTCACCAGCCGAGATTTAAACGTATTGTATGTTGGCGAATCTCTGATGTACACAGGCAACGAATTTCAGAGATTCGCTCCGGAATAGCTGAGCGATGATTTGAATATTGTTAAATTGGGTTTCGGTAGATAAAGATTGTTATTTATTGAGCTTCTAGTTAATACACTATGATGTTCTGCAACGGAGGAAAAAAGATCAGAAATATAATTTAGTGCCAAGTTGTTCCGTGCTTTATATGTGATACAACAAGTTAGGAAATCATATCGTTCTCTAATTGTTTGCCATCTCAAGTTCCTGATAATGTTTATACTTGATTCATCCCAGTTAAAGTTTTGGGTTACAATGCGGGCAGCTCGTTTTTGCAGCTTTTGTAAGTGGTTCGAATGTTTTTTCAGAAGTCGATCCCCAGACACTAAGACAATAATCTATACAAGATTGGAATATAGCATAGTAAATACAGTTGAAATTGTTGAAGGGTAAAAGTTTTCGTAATATATACAGCCTCGAAGATAATCGGATGGACAGCTCATTAATATGGTATGTACATGTCAATTGACTATCAATTACAACTCCGAGATATTTTGCACTATGTACATGAGGGATTTCCACCCCATCAATAGCAATATTTAGTGAGTACCGAGAAGTGTTTCTTCCAGATATTAACATTACATGACATTTATCAATATTAACTGAAAGTTTGTTCATTCTAAACCATTTCACAGATTCATCAACACTTTTTTGTAATAATGTCTCAATGGACGTACCATTAACATACACCATATCATCATCAGCGAATATATTACATGTGGCATTTGCGAGACATGAAGGAAAGTCATTAATAAATAATAGAAATAATAAAGGTTCTAGGACTGATCCTTGTGGTACTCCCGTTTTTATTGGCTTAGTGGATGATAATTGACCATTTATGTTTACTACTTGTGATCTATCAGAAATGTAATTAGAAAACCATAGTAATTCTGTTTCAGTCAATCCATATTTACCGAGTTTATATAGCACCAATTCATGATCTATTGTATCAAAACACTTTACTAAGTCAAAGAGACAAACACCAGTGAATTCACCGTGGTTAATATTATCTAAAAATGAGTCTATGACATGATGCAGTGATGTTTGGGTAGAATGAAGCTTCATAAATGCAGATTGACTTTGTGTAATAAATGCATGGGCTAGTAAATATTCCCGAGACTGCATATCAACCATTTTTTCAAAACATTCAGGGATATGTCCAATGACTGAGATGGGGCAATAATTATTTGAGCCGGTATTCGAGCCCTTGTTTTTAAAGATAGGGGTAACTCTTGCTTTTTTCCAGTCATCTGGTATATGCCCTGTCCTAAGTGACATATTGAATAAAACTGTTAGGCTACTGCAAATAACATCACTTGAAAGATTTAATAGAAGTGAATCAAATCCTAATACACCAATGTTATTGCTAGAAGGTAAATATTGTAGCAATTTTAAAGTGTCTTCTTCCATTATTTAATCAAATTTGAACTGGTAGATACTGGTGTTATTTTTCCAAGTTGGATTCTGGCTATCTGTAAATTTTTTAGCGAAGTTTGAACCGACAGAAGTAAAGTGATTATTCCAGCTATCGGGTGATATTTCATTCGGTAATTTAGATTTTTTGTCTTTTCCAAGAGACTCATTCACAGCTTTCCATATATTTTGAGGTTTATTATCTGGACTTATTTTCTGTTTGTAATAATCTTGCTGCGATTTCCGTATATTAGTTACAACCTCATTGCGTAGATGTTTATATTCAGCCATCATATCTGAGTTTTTCAGTTTGCTCTGCGGTGGGTATAATCACGTTTATATATTAATTCAAGTATTTTTGGTGTTACCCAGGGATTCGGTCTGTTTTTTACTCTAATTTGCTTGGTACTCACATGTCTATTCACAATAGAATTAAATTGATCAGACCATTTTACCCACGCATCTTGTATATTATCAGACAGAGTAACAATATTGTATAATTGAGATAACATAAGTTCTTTCAGAAAAGCTCCTGTATCCATTTTGTCATAATTTCTCTTGTGTAATATTTTACCCGGTGTGGTATCCCTTTTAAAACTTAAAATTGTATATACAAGGTAATGATCACTGACTGTGTATTTCAGTACACCGGATTGTACATGATTATTCGGCATCGTTGTGTATATATGATCAAAAATGGATGAAGTATTCAATGTTACACGAGTAGGTTCTAATATTAATTGCCTACAATTCAACAACATTTCAATATAATGAACTTGATTACTATACTTCTTTTCATCCAAGTCATAATTTATATTAAGGTCACCTACTCTAACAATTTTCTTATTTTCTTTCAAGACATTCTCAAAATTACTTAACATGGCCTTATAATATTTTTCTTTATCTGGAGTTGGATTATATACACAAGCAATATAAAATAGATGTGAAGATCCATTATTGATTTTAGCCCATACAATTTCAGTATCAGATGACTGGTGTAGTTCTGGACAGTAAGTATGCTGTATTGTGTCTTTAATATAAAGAAGTTCTCCTCCACCATTGCTACGGCTATCATTCCTATATAGATGGTATCCAGAAATATGCACAGTTTCGCTGGGTATATCGTCTGAGAGCCAGGTGTCGGAAATGGCAAGAATGTCAAAATGCTGTTCATTCATAATAATTCTAACTTCATCTATTTTGTTAGGCAGACTTCTGATATACAGGTGACCAATCTTTAAACCTTTTTGTTTTTCGAGTCGGGTCGGCTTATCTATGACATGTTTTTTCTTTGTAGTTTTTGGTTTATTGTGTGCATAATCATCAGCATTATATGTCGTTTTATTTTGATCATGTAGCCCACTGTATATGTTATTAATGCCATCAGAAGCACCAATTTTGTGACTGACATTCCCCTCCAAAGAACATCAATCATATCCTCTGCATTATCTGCTGCTATGGCCGTAGGCACTACAGTAGGTGCACCAATAATCTGTCTCGTTCTTCTGTTGTTCACATTGTTGCCATTCATTTCCATTCTGGGTCGTTGAGGTTAGTGGACATCGGTTGCTGTGATGCTTATATGGCCTGGTATTAAGAGAGTTCGTATGGTGGTGCTGGCTCTGACGTGTTGACCGCCACTGGTCTCTGCTCTTATAATTTGCTGAGCTTGGTCTGTTTAGTTGATTTTTCTCTGGCGTGTTTGTTACTTGTATGTGTATCATGTGTATAGGTATCCATTTTACGACTGGCAGCATGTCGTGTTGGTTGACTATCTCTCTTTATCTTCCATTTTGAAATACAGTCACCTTGTGTGTTAAGCTGCAGATGTTTCGCCAGCCTGTTTGTAGCTTGCCATGTTAGATGGACTCTGTCCGCCATGAGAAGACAGTCATTTGTAGATCCGTCAGCGAGTTTGAAAAAAGCGTCATCGTTTATGAATTTACAATTTGACTGTATGCTCCTTTTCTTAATAAAGTTGTTGACTTTTTCAATTTTGGTCAGAGTTTCGTCATTATCCACTCGGGGAGGTATGCTGGATAGCATCACATTCCTGTTGCATTTTCGTTTTGCATTTTCAATAATTTTATTGTAGTCTGTTTCAATCTGTTTAAGAGTTGAATCTGATGAGCAATCATTTTCACCAGCAACAATTGTAATGTTCTTGATGGTGGAATTTAGGTCATTCAGTTCATCAGATATATTTCTGAGAGATGCACCTCTGATGCAGATCATTTTTGTGTTTATAAGTTTGTCTTCCTTGATGTCCTTGATCAGACTACTCCCAATAAGTAGGTCTTTTTGTGGTGATCTTCTGTCTCGTGGTGTGCTACCATTGACAGCTGTCTTTTTTTCAGTTTTTGGTTTATCGTCTCTTGTTTCAGCGATGTTTTGTTTACGGTCTTCGTGCATTTTATTCATAATATTGAATTGTTTGGTCTTCTCTTTTTCTTCATCTTTTGTTTTATTTAGTAGAGCCATATCTTGACGTACTTTCTGGTGAAGTTCATGTAGTGCTGTCACTTGTACTGACACCTCTTGAAAAATCTGATGACATTTGAAGAGGAGGTCCGATTGCTGTCTGCAACGCGGACAGGGCCACACACCGATATGGGCGTCAGGGTCAATGCCCACGCAGTCCATGTGAAACCATATTGCACAGTGAGAACATTGAACCATGTTGTTCAAATTCTGGCGACCATGGAGGCATCCATCTGGTAAACAGTACAATTCTGTAGTTTCTGTTAGATTTCTTGTCTGTTTGTGTTTCACTTTTTTCACTTGAGATGGTTGAGTCTCGGGCACCAACGTGACTGGTTCCTGTTTGCGCGTTTTATTTGTTTGTCTGGACCGTCTTTTATGGCTGGCTGATTTGGGGTTAATCCTCATGCTCTTCCTGCGTACAGTGTGTTGTTGCTCTTCGTGTCGGTGTTGTGTTGTTTTTGGATCAAGAGTTACGTCATCATCTCTATCAACCTCAGGCAGACAGGCCAGTTTGGGTGCCTGAGACGAAAATAGGGCTAAGGTTGAGTCGCCGATGTCGCCTTGCGACGGGTCTAGGCTTTCTGTTGGTAATCTGACACGTGGGCTTGTCCTGAGTAGCTCGTCAATAGAGTCAGTGCTGCGGTGGTGCGAAGCCAAAGGCCGCTTGCTGGCGCCCCGCAACCTGTCACGTATGGCATTAATAGATGTGAGAAATAGGCTTGACAATCTCTTCCTCACAGGTATGTCGGGTATGTAACCTTTGGTTTTGGGCGACATTGTGTAAAAGTGTGCCCAGGTTGCGACATTCAGTTTCAATATGACTAGCAGGTACATAGTCACCTACTATACTGGTCATGTCATCAATTAATTGAGGAACATATGTGTCTTCATCGATAAGCTGTAGTTGCTCCGTTTTCAAATCATTGACGAGATCAAGGTAAATGTCTGTCATGTGGTTAGATGCCACTCTGAGTTGAACAGAACTAAATCTAAATTCTGAGCACTCAGAGCAATAACTACTAGATAACTGGTCCAGTGGCATTACCTGAATGAAACTAACTTTTGTTTTCAACTGTTTATATTGCAATCATGTATAATTTATAACACTTTTACACTGCTTATGTTTATATTATTACGTGAAACATTTTAGCGTTGACGTTTTTTTACCATTTATTGCCTGTCATATAATTAAACTTTTAGTTGCCAATAAATGCTATTACTATTTTTATTATTAATATTGTCATTTTAAACATTGATGTGTAGGAAATAACCCCTTCACCAATTGCTCATTTTTCAATGGCGATGGTACGTACCATGCGGACGTCTGTTTGCGAAATCTACTCTTATGAGCGTACTCAAAGTCTATACCAACAATTATATCTGATTGATCTGGCTTTTTTTTATAAATTTGGATTCAATGTATGCTAATCGCTGGTGATCGTTTCATGCAAACAATATTTTCCAATCAATACAAAAGCAGTATATATAGATGACGTTATATAAGACTAGCTTTGACCCGTGCTCCACACGGGCAAAGCTAGGAAGTAGGCCTCACTGGTATAATAATTTGAAACACTACAGCCTGTACAAAAATACCATGAATATAACAAATATAGAATTGAAAAACATCGATTACTGTATGAGTATGGTTAAACACTGTAATAAGCCTGAGAAAGAAAATTTTATGAATATAATAGAGCCTACTGACCATGCTAACGCTATTTGCTGCTCTATACAAAACACGCGTAACAGTGTCACTGACGTGCATGAGTACGTTTTGCATAGTAAAAAAATAAATTTAGGTCTCTCCGGAATGGGTTGTGATACAATGCTGGGTCAGTGTTGTCCCGGTGTGACGGCCCAGATCAACCCCCCTGACTGGACTATACCCGGGTATAGTCTGGACTATACCCGGGTATAGTCTGGGAGCTCCCAGACTATACCCCAGGGTATACTCTGGGAGCTCCTAGAGTATACCCCACAAGCCCAGACTATACCCCACCAGATTCAGGGTGGAGTATAGTCTGGGCGATAGGGGTATACTCTGGGAGATATCATATATGATTTACAATCAATTATTGATATAATATCTGATCGTAATCTGGCATAATTCATGTCCCATGTAAAAACACTCTAAGGACTATACTATCTTATGTTCACTATGTTAACCTTATCATGGCTAGAGTATAATATGCTCATGTATCACCTTTCTGATGGCTAGAGCATCACATGCCTCATTGATTAACCTTCTGAGGGCTAGACTTTCATATGTCTCATATATTAACCTTTTGATAGCTAGAGGTCTCCTTTATTATCCATCTGGGGGCTACAGTATCACATGTCTTACATGTCTGGCTACTCTAGCTAATTAATTGGTGTGCACCAAATGATTTGACGTGCACCAAATAATTCAAATAATTAATTGGTGCGCACCAATTAATTATTGGGTGCGCACACAGTTGAACACAGAAAGTATTTGATTGGTTCGCACCAAAAAAGTTAATGCATGAGACAAGTGATACTCTAGCCATCAGAAGGTTAAGATGGGAGACATAATTGTAAAATAGTCTAGCACCAGAAGGTTAATGCATGAGACATGTGATGACCTAGCCGCCAGAATGTTAATACATAAGACAAGTGATACTCTAGCCATCAGAAGGTTAGCATAGATGTCTCAAGATAGTCTAGTCCCCAGAGGGTTAATACATGAGATATGTGATACTCTAACCAACATAAGTTTAATCATTGACGTGTAGCTAACTACAGAATCAATGGTTTAAAATAGGGGGCATGTGATAGTCGAGCCCTCAGAGGGTTAATACACGAGACACGTGATAATCTAGCATCCAGAGGGTTAATGCATACGCCAAGTGATGTGATAACCATCAGGTGAATGCATGGAATATGTGATACTCTAACCATCAGAAGGTTTAAATCAGAGACATTTGACAGTCTAGCCCCAGACGATTAATATACGAGATATGTGATACTCTAGAGATATGGTAGACTAGTTTCTATTAACACATTAAATGCCAGATTTTAAACATAAAACGTGACATTAATTTGCAAGAAGTCAAAATGGTTGATCCCCTATTTTCGTCTATTATAAAACAATGTTCACTCACTTGAATACATGTGTGAATCTCTTCAGCGCGAGACACAACTTCAATTGAGTAAAAATTCCGATTAAATAAGTTGGCTTTTAAATGTTTAATTAATCAATTTGGAGAAAAAAGAACAAGAAGGAGGGTTTATCAGTTAAACCGTAAAGCGATTGATGACAGATACTTCCGAACTTGAAAAATTGCACAATAAACAGATCATAGGTCTTAAACAAAACATTTTGCACAAAGTAGGGTTGCCCAATGGACAGAAAAAAATCAGAAAACTTTTTTTGTGTTAACTGTTAGGTAAAGACGTTATTATTAACAAAATTGTGTGAATTATTAATTTTGTCCTCACTCAAAATCTCAAACTTGAATAAGGTGCCGGATTTCCCACGTCACATAATAAGTGTCCTTGTGACGTTTAACCCTTTCACCGATAATCACGATTATAATCGTTTTCAATCTGTTTTGTTAGCAGGCTAAATCCTAATTATTAGGAATGAGATGAGTGCATTGCAAATGTATGGTCCATAATAAATTTTTAAAAATTGCTAATTTTCACCCACTTGAAGTTGTGGGTCGCGGTAGGGAGACACAAGTTTCAAATGTATGACAATCTTAATTAGATAACTTTTTGGGGGGCGGGGGGTCGGGGTTAACATACATTATTTGTTGTTCTTTTTCAAAAAAAATTGTCATTGAAATCATAGTGGAAAAGTAAGACCAAAACGATCGCACTTTCACCACTTGTAGTAAATACTCTAGTATAGGCCTACTGACCCAATTGGACCGGAAAAAGTGAAGCGATTTCAAATATATCTGTAGACGTATACTGCAGGAGATGGAGCCTAAACTGAGTGCAAGGGTTGATATGGATTGGAGTTGTCCTTTGTTAATCATATATAAATGTCATTTCAGATGGATCCCAGTTGCCCTTGCATAGTGCATAATCCCATTTTCAAGTTATTTCGAAGTTATTTCAAGTCAAATCAGCCGATAGTATAGGCCCAAAAATCATCTGAAACGAAGCAGAATTTAATACCGGCATTAGCGCATACAGTTTCACGTAGGCCTACTGTGGCTATGTTATTTGTAGACTACCGTCGCTGCACCGTAACTCGTAGTAAAGGGGTTAACAGGGGTTAAGTCTCCTGAAGCGTCTTGCAAACATGTCCTGTCAATAGCCGATAAGACTTTATTGACAGAATGGTCACGATATCATTGGCGAGCCAATCAGATCTGCCTTGTTACAATCTATAGCGTTTCCCATTGGTCGATGCACAACTTGTCAATAGTAGTAAAACTTGGATTATAGACAGGACGTACTGTCAATAATAGCAAAACAGTTATTATTGACAGGAAATAGCCTGTATATAAAGGCAAATGCTGTGCTTATTGACAGACTTATCCTGTCAGTAAGCCATACACAATCACTGTTGACAGAATTGTCCTGTCAATAGCCTCGGCCATCAAAATATCTTAATTTGTTTTATTTCAGACAAAAAATATTTATCTGATGTCATTGTAAACATTAGCACTGTAATGTCTGACCATGGAAACATGGGATTAGACACCATATTCGTGATTCTATGAAAAACGATCACCGAAGTATGAGCAGATTTTTTTTCAGTAATGGCCGCCAAATTTGGTTAATAAAAAAATGCTCAAGAGTACAAAAATTGCATCCGATCTTTTTACAATCTAGTCATATCAACCGTACCACTAAAATTTAACCCTTTCAGCGCGGGGACCGACGTCTATAGATTCTGACATCAGATTCTGACATCTAAAGTTGATAACCACACTGAAAGACTGATATATTTATAATAACAGTGGACTCATAAACTAGGCATTCAAATGAAGCAGAAAAACCTAACCAAGTCATCTATAATGTTATCAAATTGAAAGGAAAATGTTATCAAATTGAAGAGCAAATGTTATGAAATTGTAGAGACCCATTAGGTCTCAAGGTTTATATATAGTTTCAGTCTTTTAAAGGGTAATCTCAAGAATATATATACTTGTCACAGAAGGAAAAACGGTAGCTGGTGATATTATAAAGATAATTTGAACATAAAAATGTTGATGTCACAATACATTTCTGATGCTTCTAACTGCTGTGGGATATCATAATGTTTTTTCAGTAAATACTATTTCAAATTAATCAATGTCGTAACCAAATAAGTAACATTTGTAAAAATACATTAATTTCAGAGGTTGTATGGAAAGCACTTTGAATTGACTTTCTCTTGAATCTATATGTGCGCAGGTGACCTAAAACCCCATTCATTTCATTTCATTTTCTCCTAAATATTATTTTGTTAGCTGACTTGTCTAGGCACACTATCGGATCTTGATACATTTATCTTCACGACATAGATAAATTACCAACCTTTACAAAGTCTCTCTAACTGCCGTCACCCCTTGTCAGTTTTACAGACGTTAAGTTTATAATGAATTATTACTTACTCTCAAGATAGGGTAGGTGGCTCGTGTTTACAAGCGAACATGATGCATTGCCTCTATGCTGTTTTAATGTTGGGTCAGCATCGTAGGCGGTGGATCAACATTCCCATAACATTCTCTGAGAGTCTGAATCTCTTTTCTGCTGAGGACCTCACACACTTTTACCCTGATGACATCGCTCCACACAGTTTCTATAAATAACTAGTGTCAGTCAGGTCGATTCTAGTGCGCCAAGCTGCTCTCGACTCTGTGGTGTGTCCTATATGTTTTACTAGTACAATTTTCCACCGTAATTTATATCCTGATGCATTACCAATTATTGTTATTGCTTTTGTTTAAATAATATTAGAACCAAAAGTATTTATTATGTGAGAGTTAAAAGTCACAGTTGATACGCCTGGTAATATAGTACATGTAGTTAGTGACCACCGTCACTAAGTTCAGGTGCTGGGTTTTTTGCACACTTTCTCGTGATTATATGTTGAAAAAACGAGCGATTGTAAAAGTTGCGTGGACAAATATTTTTTATCAACGCTCCCTCTCAGGCGCATGCTGGGCATAACCTGACCTTGACATACATGTCTGTAACAGCTCTAGTCACCCCGATTCTGTCGTCAGGGAGTACCTGTTAGGATAATATATCTTGTCACGTCTGTTTGCGTTCATTTGGATTGTCTTACATTATTAACGAAGTCACTTCCACGATAACTGCAATCCCGTTCTATAAAGTTTACGAGCATTTCTCAAACAGTTTTAGTAATGGTTTAGCTATCTGTCACCGTTTGTCAGATATCAGGTAAAAAAAAAATCGGCCTTTTGAATTTGATCTTGTTGACATTGACTACTTTACTGAAATATCCGAAAAATTATATAACATATGTGCGATTTTGCTCCCATTTTGAGAAATTGAGCGTATTACATATTTTTACCCACCGAATAGTTTTGAGCTATATCAATATATATGATATCAATGGAAAGCTACTGATAAAGGCATTCACATGATTTAAAATATTTTGTGTTTGATAATTGACTAATGCACCAGAGAGCTTTAAGTGGGTATTAATTTAAAAAAAGCATACTTTTTAGTAAATAATCAAAATACCTTTCTCGCAGCTGATTTGTGTATGTAATAAATGTTTAGTTTTGATTCAAACATGTTACAAACCTATTGTTAATTTAAAATGAACCCATTCGGAATACAACATAATGATCTATTTGAACATATTACACACTTTTTTGGTTGGACGTCAAATTTACACACTTTTCTTCCGGCTTTGGAAAATTGACCGTTTTCAAATTTTTGATTGCTAACTTTGTATTTTATCTTTTAATTTGAACAATTTACAAAGTTTATTCAGTTAATACCAGCAAGACTTTTTGCTCACGTTAATTAACATTATATGGTATTAATATGTGATCACAGCCACTTTAAAGGTTATCTCAGCAACTAAAAACGTGATTTTGACTAATGAAAAAGTGATTTCAACCACTTTAAAAGTGATCTCAGCGACTACAAAAGTCATCTTGGCCAATTAACAAGTGATCAAAGCAACTTTCAAAGTTATCGCAGCCACTACAAAAGTGATCACAGCCTCTTTAAAAATTATCTAAACCACTACAAAAGTGATCGTGACCACTAAAGAATTGATTACAACCACTTTAAACGTTATATCAGCAACTACAAACGTAGTCTTGGCCACTGAAGAAGTGACCACATCCACATTAAAGTTATTTCAGCCACTATAAAGGTGATCTTGGCCACTAACAAACTGGTGTCAACCACTGAAAAAATTATCTAAGCCACTACGAAGTGATCTTGCTCACTGAAGAGGTAATCACAGCCACTTGAAAAAGTATCTAAACCACTGCAAAAATGATCTTGACCACTAAAGAAGTGACTACAACCACCATAAAAGTTATCTCAATTACAACGGTGATCTGGGCCACTAACAAACTGGTGTCAGCCACTGAAAACATTATATAAGCCACTACAAAGTGATCTTGGCCACTTTTATAAGTCATCTCAACCGCTGCAAAAGTGATCTTGGCCACTAACAATCTTATGCCAGGCCTTAAAATGTGATCTCGGTCACTTCAAAAGTGGTCTTGTCACTAAAAAAGCAATTACAGTCAATTTAAAAATCATCTCAGCCACACAAAGCTGATGTTGGCCACACACAAAGTAATCTTGGCTACTGTAGATGGGATCACTCTAAAAATGATTTCAGCCACCACAAAAGTGATTTTGGCCACTAAAATTCGTATGCTAACCCCTAAAAATGTGATCTCGGTCACAACAAAAGTGATCTTGACCACTAAAGCAGCCATCAAAACCACTTTTAAAATCTTCTCAGCCACCACAAAGGTGAACTTGGCCACAAACAATTAAAGTGATTGTAATCACTTCTTCAGTGGTCAAGATCACTATTGTAGTTGCTGAAATAACTTTTAAAGAGATAGAATACAAACTTATCGCTTGTTGCACATTTCCTTATTAGCAAAAATAAAATATTATGTATTCACGTTAAAGCCCTTGATAGTGACTTGCAACTCATATCAAAGATGTTCATACATTTTAATTTGGGAATTCATTGAGCAAAAATGTGAAACACTGTAAATTTTCCCAAGGCTGGAGAAAAGTGCGCAAATATTACGTCCAACCAAAAAAAGTATGAACGATAGGTGTAATCAATACAAACTTAAAGCCCTCTTGTGCATTTGTCAATGATCGGACATTAAATATTTTACACCAATGCAAAAGCCTGTGTCAGTAGATTACCATTGATAATAAATATACTGACATAGCTCAAAATTAGAAATTAGACCAGTCAGTGGGCGAAAATGTGAGATATGGTCAATTATCTCGAGCCTAAAGAAAAGCGTGCACATTTTACGTCTAACCTTAAATGAATGTAATATATTCACATAACTCATTATTTGTATTCAAAATGAGTTTATTTTAAGTAAACAATAGTTCTAGATAATATTTGAATCAAAACTAAATATTTAGACCATGCAAAAAGCAGCTGAGAGAAAAGTATTTTGACTTTTTGCTGAAAAACTATGAAAAATAGGTAAAATTAAAAGTTGAAATACCAACTTAAAGCTTTTCTGTGCATTCGTCAATGATCAGATACAAACTATCTCACTTCTATGGAAAAGCCTGTGTCAGTAGCTTTATATTGATAGTAAACATATTGATGCAGCTCAGTGGACCAAAATCGCAAATAGGTCATGTACATTTTTTGCCATATTTCGTAAATCAGCGGCAGTTAATTGATCGAAAGGTAGTCCAGCTTGTGAAAATATTAGTGGCTAATAATCCTCTTCTGGGTGACACCTTACCTTTAGCGACGTCTAGTTTGGACTAGTTTGTCCAGGTATCAGGCATGCTAAAGTTTTGTGGCCTAAAATCGGCCATTTTGATCAAGTTGCCATTTTTCAGATCATATCCCTGCCTGAAACCACACACTTTGTCTTATAGTAATCGTCTAGCTTTCTGGCACAGTTTGTCAGATATCGGGCAAAGTCGATTGTCGGCCATTTTAAATTTGATCGATTAACAAATTTTCAGGTCAAATCCCTACCTGAAACCGCACGTTTTGTTTTATAGTAACAGTGTAGCTATCTGGCACGGTTTTTTTCAGATATCAGGCATATCACAGTAAATTATGGCCGATAGTCGGCCATTTTGAATTTGACCAAGTTTTTTTTTTAATATCCCCACGTAGAGCTGGAGAGGGCCATGGCGCAAAGTTAGAGCGTGGCGCGCTGGCCATGTCGCTGCCTGCTGTGCGTTTTCTAACCCCGCCTGGTTTAGGATTTTCAGAGAAATATCATGTTTTTCCTCTCTCAATCTTGGCACATTGTTTTAATGTCGTGTCCTTCGGCAAAGCACTTCACCCTTAAATGCCTCACTTGACTCAGGTGAAAATGAGTACCTGGTGGGACAGAGATGGCAATGTGTACGATACGTTCAATGCCCGGAATGCCTGGCTGCAGGTTTGTATGCTCTCCGTGGAGTTGAAATGGCATACGAATGAGCAACAGGTCCAGTGACCAGGAGGTAAAATGTAAAAGTCGGTTGATAGGTTTTTAAACTTAATTTCGGACTATAAACCTGCACCTTTATATTTTACCTAAAACCGCACATTTTGTTTTATATATAGTATTGGTCAAGTTATCAGATATCACGCATAATAAAATTAATTATGGCCGATAATAAACAATAAATTTGTCCGAGTTTAAATTTTTCAGGGAATATCCCTATCTGAAACTGCATATTTTGTTTCTTAGTAATGGCCTAGATATCTGGCACGGTTTGTCAGATACCAGGCATATTAAAGTTAATTATGGCCGATGGTCAAATTCCATACACCCCAAAATACACATCTACACCCCCTATGCATTAATGTGTGTCTGCAATATGAAATAAATCAGGTTTCTGAGATCTGTTCCGAAAAAGAAATGTGGCCAGAAATCAGGCATATCAAAGCTAATTATGGCCGATAGTCGACCAAATATGTAGGTAAAATTTGAAAACCCCAAAAGTCACATCTACACCCTAAATATAAGAATGTGTGTGTGCAAAATTAAAGAAATCCATCCATGGGTTTCCGACTTCTGCTCCGGAAACGAAATCGGACAGACGGACTGCGGGCCGGATGGCCGGCCGTTCGGGCTGTCGTCCGTCTGTCCACATTTTGTTCCCAAAGCAGATCCCAGAAACCTGTAGATGTATTTCTTTAATTTTGCACACAAATCAGCTTTGATTTATGGCCACATTTCGTTTCCGGAGCAGATCTTGAAAACCCATGAGTTGGGATATTATCTGAAATAGATCAACTTAATTAAATTCAATATGGCCGATTATCGGCAATAATGCACTTTAATATGCTTGATATCGGACAAACCGTGTCAGATAGCTAGACTATTAAAATAGAACAAAATGTTAGGTTTTAGGTGGGGATATGCCCTGAACAATTTCAACTCGATCATATTCAAAATAGCCGACTATTGGCCATGGTTTACTTTGATATACCTTATATCTGGCCAACCATGCCAAATAGTTGACCATTACTATAAAACAAAATTTGTTGCTAATTTGTTTTTTTAATCTAACTATCGCACAAGACATATTAGTGTGCTGTACTTGTCAAAATATAGGTGTATCGGTGTATTGGTGTTACAATACAAGATGACGAATCCCAAAGCACCAAATATGTTGTCGAGTTTCAATACATCGAATATT
Organism: Flabesymbios commensalis; assembly: GCA_964017125.1. Lineage (NCBI taxonomy): Eukaryota > Metazoa > Annelida > Polychaeta > Terebellida > Flabelligeridae > Flabesymbios > Flabesymbios commensalis. Next base: position 10,592,496 of record OZ024913.1, read on the forward strand.
GACTAAGAAGAACAACACCAAGCCATTTGTTTATCGAGGGTATGACGAACTACATTTGTAATCCATATTGGTGTTTCCTAAAAATGACATTTATACATTTTAAGTTCACTTTATCTGTTGATCTTGAGATGGATTCTACAGTCTAAATCACACTTAACGGAAGTAGTACACGTGCTGCTTTTTGTAAGCTATGTATGTTAAAATCATGTTGCTTAATTTTTTTCGTAAAAATTTGACCTTGATGATATGACATTCAATCATCAAACGAATACCAGAAAATGGATAGTCCATTCAATATTACACAAATAGAGGTATTATACTTGTTGCTATTTGTAATAACCATTTACACTTCTGTGCAATAGACAATAGACCAATCAGCTACTACAAAGTATATCGCTGATTTCATGGATACAATCTGAAACTACTTTAAAAACATAAATTTGGAAACGTAGGCAGGCAGATAGTTGATGGAGTGCGGTCAGGCGAAATTAACCAATATACAGTAAATTCCATGAACATATTTCATCGCCAACAACAAACATATTTAATTAATGTCAGTGTTGTTGGCGATTAAATATGTGCTAGCTCTCTTATAAGATCTGATGTTGGTCAGCTCACGGATTGTTGAGGGTAGCCTGTTTCAGGGGCGAGTGTCAGTTGAGATCAGGGATTGTGGGTGTGCCTTACTCAAATAGAAGTCACTAGAGATGTGAGTCTTGGGGTGCCAGTTTCAAATTATGTGCATACCGCGATTTTTGAATTCTCTGCAATTTTATTATATTCGTCTGATTGGTTGACCCCCCAACAGTAGGCATACAGCAATAATCTAGGTGGGGAAAAACTATTGGGTTAAACATCAATTTGCGAGTTTCTGGGGGGGGGGGGGGTAAATGAAGCAGCCATTTTCAAAGCTCCTAGAGATCTATTTGCTTTTTAGAGATGGTAGGAATTACATAATGCAATAAGAATTTTGTGATTTACCGTATCAAACGCTTTTCTTATGTCTAAAGCTATCACGTATACAATTTCCATTAATTTATGAAGGCTTGTTTATGTTGAATGATACTTCCGTAACCCGGATTGCTCTTGTGTCAACTGCTCTGTGTCTGTTAGGTAGTTATAAATCTGATTATTTACAATACGCTCAAGGAGTTTAGAAATCACAGGAAGTAATGAAATTGGGCGATGATCACCCGGGTCTAATTTTGGGCCTTTTTTAATATAGCGGATATTTTTGTTTTTTTCCCAATCGTTGGGTACTTGTCCACTTGTTAAAGAAAAAATAGAAGGAAACATAAACTCTCTGAAATAGCCGGCGCTGAAATTTTCAAAAGTTTTGCCTGAATATCATCAAGTCCAGTGGCTTTCTTAGGGTTGAGGCCTTCTAGTAATTTCCGTACTTGTGAGGGGGTAACAAAGGAAAAATTTAATTTAGTTTTGGATTTTTTGAAAAATTTCAACCAATCTAAAGCAGTACGTACAGGTGTTTTAATTCTGCTTGCTAAGTTTTCTCCAATAGATACAACAAATGCATCAAAAGTATTTGATATTTCAGAAGGTATACTGATTAGCTGTCCATCCACTTCAAAACTGGGAATCCCGCTCGATTTAGAATTTGGAAATAGTTTATTAATACTGCGAAGGTGAAGTCAGTAGAACTAGAAGCGCATTTGGACAATTTCACGCTATATATTAAAACGTCTTCTTTTAATGGTATAACTAAACACAATCGTACAAATAAACACATAACTATTTAATATCAATATTAAGTATATTTGCTCTAAAAGGGAAAACCGGTAGTCAGCTATATTGTAAATACATTTTCAACCAGAACAAAAATTCTTACGAAAATATAGAATTTCTTAGAATAACGCAATATATTTCTGATGCTTCTAAATGCTGTGAAGTATCATAATGTTCAACTACTTTTTTCCTTCAGTTAGTTTTAATTTGAATCAATGTTGTAACCAAATAAGTGACATGTTGTAAAAACACAAAATACTTTGAATTGACTTTCTCTGGAATATTTATCACCTGGCTGGTCGAGGCATACACTGCCCACCCTAGACACTACTACTTCGCAAGTTAAAATGTGCAGATGGTTGACGTCATATGTCCCCCGCTCTCAATTTCAAGTATTGTAGTAAGCTTGTGATTGGCCGGCTGTCTTGCTAAAAGTACCCTGATCGGCTGGCGAGGATATTATGGTGGCGGAGAGGTGGGTGTAGACAGACACCTGTGTGGAGCCCAGCAAACGCGAGGACTTGACCCAATGCTGTTTCACTATTGGCCCACCGCCAACGGCGCTGGACCAACATTGAAACAACATTGGGTCAAGTCTTCGTGTTTGCTGGGAGAGCTGTCCGCATTATGATACACGCGTGCCGTCTGTGTCTGGTTGGAACAGGCTGCACAGTGCTCTGTGTAGTCGAGGCACAAAATCGGACCTTGACACATTTACCTACATGACATAGCTACATGTAGATTACCGACCTTTACAAAGTCTCTCTAGCTGCCGTCACCCCTTGCCAGTTTTACAGGCGGTTAGATAACCCTTTCAACGCTGAGATATACATGGAGACTAAAGGTTTTTTTTAAATTTGAAATCATCATAAATGTCTTTGTACTTAGCTCTTTCTGCGTCGTTTGAATATCTATGTTACCGTGTCGACGGCTCTTAATTTTTTTTTAATTCGTTAGACGTTAGAATCTGACGTCTACAGACGGTCCCCGCGGGTTTATTACGAACTATTTCTTACTCTGTGAATACGAGAAGCCGACACAACATTGTTCTGATGCTGGACCAGCATCGCAGACTGTGGTCCAATGTGAGGCAGGTATAGCTCGTGTTCCCAGAGACAACAAGCTAATATGATGCGTAGGCCAACATTCCCATAACATTGAGTTTGATTATCTTGTTCGCTGAGGACTGCACACACTTTAGCCTTGTACTAAATGTTTTACTAACACAATTTTCCACCGTAATTTATATCCTGCTGCATTACCATTTGTTTTTATTAAAATAATATTGGAACCAAAATTATTTATTATGTGAATGTTAAAATTCACAGTTGATGCGCATGGTAAGATAGTATTTAGTGACCACCGTGACTAAATCTAGATGGTGGACCTGTCCCTTTATTTTTAGACTGAACACTTTGTCGTGATTCTCTGTTGATAAACGAATGACCTGACCTTGACAAGTCTGTATAACCTCTCGTCACCCCTTCGATGTCGTCACGGAGCAGTGAGCTCTGTCACGGAGTACCTGTGAGCATTAGGATAATATATCTTGTCACGTCACACCTGCTAACATTCATTTAGATCGTGATTGTTTTACAATATTAACGATGGCAACAATCACCTCGATACCATCCTATAAAGTTTATGATCATTTCTCAAACAGAACGGTTTGTGATGATTTGACAGTTCGAGTTCCTCAACAAACACCAGACTTTGTCCTAATATTGATTTAACCCTTTCAGCGCCGGGACCGACTTTAGACGTCAAAATCAAGATCTAAAGCAGATCCCCGCACTAAAATAAAAACAAACTGTATAATGGCTGTAGACCCATAACATAGGTATTCAAATAAAGCTATATAGACCCATAACATAGGTATTCAAATTAAGCGAAAAGAACTAACTAAGACATTTAATATGATGATTTAGAATTCAAAATAACCCTTTAGTCTCGATGGTTTATACAAAAATATTTCAGCGTTGGTCAGCTGGTGATCACGGTCTATATGGTGTGGGCTCTAATGCTAGAATACACTGTGTATAACGTCTCACGGCCGAAGTGCTAATTGTAAACGGGTGACCTGCGTGACGTTATCCTGGTCAAGCGCCAATGTAACAAGTGATATTCGTTGACACGCTCAGCCTATCGTCGCGTGTCCAAATGTTCTGACACGGCAAACACAACACTCGTGGATAAAATACTTAAGCCTTGAATATATAAACAATATATATTAAGCATAATGGTTCAATTTTCTCAGTACATAGTTGCTAGTACTTTCTATCTTGTTGTGTAATTTTTTGATAATTTCGCTGTTGCTTCAGTGATCTACAAGGTGTTAGATACCGAAGCAACTCCCACTAAATTTAGCCGAACCCGAAACGTCTCTGTTAGAATTCTCCCAGATTTCTCCCCCGAAGGCAGTGGGCGCCTTCCTTTATAGTGGATTCCGACGGGTGCGGCCATTTCCTATGTGTAATGCCGCCTCCACCAATCAGGATCCTTACTTTGGTAGACATTGACATTCCTGGGCTGTTTCTTGGAACCAACTCACACAGGCGGCCTGAACTAGGGTGCCTCCTGTGTGACAATTAGTACTTGTTGCAGTACCGTCTCCACCAGGTAGTTCTCATGTAAACAGCCCAGGACAGAATGTTTATTCTACCTTTTAATTACCGAACCCGAATTTAGACACTTATTACTTAACATTGTTACATATTTCTTCAGTCTGTTTTCTTTAATTTATCTTCAGGGCAATATGTCACATGACATGTCGCCAGCTTAGTTGTAAAATACGCCACTTTCCATAGATTGTATTGAAAATTGGGTGGTAGCGAAGTGTTCGTGTCGAGAAACGACGACAAACAAAATGTGCCAGTATGATGGGACTGTCCGTTTTTGCACAAGAAGGACTGGTGATACCCATGTATTGTATTATACGTTCAACAATGCTTTTATAATATTTCTAAGGTTTTTTTTATCCGCATAAGCTGTTACACAAGGTCAGTGACATAAAATAATCTTAATGTAACATTATATATCACATTGTTGTGAAAGTGCCTACTGAAGTAGTGAGTGCAGAAACATATTACTCAAAGTAGCTCACTTCTGATGGATTTAGGAGTCATATATTCAAGTGGTGTTCTGCTGTCAAAGTTCTGCTTCAAGTGGGGTTGAGAGATCGTCTTCTCGGCGTGACGAAATAAATTAAGCCATTAATTTAAATGGATTCGTGTCCAGCTCTGAGGTAGGGTACCAACATTGTTTTCACCATGCAAATGTCATTATTGGAGTTTGGCAAGGCATGCTATTGTTCACTTTTGTCAGACACCAATTAAACATTTTTACCTCCTTTTCGTCGATGTTTTGAAGTTGTTTTCAAAAATGCCAATTGTATTAACTAAATTACACTTAATTAAATTTCTTCAATCAGTCATTGGGAGGGGGGGGGGGGGTGATGATTCCTCCCAGTAAACCACACGTCTTGGTGACGGAGACATCTTATAGGAGTCTTGGTGTGGACGACGTCTGCAGTACGTCAGACAAACGTTCTGAAAACATGAGTCGTTTTAAGAACGTCTGAAAAGTGTCTCCCTAACGTCTTGGTGTAGTGACCATTGTGATAATTTTAACAAAAAACGAATACGTCACCAAAATATATTTAAAACGTCTTTAAAACGTGATGCTTTTAATGAATCTGAGTAGGTTTTGTTTCTGACACGTCTGTAAAACGTTTTGATGAAGTTACCAAGTTAATTGCGATAATTCGAAAAGTAAACTAATACGTCACCAAAACATTTTTAAAATGTCTTTAGGACATGATGTTTTATGCATCTAAGTAGGTTTTGCTTCTAACACGCCCGCATAACGTTGTGGTACAGTGACCATTGTGATAATTAGAAAATATAACGAACATGTCCCCGAAACATCAACAAAACGTGTTTAAAACTTGATTCTTTTTAAGCATCTGAGAAGGTTTTGTTTCTAACACCTCTGTAAAAAGAAACGAATACGTCACCAAAAACATCTTTAAAACGTCTTTAAAACATGATACTTTCATGCATCTGAGCAGTTTTTTTTTCAACACGTCTGTAAAACGTTTTGATGCAGTGACTATTGTGATAATTCAAACAGAAAACAAAAACGTCACCTAAACGTCTTTAAAACCTCTTTGAAACGTGATGCTTTAAATTAATCTGTGTAGGTTTTGTTTCTGACACGTCTGTAAAACGTTTTGATGAAATTACCAAGTTAATTGCGATAATTCGAAAAGGAAACTAATACGTCACCAAAACATCTTTAAAATGTCTTTAAGACATGATGTTTTATGCATCTAAGTAGGTTTTGCTTCTAGCACGTCTGCATAACGTTGTGGTACAGTGACCATTGTGATAATTCGAAAATATAACGAACATGTCCCCGAAATCTGAGTAGGTTTTGTTTCTAACACGTGTGTGAAAGGAAACGAATACGTCACCAAAAACATATTTAAAACGTCTTTAAACCTTGATGCTTTCATGCATCTGAGCAGGGTTTTTTTCTAACACGTCTGTAAGACGTTTTGATGCAGTGACCATTGTGATAATTCAAACAGAAAACGAATACGTCACCAAAACGTCTTTAGAACCTCTTTGAAACGCGATGCTTTTTTATGCATCTGAGTAGGTTTTGCTTCTAACACGTCTGTAGAACGTCTTAGTTTAATTACCATGTGAAATTTTGAAAATAATTAAAACGTCTTTAAAACGTGATGCGTTTATGCATCTGAACATATGAGGGTTTTTTTCAAACATATCTGTAAAACGTGTTGGTACAGTGACCATTGCAGTGCCAGATGTATAAATTGAAAAAAGGACCCATTAAATTTTTCATAGGGGGCCATAATGTTTAGGACCATGGGTCATGTAGCCCATTATTATCCCGAAAGTGGTTCATTTTGCCAACAACAACCAAAACACTCAAGGTCATCATCCTAAATTGATTGAACGATGTATATCTGGTTAAATCTATCGCGAAATGAAATGAAATGAAATGAATCGGGCTTTAGGCCACCTTTGTGCACATATAGGCTAAACTGGGCCAGGAGAACCTCCTGAGGATGGTGAGATGATTGAGATGACACTGTCCTCCAGACACAGGATCCGAAATTCGATCCCTGGCGGTCTGAGGCCGAGCACGCTACCTCTCGGTCACGGAGGCTCCCCACAATACTAACTTTCACACGTGGATGGGGAAGAAACAATTTTGTTTCTTTCAAACCGCCGAGACCGGGAACCGAACCCCGGACTCTGGCGTGAAAGGCAGCGGTGCTAACCACTACCCTAGGGCCCCCGCCCAAATCTATCGCGAAATAAATGTTATTAAAACAATTTAGTATAAGTCTATATACATGACATAGCGACTTATATATCGTTAAGACGACTTCGTACAAATTGAAATAACGACTCCTGTATTGCTATGACGACTTGCGAATTAGAATAAGTCGATATAACAAATTGTGTCATGGTGAAATAACTTATTATAAGTCGATATAACGAATTATATATCTCCTCGTCCTCATTAACTTACTTCCACTACTCTTCCCCCTCCTTTCTCTTCGTCCGCGTCATCTCATTCTCCACCCTTGCCCTTACTCTTAGTACGGAAGCGTTGATACGACATGACAATTTTTTTCTCGTTAAAACGACTTATAAGCCGTGAAATCGACTTATAGTTACCCTATTTTAAGCCCAATATTGACCAACCTGTGAAAAAATCCTAAAAAATCGTTTCTCAACTGATTAATTTGGCTAAGGGTGTCTAGTGTTACTAAAAAAACTTAGGTAAGATCAGAGTTGGGAAAGTCATTTTTCGGGGGTCAAATGTGAAACACCCTAATTCCACAAAAAGCCTGCAAAATGTACTTGAGATTGCATTGAATAAGCAAATTGTGTACTGAAAAATAGCATATTATAATTTAAAGTGTTTATATATTAAGCTAAGACTGTTCTAATATAATAATTATATATTTAATGTATTAAAGCATGTGGATATTCTCTTCAAATATCGCGTAATTTTACTGATTTGGGGTGTTTAACCTTTGACCCCTAAAAAATCATTTTCCCCAACTCTGATCTTACCTAATTTTTTTGGGGTAAACTTGGACACCTTCAGCTAAATGAATCAATTGAGAAACGCTTTTTTACGTCGCTATAACGATTTATAAGTGGTTAAGTCGACTTTTTAAGTCGTTACATCGACTTAGAATAAGTTGCTGTAACGACTTATAAGTTGTAAAATCGGCTTAGTGTAAGTCGCTATAACGACTTATAAGTCGTTAAATCTTCTCAGTAAGTCGTTGAATCAACTTAGTAGGTCGTTATATCGATTTAGTATAAGTCTTTATTAGGACTTATAAGTCGTTATAACGACGTATGCTAAGTCGATTTAACGACTTGCATGTCGCTATTACGACTGATAGGTTACTATGTCGATTTAACGTATCATAAATCGTTATAGCGACTTGGCATAAGTCGATTTAACGACTTATAAGTCGTTTTAAGGACTTGTACTAAGTCGATTTAACGACTTACTAAGTCGATTGAACGACTGACTGAGTCGATTGAACGACTTATAAGTCATTATAACAATCTATAAGTTGTTAAGTTGACTTAGTATAAGTCGTTATGACGACTTATACTAAGTGATAAAAAAAAATCATGCCGTTTCAACGCTTCCGTAACAACGTAAGAGGTGTACCAAGAATCTCGCACCTGCACCTGCCTGACTGTGTCGCGTTAAACCATTCTTATTTTGGTGCCGGTACACCGCTTGCGACGCTGGTCCAACGTTAAAACAACATTGGTTCAATGTGTTGCGTTTGCTGGAGAGCGCCGGACTTGATTAATAGAATTATTGAGCTTCATAACAATCTCTAAACAATATGCATGATGCAAGATAGGAAGTTGTATAAAACAATAACATAATTTCCAATCATAATAACATTGTAACAATATACAATTATTGGGTTACCGTGCACCCCCCCCCCCCCCAGTCAGAGACCAAGTTTTTTTTGCTCCTTGGACCTCCCCCGATGTCAAAAGTCGATGTAATAAAAAAAACGTTGGGATGGACTACCACGTTTTGTGCCATAACGTGAATTCTAAGGCACTTAGAATCACAAAATTGGTGTCTATGCATATGTTTTTGGGGGCGAGGAATTCAATTATGCCAATAAAAAATGTTTATGTCTTGTTGAAAATTTATAAACAACTATTCAAACGTATTTTTCGTGCATTTTCGGTCACTTTTTATGTTAGTCCATGGGCCAGAGAGGGTTACTGTGCACCCTCCACCCATGAAAGTCTGAGACCAAGTTTTTTCTTGCTCATTAGACCTCCCCCAATATTAAAAGTAGATGCCATCAAATAAAATTCGGATGGACTACCTATTTTAGAATGAAAAATACGTTTATTTAACTGTTTATTAATTATCTACAAGACAGAAACATTTTTTATTGACATAATTGAATTCCTCACCCCCAAAAACATATGCATAGACACCAATTTTGTGACTCTAACTGCCTTAGAACTCAAGTTATGGCACAAAACGTGATTTTCAGATTTCGATGGCGGCCATTTTGAAAATGGCCCAAAACAGGTAGTCCATCTCAACTTTTTTTTGATGGCATCGACTTTTGATATCGGGGGAGGTCCAAAGAACAAAAAAACATGGTTTCAGACTGTCCTGGGGGGGGGGGGGTGCACGGTAACCCTATCTGGCCCATGGACTAACATCTTTATATTATAGTCGCTTAAGCTATACATAAACTATTTGCCAAAATTCCAAAGTGAAGAACATCTGTTGTATTTTATTGCATTATGTACTGGAATTTTGTATTAATTCCTATCGGTACCATTGTTATACATTCTTAGATGTATTATGATAACTCTACTTTCTCCATTTCCAATCATAGAATAGACACCCGCTGCTGCTAAAACACGAGAAGTTGACCTCATGTGGATTTAATGCTAGTCCACCTTATTATACCACGCTGGATCAACTACGCTATAAAATCAACATTCCGAAACATTTTCGACCGATGTGCTTTAGGAGATTTTAAGACGTGTCCCCAACGTCTTGAAGACGTTATCACCTTTAGCAGAAGCCAATCACAACACGTCAGGGATGCGTAGTGGTATTAATAACACACGGATATGATTCAAAAGTGATAGCAGACCTCATCAGTATGTCAAACGTTTTCGGAATGTAGCTGTAAGTGACTTGCATCCGGGCATTACCAGCGCCATCTTTGACAAAACAGCACATAAGACAAATGGATTGATCTTACGAAATTGTCAATAATTCCGTAAGTATAATATTTTGAGTTTATTTTATGTGTAAAAATTACATTTAAGCTTGCATCGAATATCGGGAAAGATAGGATTGCTCGGTGTATTATGTTTCTCAAGCTCAAAACGTGAATATAGATGCCCAGTCTATGGGTGTTGGGAAGTGTTGAGAAAATCACGTGCTTTATAAGGGTCGAAGACGTGTCAACAACGTCTTGAGGACGTTGTCATGCTACATATTAGTAAGTAAAACTTGCATGGAAATAAAACAACTTTTATAGTGTTTTGGTGTATTATATTTATCATGCTAAAACGTGAATATGGAGGCCAAGTCTATGGGTTACGTACGTTATAAGGATCGAAGACGTGTCCCCAAAGTATTGAAGACGTTGTCACCTTACTTATTTGTACCAACTTTCAAAAAACGACACCGATACCTCACAGCAAACACGAAACTTGGGACATTATTTCCGTCCAAAAACACATGGTTTATCATAACATTTTAAAACCAGAAAGGAACATATCTGCAGGCTTTGCATGGCATGGTTATGCAGACCACCTTGAAATTGGACGATTTACCTAATATTTTGCACAAGCATAGGCCGTGAGCATATGGAGCATCTTCATAATATCTCTAGTGAAACTACGCATATTTATGCGAATATTTGTAAAAATATCGTGTAATTTTTACAATTCAAATCACTCGCTCATAGCGTCTGCTTTTTATATTTGTATACCGACAATATTCAGATTTATATTTAGATATAATTCTGCTGCGTGGTGGGAGTAATCAGTTTTTCAAGCATGAGCGACCCAGCAAACAGGAGACGTTGACCCAACATCATATCAATATTGTGTGAATGTCTCGTGTTTGCTGGGCAACGCAAAATATAGTTCCTTCCCAGCAGGCACGAGAAATTGAATCAATGTTGGTTAACCGCTGGTCCACCGTCTACGACGTTAGACCTACATTGATTCGACGTAGTGTGCCTGCTGGGTTATTATGTAATGAACCCCTATGCCGAACAAACTCAACTCGTTAAAACAATATTGGTTCAATGATGGTCCAGCGTTGTAGACGGTGGGCCAACATTTCAATAGCATTGGTTCAAAGTTATTAATCCCATGCTGATTCTACATTAACCATTCAATCGCTAAGCAGGTCTGTGTAATCGTTTGAAATATGTTTCAGTAGGCAAAAATATCGCTGTTATTGGAATTGAGTGTGTGCTTAAACATCAAGTTATGAATATATTATTACTTTTCATCCACTTGAAACTGTATACGTGCACTGATGAATGAAATCCACAATTTTGAGCGAGACATGCACAGGTAACAACAAAATGTATGATCCCTCCTGATTATGACAGTTCGTGTACAGTCAACATGTGTCTATGTATACATTTGTAACCACTGTTTTAATGAAAGGTGCTGTGCCGAAATAGTAACCACATTAAACGGGTTTCCAAACTCAATCGAGCTTAAATATATAAATATAATTTATAAATAAATAAGAATCAAGTCACAGAATACTCCAAACATGCACAAAATGACAGAATCGATTCTTGTGCAATTGAAGGATCGAAAGTATCACTTTTTGTGCATAAATAGGATCGAAAAATCTGAATGTCAATTCTTGTGCAAAAAGGTGATCGAGAAAACGGCTTACTATGACGTGGGCGCCCCCTTTCTGTGATTGGTTCAAAACCACGTCCTGTGATTGGTGGACTCACAGGACTGAGTCTCTATAAAAGGCACTGCACAGCCTGATCTCACTGTCATTTTCCAAGCTCAGCTCGAGAATTTTCTCATACTTTGTTCATGACCTGAACAAATCACTGTTTATAAATCACTGTTTACAAATCATTATTTGATATCTGAGAATGGAGCAAGTCTCCAGGGACGCTGGGACTTCTGCTGAGGCTCCTCAGCCTGCTGTTCCACAGATAGCCTCTAGAGTTAGGCCTTTTAACTCTGAGGAGAAGAAGACAGTGGTGGAGAAGAAGAAGGAGAAGAAGGAGAAGAAGGGGAAGAAGAGAGCAGGAAAACTGCTACAGTCACCTCAGGTGACGGGCTGTTGGGGATATAGCGAGAGCAGTATTTGACACAGCTCACTTTTGAGCGAGAGCTGCTGTCGCCCTTACCTCTTACCCTCGGAGGTGTTAAGGGTCAAGTTCCTGTAAGGCAACTCTGGAGGGATGCCCCTCCAGTCACCCGAATCGCGCCTCCTCCGGACAATTGGCGTGCTGAGATGCGGTGTGAAATGAGAGAGATGATGCAGGAATTCATGCCTGCTGTCCCTATGGGTGCAGACTCCATCTGGAGTCGGGTCAACCGACCTACAGGATTTGGGGTCGCTCCACCCCAAAGTCCAACAACTCTTCTCCAGCCAGTGCCCATGACTGGTCAGGTTTCACAACCTTTAGGATCTGGTGTGTTGCCACACCAGAGTCCGTCAGAGGCGCAGTAGTCTCGGAGGGAGACTACAGGGTAACCACAGTGTTACCTGAGGTTGCTTCACAGAAGCAGGGGTCAGGTGCAATGCAGGCCTCTGTTGAGATGGTGGGATCCTCGAGGGCTCCTGCCACCATAACTGCTCCTTTTGAGGGATCTGATAATCAGGAGGTGTCTTTCACCGGTTTGGTGTTGGGGGACGACGCTCTGATCAGCCCTTTTGTCATGGAAGCCGTGCGAGTTCCCGCGGATCTAGAGGAAATGAGCGTGGTAGTAGAGGCCTCAGAGGTGGGCACTCGTTCTTGAGACGCTCATGACTTCATCGGACGGTTGGAGGAGAAAGTCCGATGGTGGGTCACAAACCTACGGAACTCTTTTGTCCAGGAAGCGCTACGAGGCCACAGACTGGAATTTTGTGCTCGACTGCCAGTATCTCTGCCAATATCTCTGCCAGTACAGAAGGGGTGAGCAAAAAAGAGGCTCATTCAAGAAGAAGTGAACTCTTTGCTTGTGAATGGAGACATAGAGCCTGTCGGAGACCGGAACCGACGATTTTACTTGAATCTGTTCCTGGTAAAAAAGACAGATGGTAGTCTTAGACCAGTGATCGATCTCAGAGGACTGAACTGCTATATAAAGAAGAGGACGTTCAGGATATCCACCATCAAAGACGTCTCTCGGAGTATCCGCAGAGGCGACTGGGCCTCCACGATAAACTTAAAGGATGCTTACCTTCTTGTGCCTATAGCAAAAAATCACAGAAGGCTCCTACGTTTTTGGTGAGCGGGGAAGAGCTTCCAGTTCCGTAGGCTTCCTTTCGGACTCAGCTTTGCCCCAGGTCTTTTACATGATTAACCTTGCCGATGGTGACACTGTGTCGGGCAAGAGGAATCAGATTGATTGCCTACCTCGACAACTTCTTTGTGCCGGCACGCGGCAGGTAGGAGCTGTGCGGACATGCCAATATGGTTCTGGTTGTTTTGGACCAGGCTGCATTTCATTGAAACTCAAAGAACCTCACACCTAGACAGAGATTACGACTATCTGGGTCTTTTATGTCTTTAAACCCTACCCTGATCAGGCTTAGAAGTTTAGGGGAAGGCAATCTTTGCCAGGAGAGCTGTGACGAGCACTACTAAGAGCTCTGAAGATAGCAGTGATAGATGGTCTGCTTTTGGACCACTTATTCTTGAACAATGAAGCCAAGGCATCTTTCTCTAAGGGGAGTGGAGATGGCAAAGGTACCCTCTTCAGTAGCAATGCCTACATAGGCTTCCCACAGCAGATGGGGTACCACTCTAGATCCAGGTCTGCGAGCGGTTGGTGGTCAGTAGCGGAGTCCAGGTTAAATTTTAAATCACGTGGAGTTTCTAGCAGTTCCCAAGCGGTACACTTAGCACGTCATCACCAAGCGGTACATTTAGCACGTCATCTGAGAATGTAGACTATTGCTCTCCACCTGCACATTGTCACAGCAATGTCTCACTTGAACAAAGAGGGCGGACAAGACGCTGCTCTGAACAGACTGGCTGTGGATATTCTGGAGTTTTGCCAGAATCTTTGATCTTTCATCCCGTCCTTCCTTCTGGGAGTGGTGAATCTGGGAGCCGATGCTCTCTCAATGGGATAGGTTTCAAGGGAATGGTTCTTGAACCCCAGTGTGGTGGAGAAGATATTCAAGAAATTAGGGAGACCTCAGGTGGATCTGTTCGTCTCCAGGGGCCGTATTTTCGTGAAAATCACCTAACTTTAGGATTTTTCCGCAACTTTAAAATGCGGAACTCCGTAACTGCGGAATTCCGTAAATCGCTATTCTCAAACTATTTGCGGAAAACTGTAGTTGCGGTGCTCCACATCCTAACTTTTATGCCAAACACGCCTTTTTTTCCTAGAATTTAGGGCACCCAAATTCTTTCTGTAACTTTTACCTAAAACTTAGGTGAGTTCCGCATCTTAAAATTAACGAGAATAGCACTTACGGAAAAAAAACAAAGATGCGGGAATATTTGAGGAAATTCCAAAAATCTACGATGCGGAGCTCCGTAAATGGTCACGAGAATACGGCCCCAGGAGGTCTACTCTTCTCCCCATCTAATTCTTTCTGGCGAGGGGAGACAGGAAATCAGCAGGATTCGATGTTCTGGTTCAGGACTGGAATTTCAGGAGGATGTATGCTTTCCCTCCACCTCAGCTGATTCCATGAATTTTACAAAAATTGAGGGGATGTAAAGGAGTGTTGGTCATGATCACTTCTTTCTGGACAAGGTCAGCATGGCTTCCGGAAATTCCCTAGCTGTCGATGGTTCCTCCCCTTCGTCTTCTGTATTGTACCAACGCAGTGACAGATTGGACTTCGGGGAACCCATTGCCTTCTTTGAGCATGCTCAGATTGACAGTATGGAGCATTTGTAGCACAGGCTCATACAAGAGGGGTAGATCAGACCCTGGCGGAATTTATCTGCAACTCTTGAAAAGGTTGCACGAGGGACCAGTACCGATGTGCATAGAGGTCTTGGTCAGAATGGTGTAACGGACAAGCTCTACCCGAGACTGGCCCCTCTGTAGGGCAGTGTCTCAAGTCTTTGTAACTTCTATATTGTGACATGAGAATGGCGTGGTCATCAATTAGATTTCATTGCGCTGCTATTGCACGATTGTAGACCCTCTGTCAAATTCAATGCTTAGTCAACATCCCATGGTTCTGGAGATGGAGTTATCGGGGTCCGTTAGAGGAATTGGAACAGCCACGGTTATCTTGGCATTTAGCTAGGCTGCTCGCGCTGGCTCCAGCTCGTAAGGCTAGCGATCTGACTCTCTTACATATGGATGAAATACTTTTCTTCAAGTCAGCGTTGATATCACGACAGGGTTCGGCTGAGTTATACTATATTTCCTATGCAGAGGCGTATTTACGGAAAACTGCAGGAGAGTGGGGCAATCATGCGCAGCTTCTACGCATTACAGTCATCCCTTTTCAGCCAGCAGCGAAGCTGACGGTGCGATCATGGCTATTTAAGGCTCTGGAGCTAGCTGAGATAGATGCTCCAGGAAGTACCTCCAAATCTGCTTCAGCCACTTGGCCTTCAGCGGTGCCCATTGCTTCTATTGTGGCTGCTGCTGACTGGTCTAGTGTCAAGACGATGGCTAGACATTATATAAGACATTATATAAGGGGGCATCCGCCACTGAACATTTGTCAGTTCAGAGGGCAGTGTTGGGAGATTAATGATCTCCGTAATAAGTATTTTTGTTGCTATTGTGATGATAGTACAGTTTTATTATTATTTATTACTATTGAGATAATAGTGATTCTGATTATAATAATAAGAAATGAAAGATGTATATTACTGATTGTTTGGGATTATTTCCACGTTGCAACACATCCTGTCTAATGTCGTTACTATTTCGCACAGCACCTTTCATTAAAATAGATCAATTTTGATGCGAAGCTCCCTTTAAAATTGATGTTTTAATAAAGGCTGTGCCGAAATAGTAACGACTTTTCGGTCGAAAGAATCGTCATATTGTTATTTAAAATTCTCTCGCTTGTCTTAGACAGTGAGATCAGGCTGTACAGTGCCTTTTATAGAGACTCAGTCCTGTAGGTCCACTAATCACAGGACGTGGTTTTGAACCAATCACAGAACTCCTAGTCAGAAAGGGGGCGCCAATGTCATAGTAAGCTGTTTTTTCGATTCCCTTTTTGCACAAGAATTGACACTCAGATTTTTCGATCCTATTTTTGCACAAGAAGTGATACTCAGATTTCTTCGATCCTTCAATTGCACAAGAATCGATTCTGTCATTTTGTGCATGTTTGGAGTATTCTGTGACAGCCTTTATTAAAACATCTATTTGCGTCAAAATTGATCTATTTTCCTGGGCCTGAATTAAAATACTTCACAAAAACATTGATACTCAAAGACGTATCTTTGTGGAGATAATATATCGATATTTTAAACTATTTCAAGGGGATGAATTTAGTCGAGTGATAGTAAAAATATTATAGATTTATCACAATGTTTACATATGATAACTCACAGTGGAGTCATTCATGCCGACAAACTAAAGAAATCGGCTGTGAAATGAGGTGTTTTCGTTCATTCCAAATGTGTAACACAACGAGATATTTATATGCTCAGTACAATCAATAAATCTTAAGTAAAACGGTGAGGTTTAGATCTTCTTACTTAAATATTAGGGCAGAAATAGACACCACAATGGCCGTGGTCAAATGAGGCCATGCTTATGTTGGAAATGGTCTGCGATCGTCAGTAAACAGGAGTCCCAACTAAATAGTTCAGCTTTTGGTCACGTTGTGGTGTGTTCTTATTGAAAAGTGTGTATTATTTAAAAATATAGGTATATAATTATGGCAGCTCTCGCCTTTTATCATACAAATTATAAAAAAACTCATCCGATATTATGTGTTTTTATGAAATTTTAATGCCTACAAAACACTGTAATTGAGATATAATTGAAGTGTAATTGACTCAAATACGACCATGACATTTTCAATTGCAATTGCAATTACAATTACACTGACACATATTTTTTCAATTACAAATACAATTACAATTACAATAAGTCACGATTTTACAATTACAAATACAATTACAATGACACTGTAATTGTAATTAATTACTCAATTACTCAATTACAGTTATAATTGAACCCAACCATGGTACTCACTGTGAGAGTATCTCATGAGAGCTGATTCCAGAGATGCTAATGCTGGTCCTCACTGTGAGAGTATCTCATGAGAGCTGATTCCAGAGATGCTAATGCTGGTCCTCACTGTGAGAGTATCTCATCAGAGCTGATTCCAGAGATGCTAATGCTGGTCCTTACTGTGAGAGTATCTCATGAGAGCTGATTCCAGAGATGCTAATGCTGGTCCTCTTTGTGAGAGTATCTCATGAGAGCTGATTCCAGAGATGCTAATGCTGGTCCTCACTGTGAGAGTATCTCATGAGAGCTGATTCCAGAGATGCTAATGTTGGTCCTCACTGTGAGAGCATCTCATGAGAGCTGATTCCAGAGATGCTAATGCTGGTCCTCTTTGTGAGAGTATCTCATGAGAGCTGATTCCAGAGATGCTAATGCTGGTCCTCTCTGTGAGAGTATCTCATCAGAGCTGATTCCAGAGATGCTAATGCTGGTCCTCACTGTGAGAGTATCTCATCAGAGCTGATTCCAGAGATGCTAATGCTGGTCCTTACTGTGAGAGTATCTCATGAGAGCTGATTCCAGAGATGCTAATGCTGGTCCTCACTGTGAGAGTATCTCATGAGAGCTGATTCCAGAGATGCTAATGCTGGTCCTCATTGTGAGAGTATCTCATGAGAGCTGATTCCAGAGATCCTCATGCTGGTCCTCTATGTGAGAGTATCTCACCTGCTTGTTACGCAGCGAATATTATTCGTTATTTAGAAATCTTTTCACAGTTCAATTGTTTTCGTTTAAACTATCGGATTGATACTTTAATATGTTTGGAGGATGGTGCAAAGGCAATTCAACGACTATCAAATAAGTAATTTTGAGTATGAGGCTAAGAATGATTCAATGTCAATTAGATACAATGCAAGAATAAGTAGACAGAGATTTTACACCGGTATAGAAATTAAAATAAGCCTATTGTTGTCCAATTAGTTGCACAAGCGATTTTATAGTATTGCATATATTTCTAATAACATTGAAAAGTGTGCTGCCCCAAGTGAGCGAATAGGGCTTTAAGTCATGTATGCAATACAGGCTGAACTGGTCGGAAGAATGGTGAGATGAATTAGATGAATTAAGTTATGTATGCAATACAGGCTGAACTGGCGGGAGAATGGTGAGATGAATTAGATGAATTAAGTCATGTATGCAATACAGGCTGAACCGGTCGGGAGAATGGTGAGATGAATTAGATGAATTAAGTCATGTATGCTATACAGGCTGAACTGGTCGGGAGAATGGTGAGATGAATTAGATGAATTAAGTCATGTATGCAATACAGGCTGAACTGGTCGGGAGAATGGTGAGATGAATTAGATGAATTAAGTCATGTGTGCAATACAGGCTGAACTGGTT